>NQII01002458.1:56597-90711 GCA_002778355.1 Clitarchus hookeri | reverse complement strand
TATGTCAACATTGGGTTTTACTTTTTGAGGAGGAGAGTGGTCCATATGTTGAGTTTTTTCGGTAGGTCGCATGAATAATAGAGGTTTCACTGCATAAAGTAGCGAAGTCACATATGACAAACCCAGTAAATGCACTAAACAAAGATAAGATCAATTTGACTATTTACATCAAATCCTTATAAGGGATCCGTAGACACTTAACTTTAAATCAGTTTTTTCATTAAATACCTGTTTGTTACTTTGTGGTTTGACTGTAGCATGCATCGCGATGAGCTCAGACATCTTTCCAACCCTCTTTTTTTTCCCTAAAACCTTGATCTCCGAGTGAAACTCTTGTCCCTGCTTTTCAAACTGTTCCAGAGATAAACAAACATATGCACGTGGTATGCTGATAACTATGGTAAGTAATTTGTGTGAAGTCACCTGTTAATCAAAAGTTGTCTTATTAGGCTCATGTAATGGGTGCCGTTAAGGAGTCATATCTGTGCTTTCTAAACTCTGCTTTTACTATCTGCGAATTTTAGTTTTCTGATACACTTGTATCATACGCACGTTTTATTAGTTAATGTTCTTCGATGTGGAAATGGTGGTGAAAAATTGAGCTTTGAAACCAGTAAACTTGTAATTTTGACATAAGTTTGGTGAATACAGTTTTACTACAAATTATCATCAGTCGAACACCTGATTATTAAAATAAAGCATGAAACATAAAATAGTTGTGTATCCTTTGAATAGTTTATTTATGTAAGATAGAAGTGTTGCAGCACATATATCTCATTTCATAATTTTAACCACTTCAGTTACAAAATAAGCACCAATACTCCCAACCAACCCCCTTACCAATTTACCTACAAGGTCAAAAACATATTGTGACTTGCTAAATTTACAACTATACTCCTTGTTATATGTAGTCTTAGTTGTGCATGAAATTTGCATACTTGTCATTTGCAACTTCAGCTTGCACTGATCAGCATTTCAACTTTAAAGACGCTTGGAGAATGCTGAATGCAAGCCAATATGTCACTGAATAATTTGCTAGAAAACTTTGGAAACCATCTGACTCGAACTACCTCGTATGAAATATTTAGCAACGTTACAGGAATTCAAATTTCAAAGATCTCTTATAAGCACTAACGATCAGACAAGCACGTCTCTGGTGGTGTTTGTCTTTTGCATTAGTGCAAGAAAGTTGTAGCAGAATAATCAGCTTGGACGCACTGACTGTGGTGTGTTCATTCTAGAGTTCTGCTTACAGTTACACGCTGTAGGATTAGTTCAGAGAGTTGGGACAGTTTAGATATTTTGGAAAATTTTTGACAAACCCCTAACCCTACATGTAAAAATTTCCCATTTTTTTTTGTTCATGAATTCAATGTTCAATCATTTCTAGTCCGAAACTAACATGATTTTCTAATTAAATATAAAAAAAAATATCAATAGTAGAGTATTTTTGGAAAAAAATGGTATATAAGCTTTCTCTTTGACTCCCACAATGTTAAAAAGTCATGGCGCTTTCAAGAAAATATGGCGTTTGTAATCCCGTATATGGCAAATAGGCCAAGTAACACCAATGTNCATGGCGCTTTCAAGAAAATATGGCGTTTGTAATCCCGTATATGGCAAATAGGCCAAGTAACACCAATGTTAATGATGACATACTAAATGACGAATCATCTCATAGTAATTCAAATACTATAGAAAATGACATTGAAAAAAATGTTAATGATACGGATATTCATGAATCAGGAGTTGAAGAAACTGATGAAACCCCTGAATCACAATCTACTGGTACAGCAGCTGATCAAGGAAATAAAAGACGACGCAAAAAGAACACTAATGCCTTACTAATTAAATCGATTGAGGACCATGAACGTAGAGCAGCTAAAAGACAGCAAGAACGGGACCGCTTAACTAATACCAAAAATGATTTCACCATAAGCAATGTTAAAAATGATCCACTTTTTCATTTTTTTATTAGTATGTATGAGACTACGAAAAGATTGCCGCCACTATCTCAACACAATATTAAAACAAACATATTTTCATTGGTGTCCCAAGAAGAATCTAATAACTTGGTGGAATATTCGCCTCGTCCACATTCTTCCTATTCACAGAACAGTGATGCAAGATCATATTATTCATCATATACGCCTTCTCCTGCAGAACAACAGCCACATAGTGATGCAGGAACATATTATACGTCTACTCCTATAGAACAACAGCCACAGGAAGATGGAACACCAAATATTATAATCACTCGGGATAATGAACTGAACTTGGTACAACTTGACAGTTCTGGAAATATGTTTGCGCACTCGTCAAACTCTTTAAATTAAATTTATAAAATATTATTGTTCTTTGAATAGTTCCATTTCATTTGTAATTGTTTACCTACATAATAAACTTACCTTAAGAAAACGGCCAATTTTTCTTCAGTACTAATTCGTTCATGACCACCATATCCTTGATCTTCTAAATCTGAAGCAATCATTGCATGTACTTCTTTAAAATCGTCCCTATTCATTCTAAAATAATTGTTAAATTTGTCGTCTGAAAACTCAGAAGTTAATTTGAATTCTCCATGTGTTTTCCTTTTGGACATGTAAGAGCTCTTCCATATTTTTTTTTCGGATGATTTCCTTATTAACAATAATCTATTTAAAAACTCGTTATCACTGTCGGATTCTGAACTTAAATCAATCGCGTCCATCTTGTTTCGTTTTCGTCTACGGAATGGCAGAAGAGACACTGACTGATGTACGACTCGTGAAAGCAATTGCGGACACACACGTGTCCACCAATGTCAATGCGACGTTGGCGCAGTATCGTGAACGAGTGCGAGTGTGGGCATGTGCGGCGGGGCTTACCAAGCATTGTATTTCCATGTTCAGTTGTCTCTGTCATGAAAATTTCACGTATTTTTTATGAAATATAAATTGCTTTTAATTGGTAGATAGATGTCTTATTGCTTTTAATAGGTAGATAGATGTCTTCTGAAGAAAAAAATTTATGTTTAGATCCTATTGTCTACCAAAATGTTAAAAATGTTAATGTGTTATTAGGTATTACCAAGCATTATAACTACAGTATAAGTCAATTCAATTGTCTCTGGCATAAAATGTACATGATTTTTGCATGGTATATTGTTTTATTCAGTAGCTAAACACCGTTAGAATAAAATACTACTCCAAGCATATACTTTTTTCCCTTGTGTTTAAGTATCACCCTGAAGCCGATTGAGAAGTAAATTTTCATTGGTTTTTGTGCAGGAAATCCAAGGATTTGTTCTGAAGTATTTATTTCAATATAGTCATGAGTCTGTTCCACTTTTTTACTGGTCCCGGTTTACGGTTTGGTTCTGAAAAATCTGTTCTCTCTTCTCAGGATTTACATATTAAGATCTCCAATTGGTCTTTGGTGGCTCACATAAATTTAGAGTTGTTGCATTACCTTTTGAAATACCATATTGTTGCCTTTTCTGTGTAGCAATGTTAGTGATTGGGTTAAAATAAAAGTATTAGTGCTTTACAAATAATCAAGTTCATAAAAAAACTTTTAAAAATTGGCTACTAGGCCTACATGTTTACAAATTGCAGATCTAAAGTCTGCTTGCACAAATAGAATAGAAAATAACAGACTTGCCAAATGCAGGACTTGGTACATAATTAATAAACATAGACTACTTACTACGTACTCAGGTTTATGACATGTTCATACTCCTTATGTAGTAAAAATGTTTTTACATTGAAGTGGTAGAAACCAGTTTTTTTTTGTTTTCCTAGCAATATGAAAATTACACAAATTTGCTTCCAATTCGGTTGTCTTTTCTATTATTTATGTCCTCCAATATCACCAAATCACGACACGGCAGTGTTTAAGCGCATCTCCTCCTGCCCACTCAATGTTAAGAACGCAGTTTTGTACTTTGGTCAGTTAATTAAAAAAACCTTTACTTTCACATTTCCAGGCATGATCTAAGACCGTAAAATTTTTGGTATTCTTAACCGATTTTGCGACATAACCAGCCGATTACAATTACCACCCTCACTAATTAGTTGCAAATGCTGTATATGCTAGTCAAGAACTGCGAGCACAGATTTGCTTGTGGACTGAAAACTTTCAACAAAATAACTAAAAATGTAACCGGTGCACAATAGCACAACTTATGCCGATATCTTGATTACTACTACCGTTTTCTTCCACTTGGAGGCGCCACTGTTACAACGATTTCTGTAGGCGCAGGCAATTAAAGCTAAGTCACATAGTTAGTGTTTCCATTGTACACACACATGCACACATCCACATAGTCTTCTAGAATACAATATATACTTTAGATACCGATGATGCGAAATGCCCACATTTCAAGTTCATTGGATAGGCAAGGGGCATAATTTCACTATTGACAATTGCTTACTGAGTGCGCACTTCCGCAACCCGCAGCACACTATTTGCACCGGGATATACTTTCAACACTCTTCCTAGACGCCACTGTCGGGAGGGTATTTTTGAATCCTTAATGAAAACTATGCCTTCTTCCAAATTGGCTTCCGGTCTTTGCTCCTCGGCTAGAGTTGATGGAGGTACTCCATGTTCCACCGCTTCCAGAAAGACTGCGCCATCTGTTGCAACAGATTCCACTGTGACAATCTGTTTATTGGGATATCAGTTAACTCCTCATCAGGTATCACTTGTGGAGGACCAAGGGTTGTGTCAAGGGTGCCAGATCATTTGGATCATTGGACTGGGCACAAAGGGGTCGAGAATTCACAATAGCCTCAATTTGAGTCAAAATGGTATATAATTCCTCATACTTCCATCACCTTAAACAAAGGAGATTTGACTGACTTTATCCCCGTTTCCCTCAGTCCTCCAAAGTGGAGTGCAGAAGGGTGGTTAAAGTGCCAGGTGATACGTTGCTCTTTCAAAAGATCTGCAAAAAGTTTCTAATTACCGGTACTTTCCATAAGTCTGACAGAGCTCACAGTTTGCGATTGGCCCCAACAAAATTAGTGCCACAATCTCGTTATATGTGAGTGCAGCATCCCCTACGAACGACAGAAAGTAGCTATGAATGCATTGGTTGTAGAATCTGACGCGAGTTTGNATGTGAGTGCAGCATCCCCTACGAACGACAGAAAGTAGCTATGAATGCATTGGTTGTAGAATCTGACGCGAGTTTGTGTGTACTGCCTTGATTGCCAAACAAACAAATAAGCAGATGTATGACTGGAGGATGTGAGGCTTCTTTACTCTTGCCATGGTGATAGTGATTGGACCACCATAATCCACACCAGAATGCAGGAAGGGTTTCGCTTGGGAAACATGGAGAGCAGGAAGATTTACCATGGGCTGCAGGCAAATTTTGGTCGTACGCGGAAGCACTTCAGACTTTTGTGGTTCCGCTGNATGTGAGTGCAGCATCCCCTACGAACGACAGAAAGTAGCTATGAATGCATTGGTTGTAGAATCTGACGCGAGTTTGATGTGTACTGCCTTGATTGCCAAACAAACAAATAAGCAGATGTATGACTGGAGGATGTGAGGCTTCTTTACTCTTGCCATGGTGATAGTGATTGGACCACCATAATCCACACCAGAATGCAGGAAGGGTTTCGCTTGGGAAACATGGAGATCAGGAAGATTTACCATGGGCTGCAGGCAAATTTTGGTCGTACGCGGAAGCACTTCAGACTTTTGTGGTTCCGCTGCTGAATTAGGTTCCAGAACTCCCTGAAGAGTACAGATTGCAGTGTGCTAGGGCCAGAGTTCAGAAGCTCCAAGTACAATTGATGCACCAACAATTCTCCCAGGCGACAGTGCTTGGGCAGGAGCACCGGATGCTTCACCTCGAATGCAAATTCTTACTTTTACAGTCGTCTGCCCACCCTGAGAATACTTTCTTTATCAACGAAGGGGCGTAACTGTTTATTTGCAGGCGAGCAAGGTTCACTGTTGGCCAGACCATTAAATTTTGTAGTGAAACTTGTGTTCTTAGTGTTTCTGATCAAGATTATTATGGCACTTGACCAAATCTTTGGACTGTATTGGTCTGGAAATGGTAGAGTGCCTCGTCTGCATTGTTTGCAAATTTGTCACACCGGGCAATGATCCGACACACCTTCGTCAAACTGGAGAACCGAGGAAGCAGCTCTTCGAAAGGGGTTTCTTCCACCCTTACTTGAAGAACAACTACTTTCTGCTCCTCGCTAGGACCGGCTATCACTGCTGCAGACTGCGGCCATGACTCCTCAGGGTCTTCTAGGACACAATACATACTATATACAGATACTGAACAAGAACCTAACCATAAAGCTCACAAGTTGAGTAAAGTCGGCAGTGTTTATATAGATACAGTATGAATGTTTGCTGCGTAATTGTTAGGTTTGACAAAAAAGTATATATATTCATCTGTGTTATAAATACTTACTATTTACTTTCGTCATATCACCCAAATTATTGGTTAGAGATGTACATTTATAAATAGAGTACACGGAGACGTTATTCTGCTTGTGAATGAGCGTCATAGCAATTTGGCTCGATATATATTGAATCGAACTTGCAACAATAATCTTTCTGCCTTGCTACCAATCTATTTGTGAATCGTTCTCATGATTTAAGATGTTGCTCCGTTTTTTTTAGTCAACAACGTGATCACCACGCAAATAATATTGTTATCCGCACATATGTGAAGTAAATGAGTGATAATGCTGTAAAACGAATCAACAATTGTAAAACTGAATGTTTGTAAGAGTTTTTACGATGAAGAAGCTCGCACTGTGGTTTAAGTTACACTTTAACAAGCAATTTCGCTAATACTGGAATTATAATGGAAATGATGGTGGCGCTAGTATCTGTGACGCGTAAAATATCGTCGCAAAGCACTCGCCGCCGTTATATCTATGGAACTTCATAATTAGTGATTTTGTTTGTGTACAAAAAATTCTTTCAGTACGTAAAAATTATTTTGTGAGACTCTTTTGTGTTTTAAACTAATATATTTCATAAATTATAATTTTATTTTAATATGGTTTGGTTTGCCCTATTTTTTTTTTTTTTTATGTGTATATCGTTTGCTATGCTTGCACAGGATCGTCATTGGGACTTTAGGTTATGTTTAGGTTCCAAAGAACACACATTCATTTCCAACAATCCCTATTTCAATGGAAACGCATCTTCTGAATCATCTGACGTCCTGGAAACCTCTTTGTGGCCAAATAGTTTACAAGCACCGAGCACTTCTATTTCACAGCAAGCGTTAAGTTTGAGCTATTAATTACGGAAGGTCATAAAGAAACCTATTTTAAGGACTGTATTTATTCACCTCTGTATCGAATATTACTAGTTAAGATTTAATTTTGCCATTCACTTCAAAAAGTGACGTTGGGGTTGATAAGGTGTGATTGACTTGAAGTAATGTTTCTGACATTGATAAATAGTTGCTTGAGACACTAGACGTGGTTGGTGTGGCGAGGGCTGCCACCGCCAGCTATGAGCGTGTGCGATCAGTAACGTACTTGTGTGGAGAATGTTATCTCAGAATTGCAGTGTTCCTTGTAAGCACTAACGATCAGACAGGCACGTCTCTGGTGGTGTTTGTCTTTTGCATTAGTGCGAGACAGTTGCAGCAGAACAACCAGCTTGGGCGCACTGACTGTGGTGTGCTCATGCTAGAGTTCTGCTTACAGTTGTTTGTCGTAGTAATATTTTCAGGAACTGTTGTTCTATTTGTAGAGTTGTGTAAGAGACTGAAGTGTGGGTATGTTTGTGTCCACAGCAACTGCCTTCATCGCCGGTGGAGGACAAGGCGGCGCTAGGTGTGCTAGAGAGCGCGCTGGCAGCTGCGGAGGACGAGACCGACGTGCAGGCCGCGCGCACGGCAAAGGCAGAGGCTGCTGCTGAGCTCGCCGAGTTTGACGAGAGCATCCCGTTGGAAGACGGAGAGCGGCCGGCGAGCAGCTGCGCAGAGCCAGAACTGAGCCGCGCGGAGCTTGAGGTGCAGCAGCTCGTGGAACAGGTCAGTTCCTCTACATGTTCGTGGAGTGTAGTGCAGTGCAGGAATGTTGCGTGGAGCAACAGAAGAACGTTGTTAAACCAACATGCCGACAGTACCTGTTACATTTACCATGTGCAGAAGTGTAGGTATCATCCCCAGAGTCTACAATTTGTAGGTGTTCTGGGTTGCTACCATCAAGGAAAACCTGGGAAATTTGCATTATTGGAAACATTAGCAAAATTTAGTGTAGGTGAAGGAATGTATACCTGTCACAGAACTTCTTGGCCCCTCTCGAGGTCAGTCAATTAGACTTGCTCCTCCCACTAGTTGGTGTTGGTGGCCAATCACACTCGTGTGCCTTTACCTGGTTCGTAGTGTCACTGTGGCCACACCGAGTTGTGCAAAATATTTCTCAAAAATTGTAAAAAAAATTTATTAAAATTTGCTTACTCATTGCAAGAGGCTTTTTTTTTTGCCTAAAACAGGAAAGTAAAAACCTTAGTCTGTATCTTTTTTTCATGTTTTAAATTATTAAGGAGTGTGCACAAGAGCTGCCATAAACTCTCCAAGTTTCTTTCGAATTGAGAATATTATTTGTTCCTTCCCTTAGAGTAGACCAGGTTTTTCAGGTGTATATTTCTTTTATTTAATTATTGAACAAAGATTTACGCGAATGTGTAAATTTTAAACAATTTATCAGTTTGACAGAAAAGGCATGTGATCTCTGCGAACATAGAGTGCAGCAGATAATGCAGGGAAGGAAAGGCCAGCACACTTAGTTACAGGTTGAGACTGTCTTCGTAAAACGGTGTTGGAATTTTACGGTAAGTGGGCATATTCCGACAATTTTTGCAGCTACGCGTGAGAAAATAGGTTATGTGGTTGACAAAATAGGTTATATATTTTCGATATGTTTCTAGAAAATTTGTGGTTAAGTGTCATTTTTTGTTATATCAACTTGAATTACTGGGCAAAGTTTGTAATGTATAGCAATTACATTAAAATTGAGTAGAGAGGGAAGATTAGCTTGTTCTGCCATTACAAGCTACACCACAAACACAAGATCTTGTCTCCAAACCGCCCCGATTGGTCTTCAAAAGACCACCTAACCTCCGCAACAAACTGGTTCTTCCAAAGCTGCAGCCCACCACAAATGCCAACCAAACTATCACCCCCAAAGGATCCCACCCCTGCGTTAGCTCACGCTGTGGCTCCTGTGCCATCCACCAACCCTCAACTTCTTTCAATAGCAGACTCACTAGCCGTACATAAACTGTGCAATAGAATATCTGATTTATCAGCTGCAGTGCCAACATTGCAATGAGATTACATCGGCCTCACCACCAACACACTCAGGCAGGGAATGAATGGCCACAGAGCAGACACCAACAAGCCATAGCTGGTCACATCAATAAGCTGCAGGACAAACCAGTTGCAGCATCACACAACAAAGATTGTGAATCCTGCTACGGTTGCAGAGTTGTGAGAGCCCCACCACCTTCAAGCAATAGCTCAGTGCTCAGACGCTGGGGATTAGCTCGCATAACAATCACACAGCTACGTGAAAAAGGTGTGATCCTTCTTTGGGTGTGTGTGTGCACTTTGTACTGGGACTGTAAGTATATGTGTTTATGTCCCTTTATATGTTATAAATGAAAATTGGTTGTTACGACTGTAAATTTGTCAAAATGTTTTTACTGGAGGTGGGACGAACCCAGATTTTGGCACCTAACTGAACTAGAACTGAACCCAGAATACTTTTATCAAACTCAACTTAAACTGAATCTTGAAAAATTTTCACGAACTGAACCTTGCTATAATTCATTGAACTGGAACCGAACTTAAAAAATAAAGGCCTTATCCACGTACATATGGCTCCACAATTCAACCCTTAACTGTTTAAGGATATAACAAAACACAAATATTTAGAACCACTTTAATATTTCCATCTCTAATAGATTAGAATGTCGTACAAAAATACACACACATACATACATACATGCATACAACCTTCACAGCTCAGTCCCTATTTGTTCGAGCATATAATAGAAACAAGCATGTATAACCATATTCACAATTTGCCCCCTTACATATACAACCTGCACAGTTCTACCACCAATAGTTAGCAACATGAAAATTTAGAAAATTCGATAAACGTGAAAAATAATGCTAATTTTTACATAAAAACAGAATCATTTTTACATAAAAACAAAAAATTACAGTTTTTGAAAATTTTAGCTGTAATTCTTGAATTGTAGATTTCCTGTCGTATTTTCTCGAATTATTGTTGTTTTATATCACATAGTAGCTTCTTACGACATAATTAGTGTTTTTCCATCTTTTAATACAAATGCGTGCAAAGTTTGCCAGTAGATTTCTTCGCTTTATCTCCATAAACTAAAATGTTTTACTTTCTATCACGTATGTTTATGGCCATAGATAATATGAGCGCGAGTGATGATGCATCGAGTGAACATTCTAGGGCACGGCCCTGCAAAAGTTTATTTGCTCATTCGGAATCTCCGTCATTGTGTTCACGTTTCCCTAGCATCACTTCATGTATGGAATTTGCAACTAGCTTGCTGAGTTGTTTACATTCATAGCATTGTCACATTTTATCCAACTATTCTTTCTTTTTAACAAGTCGGGGTGGTGGTGAAATATATGTTTATATGCATTTAATAGTGTAGAATATATTTGTAAATTTAATATTGAATTTTTCCAGCTAACTGATTTTTATCATACATATTCTCTGTACATATGTGGGGTAAATAATGACACGTTTTGAAAATGCAAAAGTTTTTCAGTTGGTCAAAAAAAATCTGTTGTAAGTTTAGATAGTTAAAAAACATAAAGGTAGATTTCTCTCAATTTTTTTAACCTACGAAATCAACTTTTTTTTTTATACGTTTTTGGTTTTTATAGATTTTATTGATAAATAATTTTTCAAAATACTGATAAATGAATATCTTTCTTGTATTTTTATAAGTATGAAAAACCACAAATTAGCAGCACAAAATATGTTAATTGAAAACGTAATTTTTCAAAAACCCAAGCTATTCACTTATTGCGTGTACAATAATTTTTTAATTAAAAATGCCACGAGTTAAAGGAAAGCATCCAGTTTTACACACCATAGAGTTCAAGATACAGTGCTGTCATCACTCCTACGAAGAAAAAAAAACCCAAATATGACTTGTTTGGTAATTTTATAATCTTGTGGAAGTGAGGGATAGCAGTTTGTGATAGCGGCGGAAGTAAATCAAGGGATTGTTTTTAATGAACAGGTGAGCGATAGACCACGTATATGTTACAGAAAGCGAGCTGACACGATAATTCTTTGTGGCAATATTTAATGTCGATTTCAACACTTATTTACGTCCATTGTCTCTGTTTGGTTACAGGCAATTAATTCATACTGATCATTAACACGTGGTAAGTCCATCTGTTGCCACAGTTTGTAATGTCTTTCACATGCATCTGTGTAATAGTCCTTACCAGCAAGCCGCACTCTTTATTGCTTGATACTCGCGGTTGTCGTCTTCTATCGCTCGGAACACCCACTCATCAACTCCTCGGCCCGGAGGCCTGTCACACTTCTATATCGTTAGCCATGACCATCTGGAAGGTTCAACGNGCAGACTTCCCTTCTACTGGTCACTTCCCTCGCTGCTAGTCTTCTATCGCTCGGAACAGCCACTCATCAACTCCTCGGCCCGGAGGCCTGTCACACTTCTATATCGTTAGCCATGACCATCTGGAAGGTTCAACGCACCTCTAGTCACGCTGAGAGAACAAAGTCAGTAATCGAGAGCATTCTTCAGATAACCTCAGAAATCAATACAACCAGGAGGGAGAAAGGAAGCAAGCCAGCTGAAGGTGATACGAAGCAGAACTGTCAAGGACAGAGGCAGGCAAAAGTAGTGAGACACATATACGTCTAAACACACAAGTGATGATCTAGTCATTTGTTATTATTTTTTTGACTTCCTTAGAAACTAAGATAAAACATTAAAGTATACTGTATGTTGACAAATTTCTGAACATGGTTTATGGGGAAAAAATTATTTTTGTGCCAATATCTTGTAAATAAGTTGTACCCCACATTTGTAACTATACTCAGATACGCCTCTCCGGCGTCCCATGTAACAGTATATTACATCATCATAGTTAATAAAATAACTGCATGGATTAAAACACTAATTATCATGTGACCTGGTTTTTCAACATACACAACTGATTGTACTCCCCCTTATCATGAACTTTGTCAGGAACATCTTGCTGTCGCAGTCATTCTCACCCTTGCTTGCATGGCTTTCCTGGTTCTGCCACAATTCATCGTTCTCTGTTCCATTCATTGCGTTGGATATGCCAGTCACCTTGAATCTTTTTACGACAGTTTCTTAAGGAATGGCACTATAAGCGGCAATTATCTATTCACACACTACCGACAGCCGAGCTCACGTAATTCTTCCGATAGGTGTGAGCGTGTACCCCGCCGATCGCATCAATTCGTTGACAGCCATGTGAAGTGGGCTTGAACGGCCGGTTCACTACGATGTCAAGTGGTTGCAGCACACTTATCAAACCTCCAAGGATCTTGACAATGTCACATCTCTTTTATCTGATCCTTATCTTGACATTTTCCATAAGATGGTTCCTGAAACTGTCAAGTATCAGCATAGAGCGTTGCCGTAGAAGACCCCCTGGCCGTTGATTCCATACTGTGTTCAGCCGGTCCACAACCAAGTCATCTGTCATCCGTCCACTTTATTGCACTTGGACGACATGTTCATATTGAAAGTTTCTTGTGCCATTGTCTTGCATTTAAAGATGGTATATGGTGGGAGTTTCTGGCCATCAGGTATAATAGTCAGCATTAAAGCACCTGTTGTCCTAATTGAAATACAGTACACTCCCATTTATTTGTGGTTCGCTTATCCTCGTGGCTTTTTGGCTTTTTTCAAAGTCTGCTGTAACTTCTGCAGATAGGTGATGCTGTATCGTGTGTCGTTTAACAAGCAGTGGTACCATATACATCTATCGCCGTGCCGCGTGAGCTTTAAACGGTCAGTCTGTCACAGAGGCCTGCGTGTCTCATCCATTTCCTCCTGTTGAAGCATGAATCGGTTCGCACTAATCTCAGTTGCCACCGCAACACCACGTCTTGTAAGTTTATCGATTGCTCAGGCACTGTTATTGTGCACTGTTTGTAGTGTCGTAAGTCCCATTATTGTCTTGCTGCATTGCATACTTTACTTTCAACTCGTTCTGCCATCTAAGGACAGGTCTGTCTGCACGTTGAGAAAGCGACATACGCACACACTATACACCGCTTATCGCTCCGTGGCGCCGGTGCAGGCTATAAACTGTGTATACTCGATGTGCCGTGAATTACACTACACTCAATGCAACATAAATATCAAATAAAGTATCGTGTACTGTACTACATACAGTAATTTAAATGCGTGATTTATGTTTGCTTTGAAATTTATAATGGGTACTGTGGTTTATCCCTTTTTTTGGAGCCAATATCACTGTTCCATTAATAGTAAAAATGTGTATATTCGATTACCCGTGTTTTTTAAATACTAATTCGCTTATTCCTGTTTCCTTTGATCCCGATTAACACGGTTAATCGGAAGTTTGCTGTACAAGATGTTTCGCCCACTGGGTGAACTGTGGCGCTCTCAGGCGTGTCTGACCACACTGGGGTTTTATTGACTTTGCCAGTCTGGGATGTAATATAGTGATACTCTTTTCTGAGAGAAATTATGTAGTAATGGAATGCTTGTGTTTTTCTCTTATACTGCTCTGGCAAGCCATTTTTTGCAAGATCGTGGATTTTCCGCTGTGCACGTTGAGGTGCCGAAGTAGGTGCTCTTCTGGTATGAGTGTGAACTGGGGTGTAGCTGGGGGTAATGTCTATGGGACGAGCCATGCGTTCGGCATATGAATGTTGTGTTGTGGCGACTGTCTTCTTTGGAGGCGTGGGTGGCAGAGGTGAAACTACTCGAAGTTTATGCCACAATAGAATGAACTGTAAGCTATGATCCCTGCTGGTAGTACTATCTGGTTTTCGCCTCTCTTGAGCCGCTTCTTCACGCTTCCAGGTGTATACCCTGACGTCTCCCTGCCCTTCCCCTACTAGGTCCCTAACCAGGGCTTGGACGCCTTATCCCGCCCAGCCCTGTGACGAGGAATAAGAGCGCAGAGCAGGTGTCCAGTAGAGGTGGGTACGACGTGGAGGGTGAGACTGTGGGGAAGGCCTAACTGCTGGCCACCAGGCAAGGAACTTGGTGGGCGGGAAGTTGCTGGCAGTAGGATTAGAGACAGAGCTCCCCCTGTCTGTAAGTGGGTAGCTGGGCAGGAAGTGTAGGGTGGTCCTTAACACGCACAGAATGGTTGCAACAGTCGAGATAGAATCTCCACTCTGAAGGTGCTGAGCGGAGGTTGTAACATTGTAGTTTTTTAGGGGTTATATTTCCTTTAGTTACAGATATTATAATTAGATATGATTACAGAGTACTTGCTTATGTTGTCCATTCATGTAATATAATTTCTAAATTTAGTTTTATTATAGGAGTTCAACAAAATACAGTACAATCCTTGGTTATTTTAGTACATAGTTTATTGACATAGAAATCATTTGTATGTATATTTCATTTATTTCTGAATGATATTCACTATTGTAATTTTGTTTGTTATTATTTATTATGCTTTCGAGGGTAGAAAATATTAAATTTTTACTAAACAAAAGCACAAATGAAAATTCTCTTGGTTGTCTCTCGTCTTGCCATCGCTGATTGGTGGAGAGATTTGGTGGGGTGGGACAACAGTCAATCGGAGGACAGGTAACAACATAAGCAAGGCAGAAGTATAGTCAAACATAATTGTTTATAGCAGATATCTTACCACCGCCATCAAAAGGCAGATAGATGCCTATGTCTATGTGAAATATTATAAGCAATTTATTTAATGAGATGTAATTGTTTGATAGTATGTTTACACAAAGATAATAATAACTGAAGACAAATTATATTAAATTTATTGTGTTTGAGAAGATGATGTAATTAATTCCCATTTTTGTAAAAGAATAGATAATTTGTTGATATTGTTTGAGAAGTACAAAGTAATAAAAGTTATGAGAAGAATTTCTACATACTGATTTAAATGTAATGCAACAACTGGTGACCCAAACGTGTGGCTGAATGACGAACTTTGAGACCGTCTAGAACGTCAGAAGCTGTGGATATCATATAAGGGAAGGAACACACCTGGAAAAGATCTTCTACTACCATTTAAGACGTGAGAGCTGAAATGGTACGCTGAGAACATCGAAAATACATAGACAGAAACTGTGCATATTTGCCTCAATGGTGGACATCGTGGGATTCCGGGAAAAACAAGGGCTGAAACAAGAAAGAAGAAATTTTTTTTGTGCCTGTTTTGCAGGCTAGAAGAGAAAATTTTGTAAGTAACCACTTATGATAAATTTTGTTTTTATATTGTGCAATGATCGAGAGTGAGGAGGAAAAAACAGAATTCATAGGTTTTGAACAAGAAATTACCATTGAAAAACAAAGAATTAACATGGAAGGCACTTTAGCTTCGTTATTAGAGAAATTTGAAATAATGCAGAAAACCATTGAAAAAGAAATGGAAACGGTTAGTGAAATAAATACAAATGTGTAACAAAGGCATACTGAAAGAAATGAAAACTAGGTTTTATAATTTGGAGAAAGTTTTTGAAATTAGTGTTATTGGGAATGAGAGAAAATTTTAGGTTATACAAAAATTGAACAAGAGAAGGAAGGCAATTGTAAAAATGAGATAATATGGTGACAGGGTTGTGTTGTACTAAAGAATCAATGTATTTTTTTATACAGATGAGAATCTTACTTTTGAAAGGGTAGTTGAATAAAATATTGTAAATAATCAGGAACCAATTAAATTAGGAAACTAGGGTAAAATAATGTTGAAATCATTTGGGGGGTTAAAAGAAGAAATTAATTCATAAACAGGGTCGAAAGTAATAAAGTGGAATGTGTGAACTATGGATGTGTACATAATAAAAGAAAAGGGGAAAGAAAAGAAAATTCATTTGGAGGGGGTCAGAAAAACAACACACGCATGCGCGTGCGCGCACACACACACACAAAAAATTAAAACTACAGTAAGATGTAAGATCAAGGAGAAGACAGAGCAGTGAGAAAATTGAATTTTAGAAGGGGGAGGGGGGGTTGTTTAAAGTGAACAGCAGGTCCATACAATTCTGAAGTTTGCTAGGGCACAAAGCGACGGGAAAATATTGAGGAAAAGAAAAAAGAGGGGGAAAATTCAGGTGGTAAGGAAAATGTAAAAGTTAAAATTTTGTCTGAAGAAGGTAGTAAGGAAAAAAGAGATGAAAAGAGGACCACAAAGTGAGAATGGTGGGAAGTAAAAAAAAAAGAAGGAAAGATAATGAATAAAGGCAGTTCACATATGATAGGAAAATAATTATCTATGGTTTTTTTTAATGTAGTAAAGATAATAATTTAGATTCAGTAAAATTTTGGAAAATAAAAATGTAATAAAGGTAACAATTTTAGTAAAGGAAAAAGATTGTTATGTAATACAGGTAAGGCAAGATTTTGTTATACATACAATAAATGTCTTAGTTAATAAGCAAACAGCTTTAAAAAATGTGCAGAAAACATTTGAAACAAAATGCAATGAATATATATTATTAGAGATGGTACTGAATTAAAAATAACCATAGAGAAATTGTTAAAGAAAGTCATAGCAAAACTGGATACCAAATGTAAGTAAAACTGTATCATTATTATGTTAATAACTTTTACTAAGTTCGCATTTGAATAATTCTTAAATTTATATTTATATTTCTCAAAATTTTTTTTATACATATTAGTTCTCCCCATTTCATATTTAGTATAAATGGTAGTCTTTACAAATTTCTGCTGTTTGATAAGGCACCAAATACATGAACATTAGATCTGACCACGGTTGTTTATTTGGTATGACCCTGAATAATTTCATGATGGAAACAGAATATTTATACAGTAGAGCCATCCTCAACCAAAATATACACATTTTTACTATTAATGGAACAGTGATATTGGCTCCAATAAAAGGGATAAACCACAGTACCTGTTATAAATTGTCGGGGGAAGGGCTATTCCCGTTGTGGGAAAATTCAGTAATGGGAAATGAGTGTGTGGTAGTGTGTAAAATAACAAATTTTTAGTCTGAATTCGTGTTAATAAGGCTTATAATTTTAACTTAAAAAATCAATTAGTGTTAATTATTAGTTTTATCCTTAAAGTTTCAAAACCACAAAAAAACTGTACATACTGTTTATGAAAATGTGACTGTCATAAAACTTCCGCCGCCGCGTGAATAACCTATCTGCTAGCGTGGGTTCTTATCGCTTCGCGTGCGTGTCTGCATGGGTAAGCGAAGACTGGAGATGCATGGCACGTTAGCACAATATACATTTACAATAGCGGGATTGACGGAAGTTCACAATGTACTGTATTTCTGCATTAATAGGTCTCACATTTTTCAACAAAAAAATTACAAATATGGAGTGCAACTTATTTATGAGATATTGGCACAAAAATAATTTTTTCCCCATAAATCATGTTCAGAAATTGGTCAACATACAGTATACTTTAATGTTTTATCTTAGTTTCTAAGGATGTCAAAAAAATAATAACAAATGACTAGCTCATCACTTGTGTGTTTAGACGCATATGTGTTGCACTACTTTTGCCTGCCTGTCCTTGACAGTTCTGCTTTGTATCACCTTCAGCTGGCTCGATTCCTTTCTCCCTTGCTTGTCATCTTTCCTTTCCACCTCCACCTCTCCCCTTCACTACAACAACCTCGGCACATTGAGGCGAAAAGTGTGGCTGTGTTGGCCGGCGTGCACCTGCCGCCTTTGAATTTATGCTGTGGTCGCAGATGGTGGAAGATGGGAACGATACTTTAGTATAATAGGTTTAAGAAGAAAGTTGTATTAGACCCGTAGCAAGGTGTAGCTATTTTTGTAAGCTACTAAGTACTTGGTGAAGTGTAGGAGGTTTTTCCACCTCTGCCTTACTGTGCGCCGGCGCGTGGCCACCTAACGTAACCCCTAGTTGTCAACTGGCTGTAGACTAGGCTAGGTTATATTTTGTTAATCCTGGTTAATATAGTGTGTGTGAGTGGCAGTGTTCTGTGTAGTACCATACGGCTAAATATGGCAAAACCATTGCCTAAGAAAAGACTATACAGTGATGACTATGTTAAGTATGGATTTTCATACGTAGAGAAAAATGGAAGCCATTTACCTCAGTGCGTTATTTGTCACGTTCTGAGTAACGATGCAATGCGGCCAGGTCGCTTGGAACGTCATTTGACAACCAACCATGCCACCCTGATAGACAAACCAGCTGAGTTTTTTGCTACCAAGAAAAGCTCATTGACACGGATGAAACTGGATTCAACTGGAAGTTTTCATATGGAAAATGAAAAAGCTATTGAAGCTTCTTTTAAGATCGCTTTGCTAATCGCAAAAGACAAGTAACCACATACTATTGGTGAGTCCCTTATAAAAAAAACCATGTTTACTAACAGCTTGTAGTACTGTTCTTGGTGGAGAAAGTTGAAATAAGGTTGCAAAAATATCTTTGTCAAATGACACAGTAAAACGCAGCATTAATGAAATGGCTGAAGATTTGGAAAATCAGGTAATAAAAAAGTTGAATAAATCCCCGTTTTTTTTATTGCAATGCGATGAAACAACCGACATTTCTAAGCACTATCAGTTGTATTTTACTGCAGGTTTATTGACGGGAATCAGTTCATGGAGGAAATATTGTTTTCTGAAACTCTACCAACTACAACAATGGCTGTTGATGTATTTTCTGCCTTATGTGGCTTTTTGGCAGCAAATAATCTTCCTTGGAGAACGTCATTGGGATATGTACTGATGGGGCCCAAGCTATGACAGGATGCCGATCTGGATTCATTGAACTGGCCAAACAAAACAACACAAACATAATTGGTTCTCACTGCATCATTCACAGGCAGGCTCTGGCTTGTAAGACTCTGCCTGAATCACTTAATACTGCATTGAACTTGGCAATTAAAATAGTCAACTGTGTGAAATCTAGCGCTCTCAACACTAGACATTTTGAGGTTTTGTGCCAAGAGTTGAACAGNTTAATACTGCATTGAACTTGGCTATTAAAATAGTCAACTGTGTGAAATCTAGCGCTCTCAACACTAGACATTTTGAGGTTTTGTGCCAAGAGTTGAACAGCGACCAACAAACTCTTCTGTACCACACAAGTACGTTGGCTCTCTAGAGGGAACATGCTATCTAGGCTGTTCCATTTGAAATCCAAAGTTGAGATCTTTGTGATGAGTTCCAGTAAATAAGACCTATACATCCCGTTTACAGAAGATAAATTTATTTTTTACTTATCATATTTGTCTGACTTTTTTTAATCACTCAACGTACTTAACTGGAAGTTACAAGGACAGAGAATAATTCTGAAGACATACAATGCAATAAAATGTTTCTTGGAAATAATGTCTCTGTACCAACGCCATCTTCAGAGTTTAGAACCTAACTTTTCATCGTTTCCCAGGCTCAATGAACTTCTCGATGATACTCAAAGTGTTTAATTATATTTCAAAGATAATTTGAAGGACTTGATTTTAAGACATTTGGCTTCTTTGAAAATCGAAATAGGAGACCATTTCCCAGACATTTGTTCAGAAAACTGGCAGTTTAAATTGGTGAGAGACCCTTTCAAAGTTGACGTGGACATACTTGCTACTTTTCTTCAGAAACAGAAAATTGATCTGAAATGTGATTCTCAAGCAAAGACTGAATTCCCAAACAGGACTGTTGAAGACTTTTGGTTGAGCTATTTGTCTGTGTACCCACAAGTGTGTCTGGAAGCTGCAAAGTTATTGCTGCAGTTTTCATCAACCTATCTGTGTGAGGCAGGATTTTCTACACTAGCTGTTATAAAATATAACTATCGAGCACGATTAGACGTTCAAAATGATTTGAGATGTGCAATGTCACAATTGCAACCAAACATAAACAAACTTGTGCAAAACAAACAGTGCCAGCCGTCTCATTAAATTTGTCTGGTAACAAATTATTAAAATGCCAAATATATGTATAATTACAACTAATTAATAAATTAGTNGCAAAACAAACAGTGCCAGCCTTCTCATTAAATTTGTCTGGTAACAAATTATTAAAATGCCAAATATATGTATAATTACAACTAATTAATAAATTAGNGTCTCATTAAATTTGTCTGGTAACAAATTATTAAAATGCCAAATATATGTATAATTACAACTAATTAATAAATTAGTGAATACACTCCTTTAACATTATATATGTATTTAAATACAAAATGTTACTTTCAAACAGTTTTTTTAAAATGTATGTATAATAATAAAGCTAATGTTAAAATACTTGAATTTTAATGTAACCTATAGCAGCACTATAGGGATAAGTTCAAATTTTAGTTTTAACTATTGTAAAACAAAATAACACATATATTAGTTAAAAGGGAAGCATGGACTTTAAAAGGTTGAGAACTCCTGGTTTACATCATGTGTAAAGCCGTGAGGTTTAGGAGACGTATTTTCGCGGCTCAATTGGTGGCAGATTCTGCAAACGCTGATGTCCGGTGCTTGCTTTTGCAGTGCTATTTGCTAACGTTCTGCAAGCTGTTTTTGGAATTTCTTGTTACTGTGGCCCTGAGTCAGTAGCAGAATTTTGTTTACTGTAAGTTGTAGTAGATGAAACGCTTTACAAATGCAAACATTTTGTTTTAAAAATTTAAAACTGGTGTGCAATTGTTTTATTTGATACGGTTCTGTACTACTAGGGGTGTTAGTTCACAATTCAGCCGACCTCCACAGCTATGATGCAATGCCATGTTGATATTATCCATGCCGTTTGTGTCTACCGTGCCGCTGTTCATGCCTTCAACTATGTACTGAATTGTATACAAACACCAAAATCTGTCTCTTCATCGCAGGGGGTTGTCTTGTAAGCCGATTAAAGCAATACAAAGAAGTTTTAGTTGTGTACAACCGCTGTAACATAGCTTTTTCTTGCCTACTTCTTCGGCTGCAAAGATAAAGAAGAAATATGTCATATTTCTGTAAATGCTACACAGTGAAAATAAATATGTGTAATGGTTTTTGGTAATAATTCTAGTTTTATCACGTTTCTAAACTAATTATTCAGGGTCATACCAAATAAACAACCGTGGTCAGATCTAATGTTCATGTATTTGGTGCCTTATCAAACAGCAGAAATTTGTAAAGACTACCATTTATCCTAAATATGAAATGGGGAGAACTAATNTCGTGATGAGTAACACTCTAGTTCTAATAACTGTGGAATAGAAGTTTAATTAACGACTACAAATGCGTACCCAACATGTAATGTCCGTAAATGAACACTTGAGATGGGAATAAAAATTATTGATAATTTTTGCATAAGATATTCAAAGTTCGCATTTGAATAATTCTTAAATTTATATTTGCAAACATTTGAATTTTTTAATAGTCTCACACCCCTAGTTTATTGTTGACATTTTCTGGTGGTTATAATTGTATTAATCATGTTTCTGCTATGTGCAATAAGTGTATGTATGGTGAGTTGTTGGTGTTAAAATCTAGCACTAAAATTTAAATACATTCATATATATATATATATAATAGTTTCCCCTTCTCTGTGTGATGTATAAACGTTCCATTTTAAAAATATCTGTAAAAGTTTATACTGCAGGTGGAAAGTACGTTAGTGGAGTTTGGACAATTTGGTAGTAGTTGTATTAGCAGGAAGTTGAGGTTTGCAATGTGTTGTAAAGAAGCGAGAGCTAATGAAAGCTGTGGCCACGTGCATGTTTGCAGCTTACACCAGTGGAGAGGTATGCGATGCGCTTCATGGAGCAGACGGAGGCAGCGTGGTCGGCGGAGCAGCTGGCGGCCGCCGAGGCTGAGATAGAGCAGCAGAAGCGTGACTGGGAGGCGGGGCGCCTGCAGGCACTGCGCGAGGAGGAAGAGCGTCTGGCCGGTGCCGACGACGACGACAGCCAGCTGCTCACCTACTCGCACGTCGATGCCCACAACCAGGTCAATACCACCCCTGCTCGCAGAGGCCGCGGCAAGGCAGGCCAACGCCGGCCCACCCGTGTATGTCCCCAGTCCCCCTCTTCCTCATCCGAGGAGTCGTCCAGCGAGTCCGAGTCATCGAGCGGGAGTGAGAGTGCTGGCGGTAGCTCGGGAAACGAGTCGGACAGGAAGTACACGTACCGGGGTGTGCAGCCACGTGTCCTCAACAATCACAATCCAGACAGTCCACGCACGCGCTCACGCGGTTCTGTGAGCATCAACCTATGGACGCTGGACGTTAGTCCTATCCTGCCCGGGTCGCGCGGCGCGCATAGCCGCAGGAAGCCGGGGCGGGTTGCCCGTGCACCGCAGACGAGGTCTAGCTCTCCCGTTGACGACAAGGCCCCTACCGCATCGAGACTGGTGATACGCACCAGGCGGTCCTCCACTGTCGGCTTCACCGACGGTATAAAGCTGGTCATCAAGAACGATTCTTCGTCCGAGTTCCTGTCGAAAAGGCAGTGTAGGATAACGCGTAGATCTGAAGGCAGCAGCCCCGTTTCCTGAGTCAGGCTGTCACGGCCATCGCGATCCTGACGGCCCTGAAATTCTGCTCGAGCATTCGTTTACGTGTTTTGTGCTGCTGTATTCCGTTTCCTGATATAATAGATGAGATATACAAATGCGGAAATTTTAATTTTTCGTTCGTCGGGTGATGCCACTTCAAAGTTGTGGCTGGAGCATTTCACAGGTTTTAATGAAATTCCGATTTTGTTTCTCAAAATTTTTTTTATACATATTAGTTCCATGTTGTGTGGAACTGCGAGAAGCTAGTATGTAGAATAGCATCATTTTTCTACATTCTCCCCATTTCATATTTAGTATTGATTATTTACTGTGAACATGCTGATTTTGTTTATTTGTGCCGTAGTGTCTGTGTGTTTTTTCCTATCACGTGGAACCTCGTTTTTCAAGGTCATGTGGTGGTTTGTAATGTGACATGTTGTCACGCCCATTTCAAAATTACGTGAGAAAGACGGTTCTGATGTTGAAATAAAGTGATGTTTCTTTCTTGCTACCAACCTGTGTTATTTCTTTATGTCTGTGGCCTGTTTCCAAGTTGTTCCCTCGGATGGTTTAAAGGTGGAGTTTTGTTTTGGTGTCATATCAGCGCTGTAGCTCCGTGTGCTTGTTTATATTTCCTCCTTGGCTCCTCGGCAGTAGTTTGGTATGGCATGGGCTCTTCGTGACCCAACCCAGCCTCTCTCGCGGAGGGAGGCTAAGCGGCGCGGCTCCTTGCTCTTCTCTAACGTTAAACAAGTGGCACCAAAACTGTTTCCTTGCCTTTGCCATTCCAAACTTGGAGACAGCCGGAGATATGAGCTGGCACAGGGAGCTGAGCTGAATGAAATGTCACTGGTTTTCCATCTCGTGTGTGGGAGGAAGCTGCCGTCATTGGTCGTTATGTTACGTTGCGTGAATCACTTGTATGGTACAATATTAACAGCAAGCAGTTGTCTCCACTTGTTCCTAAAATAGACCTCCCCATCAGACACTGTGAGTGAGAATGGGGACCATGTGACATTAGCATGTAGGCACTGATTCACGTACTGCGTGTGATCTTGCAATTTTGTTCACGTTAGTTTATAACCTGAAACAAATGTTGCAAAGTAGTATAGAAAAGGATAGAGTGGGTGGGCCACTGGACCGTAACATTAAGTTGAGGTCACAATTTGACAGAACATCGCAGTTGGCAACAAGTGTGCCCCACAGCACAGCCCCCTACCTGGTGATACAGGTCGCTACGTTACATTTACTACTAGATATCTGGCCTGAGAGTGTGGCACAGGAGATGTCGCTATCTATGTGTGTCCGCTAGTAGAGAATGCAACGTTGATAGGGCATGAGCAGTAATGTTCTGCATGTGAAGTCTCGGCTCGCGCGTCGCTTGTTGTGAGACAAGTGGTGACAGGTAGTAACCTATCACAGTAGTGTCACATTTCTGCCATCTGCCCGTTGTGGCCCTTCAATAGTTAGGCCTTCCTTACTCTCATTCATAGATTTAAATATTTAAGGGTATGATTTTTTTAAAGTATTTAATGGCCACTTAAGCGTAGTTAATTATTTTGAGGGTTTTGCAAACAAATTGTTAATATAGCAGTTTTTATACCTTATCCAGTAACAAAACATGTAAAATTGCATGATGTTTGCATGTTTAACTGCAAAAACTCTAATCTCAACCTAGGGTCGTGGGAAAATCTTTTATAGTCTGTGACCATGTTGCAGTTTCATATGAAAATTCTCAAACATCTCGGAATGTAGGTATTTATGTTCTTTTTTTTTTCAAACTTTTATTTTTAACAGAGCTGTTGATAATTGTAGTTGCACTCACACTCGTGACAAACCTGTCCTCTTTACGTTCATGTGATGACCCAGTGTTGCGGGAGGCGACTGCTCCATTCAGTGATGGGTTGGTTGCTTGCTTGCATGTGCAGTGTGGGTTAACTGTAGCAGTGATAGCAGCTTCCTCCTGACAAAGTGGCTGGTTCTCACTTGCCCGCTGTGGTTCAACTCTTGAGATGAGTAACAAAGGGATTTAATTGTAGCGGCTGCATGGTTTTTTGAACACTTTAAATTTCATGCTTAGGAATATTCTGGTCTGACTTTTTAACACTATTTGTGCATGTACAGTGGAACCTCTATGTATTGAACCCAGATGGATTGAAAGTCCTCATCCATGGAGAATATTCTGTGGTCACATTTTTTATCTATCTGCATTTAAAGACCACGTGCAATGAAAGTCCACATGTATTGAAATTTTTTGGTTAAGTTCCTGAGAAACGATGGATATAGAGAATCCACTGTATAAGTCATTCTTTTTTCTTTTGAAAAGAAAATAATATATATTATTTCTAAACATGTTAGGAAAATTCTTGATAATGTACATTACTATTTAACATTAAAAAAAATTTCCTTCCAGCGTAAACGCTCATCTTCTGACCTGCCCTTTTTTCACGCTCCTCCTTTTCCACGGTGGTCTACCAGACGTGTGATCTTTCCCTGAGATCATCTGAAATGTATGAACTCGTACAGTCGGTGTGCAAATAACAAACACGACATTCATCACACCTGGGCCGGTTCAATATTGCTATCTAGAGAGGTAACATGGAATCGGCAACTGTACTGTTCTGTGGTGGGATTAGATTCATTTTAAACTCAACGTTAGATAATGGATGCAAAGAAGAGAACCCCTGGCATTTACATACTGTATTTTCACGTATCCACACATTTCCCATGTCTTGTGCAAATTGCACAACTTTTAACTTGGCATTCTCTCTTTAACTGGCTCTATATTATACCATTTGGGTTTGAAACATACACACAATCTTTAGAGATGTTGGAAAATGGTTTTAACAATATAGATGCTAATAAATGCCACAAGCATGTTTTTAGTTACAAATCGCTATAACCTCCACAGTATGTGTTTACATTGGAAAGCAGTTTTTATTATACAGAACCCCTTAAGTAAAACTGGTAATTCAAAATTCTACATAAATCTAAATTTTTGCTAGCCAATGAACATAAGATTGGGATTTTGCTTGTTTTGGTGTTAAGTTAATTTTCAATTCCCGTATAATATGTTATTGAAAGACGAATTTCCTTTATGTATAGGTAGAATTCAGATGATTTATCAGTACTGAAATATTCAAAATCTCGTTTTGTACCAAAATTAACATCGCAAATGGCCGCTTTACGTACGTGCATCAGGTTACAAGGTATTCTGTTGCACGCAGCCTGCTTGCCTACACGTGTCTGTCGACTCGACAGCGGATGGTGCACAAGTTCTGTAACCGAGCGGTGTCCCCTCAAGTCCTCAGGCAAAGAGTATCTGCTGTCTTTGTGTCCCTTTCTGCCTCATTTATTGCTTGCTTTTCTTGTAGTTTACATTTGAAATAAAGTGAGTGCAAGTAACAGAAAATACTATGCATTAACTATTTCAAAAAAATTTGAAGTAATTAAGGAAGTGGATAAAAGTGAAAGGAATGAGGTAGCTTGCTTTCAGTGCTTCCCATTTACTTGAAATATTGTCCTGAAATAAAAATAAAGTTGGTGAAAGGGCAGATGTTACGCTGGTCTTGCACAAGGAGCACGACGACTTGATAATGTTTTACTTGACTAAAGCAGTGGTAATTGTGTTAGGCAGCAGCAGAGATAGAGTGGCTCAACCACCGCTGCTGTCGGGGACGTAATGTGGTTCTAATCCACAGTCCACACAGCTGCCTTTTGTTCAGATGTCTGCATTGTAGATAAACTTTAAATTTGTTCTTCCCGCCCGGTCTTTTGGGCACGTATAGTTTTCCCGCATGTTGAGTAAACAGATATATGAACCAGTTCTTTGTGCGCAATATGGTGTCGACATATTTCGTTCATTGCGCATGATATTTTTATCATTGCCATAATGATTTATGTACAGTCCACTCTCGTCGTTTGATCCTCCAGGCTTCTCTGTCCGCAATGGGTTTGCTGAGGTGACTAGTCAATGCCAGCTGTGGTGTGAACTGCTGCTTGCTGCCAGACTAGTACTGAATACTCAATTAACTAGTATAGTCAATAACTCCTAACTGTATTCAGAGCATTGTACTTTCTTAGAGATTAAGCAAGTGTATATTTTTTCATCTTTTGTCTGCAAACAAGTCCACAAGACAAAATAATGTTTTTTTTTTCACTTGGAGGTCAAAACGAAGGGGAAATGGAAAATCCCCCTCCCCCTTTTTCCCCTTTGGCCAATCACTTCATTTCTGTTGCGCCCCCTCACTGGTGGTTATCAGGTGCATTCCATGGGGAATAAAAAGTAGTAAAGCGCGGAGCAAAATGTGGATGGCACCAACAGCTAAAAGAGTAGAGGAAGTGGACGAGAAAAAGACGACATTGTTTGGGAAACAATGGTACATAAAGGCTGCCGCTGTTCTCTGAAATAAAAGTCTTTGCAGTTACACAGTGAGATCGGAACTAGGAAACGTATCATTCACATGGTTGGGGCACATGTGATATTATGTTTATTATCAGTCTTCCTTGCTTGTAGTTACTGATGAAAGACAACGAAAACAAGTAATTACAGATGTGACTAATGAGCCTACTTTCTTCTACTTGGGTGCAAATAATTCTTATTCAATAAAGTTCTTAAAAGCTGAGATAATATGTGGGCCTTGACGTCTTGTTGACAACAATAGTATTTGAGATGAAACCAGAAACATGCAACAGTGATAACACAATTACAAATACACACATGCCTTACCTGGGTTTCGAACCCAGAAAATTACGTACAATAAGCTAGAGTGCAATTAACTGCATTTCAAAGGTTGGATTCGGAGCAGTGACTTTTTATGTAATCGGTCTTAAGGTTTTGAATCATAAGGTTTCTTAACCTCAAATATTTACTGGGCCGTCATTTTAAAATAGTGTCTGACCCACTTACGTTTACATGATCTACCGCAGCACAAGTCGTGTGAAGAGTTAGGTGGAAGTCAGTTGATTGGTCCGTGAGACATGGCATAATAACTTTGTTTTCTTAGTTAGTGCCGTCATACAAATTTGCCTAACAAAAGGAGCCGTTTAGGCTTCTTCAAATATTTACTGTTATCATAAAAATCCTGGTTGAATTTGGTTAATAAAACTATTTATATAGCCACCATTCTGAAAACAAAACACATCAGTACTTGTTCCCACTTAAACCATGTAAGTTAACATGTATTTATGTAGCACTAATGGTGTGCAAAATGTGGTGGAAATTAATTGGAATTGTTCCCAAAATATGGCAAGATGTTTTAATTTTATAATTTGCCACCATTCTACAAAAAGGCTAGCAAAAGAGGATATTTGTATGCATAACTGATGCTTCTAATGAATACTGCTAGAGAACAAAGTTTTGTTAAATTCTACTGAATTATTTTATAGATATAACGCAATGTCCTAAATTATTTATCTTACTGTAGCACTACTTGCATGCAAAATTTGGTTGGCATCAGTTGATTTGTCTTCGAGATATGACATTAACCCTCAATGTTTTGTCATGTTATGATGTTCATAAACAAAGTACAAAAACCGTTACGTAGTAGTGCATTCAATGATTGTCGTGGATACACTATAAAAAGTTTAGTTAACATTGGTTACATACTTTCGTAGTTATAGCGCAATAAGATAAGTTGTCATTTTAGCTGCCATTCTAAAAGTAAGTGTCTGGCGCAATTAAAACTTGCAAATTAATATGGCCTACAACAGTACAACTGTTCCAAATGTGGTGGAAATGACAAAAAAAAAAGTTTAAGAAATGAGGCTCTGTATATACTCATTCTATGGTTATAATAGATACTGCCAGCATTCTAGGTGAAGTTGAGATTTGTTTCGTAGTTTCTTAGATATAGCATATACAGCTAAAATGTTTATACGGTCACAATTTTGAAAATAAGAGTTTGACCTATTCAACACCTTTCAATTTACGTGGTCGTTATAGTGATACTTGTTTGCCAAATTTGATGCGGATCTGTTGGTTTTCTCTGAAGACTTGGCAAAAAATGTTACCGTATTTTATTGCACATGAGTCGCACATTTTATTTTAAAAAAATTATTGAAAACTCGGGGTGCGACTTATAAGTGAGAAAAATTCCTCCAGCCCGCACTAACTTTTCATTTACTCCGAATTCACGGCCTGTTGCTCGATTTTCAAACTCTTCAGCGAACAAAATCACTTTCATTTTGAAATCTGTGGTGTAGGTACATCGCTTTTCCATCAAGAAACGGTCACACTTCTTCACTGACGCAACATCAAAACAACACTACGTGCGGCGCAAAGACGATGTAAGAGAAAGACGTGTAAGTCACGGCTAACATTTGGTACTCAAGAACCAACACTAATGTGCTGCTAGCTCTTACACTCCACGGTAACCTTTCCAAAATAATCGATTGTCAGTTATTGAGCAAGAATCTATTCCTTTTGATTCATTTGATTACGTAACGGAAATATTCAAATGCCTTTCTATATTTTGCACGTTTATTTAAAACTTACAAAGATAAACTGCAGAAATAATGGTTAGGTTTTTACTTTTAACATAAATCGTTAGAAAGACTTGAGATATATTTTTAAAAAAGGCTCAATAAAATTTTTGTTCTACAAATATCATCACTTCAAATTAAATTGCATGTTCATAAGATATTTCTTTTTTCCAATAAATATATAAACTCCGGCAGTCAAGGCTGCATCTCGAGCGCTATATCAGTACGTTCCAATACGAACTACATCCAACAAACTTGCGGCGCATTGTGTCTGCGTGCGCTGTACGCTTGGCAACACCGCTTGCTTGCAAGGACACAGCTGCCTCACGACCATCGCCAAGGTCGCGTGTATCAGTCACCCGTGGCGCAGGCTGTGTTTGAACAGGATTTACGACAACGATGAGCGCAACCTATAAACAATTATAATTATAATTTTTTTTTTTTCACTCTTTAAAAATAATGGTGTGACCTATATGTGCAGGCGATTTATATGCAATAAAATACAGTATTTGTTGTCTGATGCTAAGTGGTGAACGAAAGGGTCTTTGTGTAGACATTTTTGAGGGTTTTAATGTATACTGCCAGCATATAAAGTTAAGTTGGAATTAATTAAATGTTTTTGAAGATCTAGCATACTAAACTAATACAACAATATTGCCGCTATTTTGAAAGTAAGTGTTTGGCCTATTTAAAATGTGTAACCTTACTTCATCTGATGCAGGACTACTTGTTTATCAAATTTGGTGGGAATTTTTTGATGGTGTTCAGAGATGTTGCCAAAATACTTTATTTATTCAAGTGGGGCTATCTTTCGGAATGGTGGATTAAAGTGGTTATGTGTTGGCATATGTTATTCTTTTAATAGATACTGTCCGTATAAAAAATTTGGTCGAACGGTATGGCAGATATACAAAATAAACTTAAAATATCTGTATGGCCGTCATTTTGAAAATAAGTTTCAAATCTTATTGAATTAACTAGGTTTACATGGCCTGCCATAGTATTACGTACTTGGCGATAATTGGTGTAGTAGTTTTCGAGATATAACTTAAATTCATTATTTTTTTTGTTTTGCTATCTTCCATGCAGTGGACCAACAACAATATATATCTCTAAATTCACTTCTATATTGTTGCCAAGTCTTCCGCCTTAGGCAAAAGACTCACTATTAGTTTATTCTCCCGTATTTGCGTTAATTTACCTTTTCTCTTTTTTTTGATACCCCATTTTTTGTTAGTAGGAATGAAATGACAACACCTTGTTAAAAAATTTGTAGCTATGTTTGTGACGTAGGTGCAGTTGCCAAAATTGTAAACATAAGGAAATTTCTTCCATTGCTTTATCAAACCGTTCTGCAACTACAACCTCGAAATCACGGAGTGTAAACAAACATTGATGGTGCGGTTTCCAAACTTACGGGGATTCTCTTATATGTACAAGTATATCAGATCTTACTACTATGGACGATGGAACACTGCATCGCGTGCACTTCTGTACAAGTTTTGAACCAATAATAAGGCATCACTAAAAGCAAAGAATATTGTCAACTCTTGACTCCTACCTCTGGGATAAGAACCCTCTTGAAATGGCCCTTTAATGGCGAACCATTAAACAATTTTCCAATAACAACCCTCTCGAAATAATCTTTTCCCAGGAACCATGAAGGGTCGTAGAATTGAGAGTTGATTATGTCCTTAAGTAACCATTTTTGCTTGGCTGTAATAGTGAGTCCTTCCCTCCCCTACAATGCAAAACTATATTTACCAGAAATAAAATAAAACAATATTTCAAAATTTATTTTTTAAAATGTGTTGTACAAGAATTTTTTTTGTCTCGGTTTGAGAATAGAACACTAATGTTTTGCAATGCTGAGTCTTGTTCCTGTGATGTGTTTTAATCTATGGTGCACAGTATGGTGGCAGTTCCGCACACTATATGTTTACTTGTGTGCGTTGCTGCTGAAATAGGTTACATCTGTTTTCTGATTGTTCAAAATTGGACATAAACACACAGCGGTATTTAGAGCACAATTTGCTTTTCAGTTGCTCCGACCATGCTGGGCTACTCCTCGGAAAATTGTTTCCGGACAGTAAAATGGCCTAGAAATACAGATGTGCTCGTACAAAGATGTCAGCAGTTGGTGAAAACTCTTGAAGTCCTTTTTTACTGTCTACAGATGGTTCGTAATTCATCATTTTTGAAGGAAGTAAAATTTGCTGCCACTATATGCAAAAAGAAAAGGGAATAATTAGGAGTATCCTGTACTGCTTAGTGAAAAATTGTTGTACATTTGGTTAGCAAATTATGTGTAGTTAGTTATGTGGTTTCACATAGCAAATTTCAAGACAATTAAGTGCTAGAGAAAAAACCTCCCTCTTCTTGACATCTCAAACTTGGCAGGTATGCACAATGCACTGCCAATCTGCAAAGTTTGCTTGAGATTGGTTGAATTATTCCAGAGTAATGACTAGGACCCACTTTTGCGGTAAATAAAACAAATTGGTTTCATTAGTAAAATTTCACCCTTTTGTCAAAAAAAATATTTTCATTTATTCTTAAACAATTTTTATGGGAAATATTTTATGCATTTTTATTAAAACATGAATCTGTTGTTTTTGTAACGATATCTTTTAAACTAAATGGAATTAGTTATTCACTCTTTTAATCAGTACATATTTATGTGGGAAACATTAAAAAATATGCAACTATGAGGTTGAAAGTCAAAGTGTGTTTGTTCACGGACGTTAAAACTTCCACTGAAAGTTAATTTATGTAAATTTGTGTCAATGTACACACATTTTACTACAAAAAATGGTATTCTTCGAAACTTTTTAATAATTTCATAAGTTGGTGAACATTTATCACGTCAATTGAGGTTTCGAAATATTTCCGAATAAATTATGTGGATGAAACATACATGGGTGTTTATATATATGTAAAAATATCCGTATGTTTTCAATATTATCTCATATGCCTCTTTTGAATTTTTTGGAATTTCATGTTAATATACTCCCACTGTTCGTTTAATATTATTTGTTAGTAATAGGCCTACTACCAATGTAGGCCTAGTTTGAATAATTGAATTTCACACCCTCCTATACAGTATTTAGTTGTGTAAAGTAATTGTCTGTAACTAAAAGAATCGCTATTTTTGGAATCGAGAATTGAGAGTGGTATCGGCATCGTGATCGAGAATCGAAAAAAAGTGGATACGTTACATCCTTAGCAGAAACTAAACACGAGGAGTGCTATGGCGACAGGAGCGAGGCTGGCCGAGTAGGTCAAGGTTATGGCAGACATAAAGAAAGAGGGGAGAGTGAGGCCCTGTTCTGATTGGCACTTTTGTTAACGAAGTGGTCAGGTGACCCCTTTTGTCTACAAAAACTATGAGGTATTTTTATAATTGTGTTTTGTGTTTTGTCCATTTCAAATCTGAAAAATTACAAAATACAGATTACTAAACCACTGCCCTGATAGTTTCGCCTGTTTGAAACTTTTAAATGGACATATAGGCATTGTTATTGGAATAAACAAATGTTTATTGTACTCACAAAAATAATTTATATATTTTTCAACCATGTCGGGTGCTTGTTTTCAAAATAGCGACCATTTTAAAATTTAGGGTGAATTTTTATCTCTTGGGAACCATATGCCAATTTTAGCCAAATTTTATATGTTGGCAGTGCATCATGTAAGAATTGAATTTAGAAATGGATATATTGTTCTCAGTCTACCATTTTGGAAAATAGCGCAACATGAAACCGTTGCATTAAATATCGTAAACTACTCAACCAGTTCTTGCACAATTTGGCAAGCAAGTAGTATTATGGTAGGCCATGTAAATGTATGCGACTTCAAATTGATTATGCACTTATTTTCGATATGATGGCTATACAAATATTTTATATTTATTAGGTTTGCATACCATACTGTTTAACCAATTTCAAACGAATGTGTATTCTAAAAGTATATATTACAAGCATCATACATGTAATTCCACAGCCACTTTTATCTGCTATTTTGTAAGATAGTGTCATATAAAATAATGTTTTGTCATTTCTTAGGAAAAAAGTAAACTGATTACCAAATTTTGCAATCAAATAGTATTGTAGCAGATAAAGTAAAAATTGAATTTCTTTAATATGTCCACAACATTTATTTTTAATATGGCTGCCCTATAACTTTTATCTTATGCCATATTGTGGAAACCATGTACGCAGTGATCCAATTTTCTCCCACACAGTGTTGCTGGACCACTGAGCAAATTTGGTTAATGACCTTGTTGATTTCAGCTGAGTTAGTCCCTTTACCAAATTATGTACCTTTAGCTCTGTGCCATAACTTTACACAATACACAACATTTTCAGATATGGGTAGCAGTGTAGCCAGAACTATCTATTATTGCAGAGGCATTGAGTAGTTTTGCATTATGTAATTTGTGCGAGGATAATGGTACCAGCTTGTGTTCTGGCTAGTGTGAAGCTGGGAGTCTCAACATGTGGTTAAGATAACTGGCTTGGTAACAAACCTTGAGAGGCAGAGGTGGAGGGGACGTGGTGCCACATTCGGCAGACGGTTGACAAGCGAAGTGAGTATCATGATCGAGTCTGGACACGAAGCTGCTGATGAGACTAAAGTCTCAACACGTGCTGAGCACCACACTATTCAAGGGAGATATACTGACAAGTGATCCTCGTGGGAGTTGAACTACTTACGACCCAAATATCAAAATCTAAGTGTCTGGTGCTCGGAGACACACTGTTAAGTTTAGTCATTCAAGACACATTGACTGGTAAAACATTCCTCAAAAGGTGGAAAACGTAATGTACGGAGGTGAGAAATGTAATCTGACAGCAGAAGACGCAGTGGCGCCTCGCCCCGTCTCTGGCCCTTGCATATTGTTGTGGGACAGAGTGAGAGGAAAAG
>NQII01002458.1:17938-51008 GCA_002778355.1 Clitarchus hookeri | reverse complement strand
ATGCAGGATATCGTCTGCATTGTCAAAGGGAGATAATTTTCTTATGATGGGTGAGCAGAGCTTCTGGTCAGCCAATTTTCACCATTCATCTCCTAACTCCAATTTCTTTATATCCTTGTGGCCTTGATAGAGCTGTTGAAACTTTTTTACTTGGAGAAAAGTTCAAGCAATTACAAAAGGCACAACATCTTTTCTAAGATTGCTGACAGGACAAGAGTTCTGCGTTCATCATTAACAGTGGGACTGTGAATGACATGATTGCCCTGCGGCCATTCGCTCTTCGGTTGATGCAACCACGATGGTCCAGACCACCAAAGAGCATGGTCTACTAGCTGTCCAGTTGTAAGGCCTCGAGACGCATAGTCAGTAGTATTATCTTCTCTTGCCACATGATGCCACCAGTCCACCGAGGTGCATTCTTGACTCTGAGTCACCCAGTTTGTGACAAATGTCTTCCAAACATGAGGGGACATCTTTATCCAGGAGAGTGTAACGAATGAATCGGACTAAGTCTATATGCTGTCTGACTTTACGACAGGTGTAAGAGTGTCAAGCAGCAAACGTAAACATCTAGAAATCAAAACAGCAGCACACACTTCCAACCTGGGACGAGTAAGTTGCTTCACTGGAGGTACATTAGTTATAGCCAATAGTAAATGAGTGGTGATCATGCCAGAGCTAGATGCAGCTCGAAGGTGCACAACAGCAGTGTAGCCCTTCCCGAACTGTCAGCGATTCCATGCAATTTAAAAGTAGCATCTGAGAGGTTGTGGGCGATGTAACACTGAACAGAGATGGCTGAACAGTGAGGTAACTCTGTTCGGAACTTGTTACATCTGGCAATTATATCAGGCGGCTCTGGAGAATCCCATTCTACTCAAGCAAGCCAGAGGGACAGAATAAGATGGTTTGCAAATAATGTCAATGGTGCAAGTCATCCCAATGGGTCAAAAATTCTGGCAATATCTGATAAAATACCTTATTTTGCGTACACTTGAGAATTCGGTTGCAAGTTATATGAGAAGGCATCAGTGTTTGGGACTCCAGCGTAAGCAGGATAGATCCACCAGTTGAGAGAATTTCAGACTAAATGTATCATATCTACAGAAAAATTGGTTGAAATCAATGATCCAATCATGATCTTTAATGTTAAAAAATGAAGATTATGTGTATCTGATAACCAGAGCTCAGATACACGGAATTAAGCGATGTACCGCTGGCCGCCATTTTTAAAGCTATAATTTTTAGGTGTGCATGTATGTTTGTGTTCCTTATGATGCACCAATCAAATGTAACATGAGTTTCATCTCCCCCCCCCCATCCTGTAGACTATTATGTTATTTAGTCTCGAGCTGAGTGTATTCTTGAGGCAATGAAGACGAGCAGCAAGATGATCAAACTTTTCTACATGCTACCTTGAGGGTGCCATTTGGCCAGAGGGAATGCTAACGACATCCCAGGGGCACGGGCACGTTGAATGTCTGGTTGCCTCCACCCGCAACGCACTTGAACTGATGTGCAGTGTTTTTAATTTACTCATCTCATAGGACATCCAGCGGTGTCCCTAGCATCGTGTCGTGTAATAATGTACTTAACAGTGTGTTGCCATGTGCCTCTGCTACGTCTAGTAGCCTGTACTGGAAGTTTCATGCCAAACACTCTTATAAGCCCTATTTAACCTACTTTCCGAAGGAAAGGAGGGCTTGCCTGATCACTTTCCTGTATGTGTCCCTCCTTTCAATTGTGACCGAATTTCACCAAACTAGGTTCATAAATAGTACTCTTAGTAAGGACACTTGACTCATAGTTTTCGACCACAGCAGACATTTACTTTCAAAATGGCGGCCAATTTCATATTTAGGATGTTATCATATTTTGAGAAACATTCAACCGATTTAAACCAAATTTTGTAAGCTGACAGAGAATCTCATAAGCATTAAATTTTGAAATGGATATCGTTAGTCCGCTGTTTTGGAAGATAGCACCAAATGAAAATATAAAAATATTTCATTATATTTTGAAAACTACCGAAGCAAATGTCACCCAACTTGGTATGTAAGTAATACTGTGACAGTCCTGGTAAAGGTAAGTAATTTAACCCTAAATAGGCACTTATTTTCAAAATGGCGGCCACAAATATTTTGGGTTTTTTATTTGTATATCTACTATACCATTTCACCAATTTTGACAAAAATTTGTATGCTGAAAGTATTCACTACAAGTATAATATACGCCAACACATAGCCATTTTGTCGGATAGCGTCACCTGAATAATTAAATTTGTGGGTTATATCTTGGTAAACATGAAACTGATTCCTACCAAATTTGGCAGACAAGAAGTACTTCGGCAGATGATGTTAAATGAAATGCATTAGGTATGTCAAACACTTATTCTCATAATGGCGGCCTGTAGTCATTTTAGCTTAGATTGTATTGGCATCGAAACCATGTTATCAATTCTAACTTAACTTTGTATGCTAGCAGTATCAGTTACAACCATCAAATTCGTCTACAGAGCCTCATTTCTCTGCCATTTTGTAAGTTAACCCCTCAATAAAAATTAAGTTTTTATTTCATATCTGAAGAAACAATCAACCCATTCTTACCAAATTTGGCGAAGAAGTTGTATTGTGGTAAGCCATATAGCTATATGTATTTTTTAATGTGACAGGCACTTATTTTTTAGCTTATTGTGCTATATCTACGTAACGATGTACGTAATTGATTTAATCTTTACTTTGCATACTGGCAGTGTACAATCATTGAATGTGGTAATACATAACTTTTTTGTCCTCTGTTTATGAAGATTGTCTCATGAAAAGTTTTGAGTTTTCATGCCATATCTCAAGGCAATTTTCACCAAAGTCTTCGCACAAGTAGCACTGTGGTAGGCCACATAAACTTACATGTTTTAAGTGGCTCAGTCACTTGTTTTCCAAATGACATTAGTAAACCGTATCATTTGAAACATTAGACTGATCAAATTCAAAGTTGATGGTCGAATCCGACCTCCGTAATGCAGTTGATTGCACGCTAGTTTATGGTACAGTGTTTTCTTGGTTCGAGTCCCTGGTAAGGCACGTGTGTATTTGTAATTGTCTCACTACTGTTTCATATGTTTCTGGTTTCGTGTCTAACGATATTGCTTTCGAAGAGGCGACTAGTTTTACCTACCAACTCAGCTTTTAAGAAATTATTTAAAAATGAATTGTAAACGTGTTGAGGAAAGTAGACTCGTTAGTTATATCAACTCGTTGTTTTCAGTTTAAATAAATAACTGTAGAGAAAGGACGAGGAATTGCAAACTTAGTATTATGACATGATATATTTCTTAATTGTTGTTCGTAAGCAGACATCACTAGAAATATTGAAGAATTTTTATACGACAACCCTACAGCTGAAGCTCTGCGTGCTGTTCTGGGACGTGGGCCCTTAAATACTCTCGACGCATCTATAGGCTATTCATGGTAAAGTGAGCACTCTTTAAGGCCCTGCTAATTTTCTCCTTTCTGCCAGCTTTTAATATAAACATTGCCATTTGACTTAATAAACACAGCACACAAAATTTACCACAATCAAAAATTGTAATCTGAGGTTGCAGTACAATATATTTAATTGTGGCGAATGCCTGTTGGGAGGGCCTTAAAAAGTTCTCGCTTTACCGTTAATAGCCTATAGCAGCAGAGGAACACCAAGGCAGACATGCGTCAAGTAGCCGTACATAAGCACGCTCTTTCTCTTGTAGCTGTGCCTGTATACCGCAATGGAAGATTCTCCGTGCAAGTCTGCATGGCCGCTTGTATGGATGGTTCTGTGGACGTTTTTTTGTAATTGGTCGCGTACAATTTTCCATGGAAGGATTCCTACAAGTTTAAACTTTAGCCAGTTAAAGAGGGGGGGGGGTTAAGTCATTTTGTGTATTTTATTTTGAAAAAAGAGCATAAGAGACTCTTAAACATGAATAAATAGTTTGTAAAAACCACGAAAATGTTTACTGATTCTAAAACACCATTGTGTGAAAATTATGTTAAACAGTCGCGTTTATTTAACACAAAAGTTCCAGTTATATCAACAAAACACTTGTGCTCTGTGCATAAATGCATAATGCTGAAGGCGTGAGTGAATATTGTTCTCAAGGGACAGGTGCAGAAGTAAAACTTTAAGAAACGCACTTGTCTTTACCTGCGCGGCAACAAGTCCCGTTGCATAGTCTATTCCAAAGAACCTTTCATAACTTCTTGCATGCAGGCTAGGGTAGTAGGTCTCACGGATGCTTCCACCTGAGCTTATACGGAAAACATTACGGTGACATGCAGGCCACACAAGAAACATTACATTCAACCTCCAGTATTTCTGACAACAATGTGTTAATTTGTTTTCAGTGGTTGTGAAGGACAGACATTCTTTGCTGCATTGCCATTTTTCCCAACATTACGACAGGCTGTGTTCAAGGGAGACAATGATCGTGGAAGAAGCAGACAGGAATGTTGTAGTGACTCGCGTGTGCTGTGTGGGATGTTGTCGGCGACTCGTATCGTATTATCCGTAGCACGGCCCCGTAATGCATTACCGACACCTCCAACACTCTGGACATGATGCTGATGGACTGGCAGAGCACTAGTTGACATATACACCATTGTACTGTGACAGACAGGCAAGAAGGGAGTTGCTACAGTAACCATGTGCTGCTTACTTATGAAGTACGTCTCAAATGATCACATCATTACATACACTGCAGAGGGTTTTAAGAAAATATTTATACCTTATAGCATTGTTTCTCTTTATGAAACTGGTTTCTACGAAAGTCTTTTTAGAAGAACTAACCTATATATCTAAATTTTTATTGTTTATTAAAATACTACATTCTACCACACTAACACTTCCTTTGATCAATCTTACATTCCCGTCTTGCCCTTCCACCACCTTCTAATTATAATGCTTTGTAAGTTTCTTTTTTTGTTTTCACTGTAATGAAACAAACATGTCCTGCTAAAAAATAAACTACTGGAAAATGAAAATAAGAACACCTTGACACATGCTTTGGAAGAGATCCACATTTTATTCACACGCAGTATAGGTAGTACTGTATACTCTGCAACTTGGCAAGATTTTGACAATTTGGCTAAAGCAGCGCCAATGTTATCCTTTCGTTTATGTTAATGACAGCTGTATATTTTATCAACACGCTGTTAGCTAATCCACATGTCATTGTGATGCCAAACAAATTGTAAAGAATTTACAGACTGACACTGTCTAAAACAATTTGTATGTTAGAAAATTTAAAATAGAAAACCTTGCAAAAAGTAAAATGTTTGTTAATTGTTTTATAATTTATTAGAGGCAGCACATTTTTTTTAACATTTGTGAAACGGTAATTGTGGTACTTATCACACTTTGGACGTTACAGCTAATGTATTAAGACTGGAGGTAAATAATTCAGAAAGCTTGCTTGACAACGCACTTTCATCCGCCAACGACTTTTGCAGAGTAGTTATTCTGGTATTACTGAGACTAACCAGTAGTCAGAGTTGGATATATATGTCGTGGAATAATGTAAGAATAGCTTAAAAACTACCCACGCACGTCCCACTTCTTTGTTTTATTATAACAGTTTAGTAACAACAGTGAGGTGAGTTTATGGGAAGAGAAGAACATGGCATGTAATGCGACGCAGGTGTACGATTACTACCCTATTAAAAATTACTAGTAATCAAAATCGCTGTACACTGAAATACATGTGCTTCTTTAAAAATTATAGAGTGCTCACGGAAAAAGAAAACAATTGGTATCCGTTTGTAAATTTTTTGTTGTGCACAAAAATGATACTTTTCCTGACTGGTAGTGTTTCGGAATCTTGCTAACAGATGGCGTGGCAGGAAGTGTTATTAGCCAAGCATGTTCATCAACAGATAGCAGCACGTTGGCCAGCCTCTTGATCCCATATTTTTAAAAGTTCAATTTTCTCCTATTACGGGCTTGAAGCGACACAAGTTTAAAATATATTTCGTCAAATTATTTGAAAAATAATTAAACAATACCCTGCCTGGCTTTTGGAGTTAATATCAAGCATGTATGGATTGCTGGGCGAGTGGGGATTCCACACACATTGAACTTGGTGGCTTCGTTGGGCAAGAGTCGTCAATGGTGTAGGAGATCAGGCCAGACAACGTCCATCCCAGTCCCACACATGCTCAATGGGGTAAAGATCCTGTAATTAGGCTGGCCAGGGAAGTTGACGAACACCTCAAAGAGCATGTTGGGTTGCACGAGCGAGCATTGTAGTGCTGAAATAGCGTATCACCTGCTCCTGCAGAACTGGTTGGATGGCATTCTGACTGGTCAATGCTCTCTGTATTAACACCAGAGGCAGAGGCCGTCGTAGGATATTGCTCCCCAAGCCATTATTCCTGGAGTTGCTGCTATGTACACTGTGGAAGATGCTGAACCAGGGTCTCCTCTCGTGGTGCTCCTTTCTCGACACCACCGGAGGTAGGCTGCACGATGCTGAGGTGCGAGGGGAAGTCTGGATAAGGGCACATGTGATGGTAGACCAGTTTCAGATGGTCCTAGCAGACCCTCCATGGGCGACATTATGTCTAATCTGTTCTGCAGTGTGTGAGTCATCCACCATGGCCGCTGGTACAATGCAACAGTCTTGGCATTCACCCGTACTTCGATGACTTCCGGAACCATGTTTACGGGTATGTGCAGTTTCCTTGGACTTATAGCACCATTATTAATGCACTGCTGACACTTCTCGTCCAACATGTTCCACAGTTCTCCAGTATGACCATCCAGCTACCCAAAGTCCCACTATTCAACCCGGTTAAAACTCGGTTAGCTGTATGAATGCGGCTCGCCTTAGTGGTCCTGGCATGCTAACAACGTCTAAACGACTTCTGGAGGAAAGTGAAGCCCTTACAACTACACGCTTCTCCCGATGCTCAACTACTTAAGACTATGTAATTTGACTATTCCACTTCCCCAGAGCTGGGCTTATGATCACTTCATGTTTTGTCCTCTAGTAATTTCATAATGCTAATTTGGTTCTCAATAACTTCCATTATGGTATTCTTTTTTCATTTTCCAGTTATGTGTCTACCATCATGAACAACTGCGTAAGCCAGTGTACTGACCTGAAATTTTTTATGTATTGGAAATATGAAGAGTTAGTTGTCATAAATAAAAGTTGGGTTAGCAATAAGTGTTTGGAGAATGCGCGACACAGATGTAGATGTCACAAGGTGGAGTGGGACTACAACAACTGTAGTTTCTCCTGCGGAGATATCGGTTCTACTCTATCGCGAATCGCAGACTGTTGACTGTGGTGAGATACAAGTGACAGACTGCTAGAATGTGCACTCTCCTTTCTCAGAATGTTTTGCTCTAGAGGATAGTGTTGTGAGCGCCTATCAGTGACCGGGGTGTTAGTGTAGGATGGCTCAAGGTACGTGGAAGTGTAGACTGCGATACTGTACGTGGCCATCCATTCAGGAGCCCAGTGTGTGCGCCAGCCCAGCTGTTTTTTCGTACAAACTTACAGTACATTCATCTATAGTTTTGTGCCATGATAGAATGTACGCTACAGAACAGAGATTTGCTTCATTGCGGCTTTCAAAAACATGCACGCGTGAATTACAGTGGATCGCACACGTAAAAAGAGCAGCAACTGACAGTGTATTTCAGGTCACAGAGATGGCAATTCCTATGTTGATACGTACGAAACAGAACTTTCGGCTTGGATGGACCCTCCTGCTTCTCCCATGTGTGCACTTGTGAATGTGAGTTGGTACCCATTGTCGGTCTCAGTGTGAACTGTATAGGGCAACATGTACCCTATAGACAGACTACACAGCCAAACTGCCACTTCCACAAGTCCATAAACAAGGGGAGTACTTTCCCATTGGCTCAGTAAAACAGACTAACTGTGGCCGGCAGCTCCAGCGGACACGTGAGCATCACTGCATCGGTGCGACAAATTCAAAGACAGTATAGTCTTGTACAACACAAACCACTACACTTGCATATTTAGAACTGTTTGCATGTCCTAACACGTGGCATTAATATATTCAGTAATTGTTCAATGTGGGAATGCAGAATGTACAGTGTTTTAAAATGCACACTTATCAGATCTCCTATAATACTGCATGTTGTTTTGCTGAGCGTATGGTACAAATCACGCTGCTCACATGTGAAGGTGGAGTGTTTTCAGTACCGGTATGAATTAGTGTTTGCCATCAGCTCATTGTTCAGAGTTATAATGTTTGGTTTTCGAGACAGTTGTGACAGAAGTAAGTGAACTTCTCATGTTCTTGCCTCTGTAACTGTTTGTCACTGGCTGTTTCACATTGTGATGTTTCTTTTTCTTGTTTCGTAGGTGTGGGTGTCGGACAAAGCAAAGGAACAAATGCCGGTATGTGTACGCTCGTTACTTTGGTACATTATACTGTAGTATAAAGTAGCATGTAACGTGTAGTGTTAATTGAGGTGATCAACCACCACGCAATACTGTAGTCTGGTAGGTGAGTTGGTGTTGTGTACACGTCGCCACACAATTACACTTCTGCCTTATCTGAGACACATTTAATATGTGCTGTAAGTGTAGTCAAACAACTTGCCAAAGAAATCAAGTGGCATAGAGAATTTCTCCTGCAGAACACAATGAGCTACCCCGGTTCTTCTGCTTTAGAATGGTCTGTTTTATAGATATATTACACTACTAGCAGTTAACTGTATTGTTCCCAAAAAATTTTTAATAAATAATGACCATAGAACAACATTTCTTAATATTAAATTAGACACAGTTCTCTTGTCCAAAAATCACAGTTTTGCACTTGGTCATAATGATATGATCCGGTAGTGAACTTGCAATGAACTGAGCTGTCCTGGACCTTATGTACAGAGCTCTGCTGTGCAGTTTATGCCAAATGTAATTGCAGTAGGGCAGGGCTATTTTTAGTTAGCAGCCTGCGCGCCACGCACAACCCGCCAGTAACACTGGCCTGCAGACAAACTAATTAATCAACAATTTTGTTCCAAAATATACCTTTAAATATAATTGTCTAATTTAACACAGTGTGTAACCATTACTAGCATAAAACTTGTAATGAAATTATATATTATTTAATTTATTATATTGTCACGCAAATAAACCGGTTATGTTTACGTTAGCCACGGCTTTGTAATAAGTGATTGTGGCTCAATGGATAAACTAACTAAATATCCCTACAGTAGGGTTAAGACTGCATTTGAAGGGTTTTTGTGAACCATGTAGTATTAATGGCAGGCAAGAACTAGTTTGCCATGGCTGTAAGCAATGCAATGGCTCCATCGTCTGGAAAGTAAACAGCGGGTGTGAGGTTGTGTAGTACAATTACTACAAGATTGCCTGAAGCAAGTGCTTGTTTATCAGCCATAGTGGCACTCAGACTGACACCCTGACTCTAGAGCGTCTGCACCAGAATTTTCACTCACTGCGAGTGCAGATGAACCGTAAGACGCGACACTCTGCCTGTGGGGACTAACCGCGGTAATTGCAGTTCACCGTAACAAGTTGTCTGTCTTGTCTGCCTCATGTGGCCTCAACACGGTCGCACATCACAAACACTGCCCTGGCAGCTGATTCTTAATCAGTGGGTCTCCAAGGCTGCTGCGACCGTCTCCCAACTCCATTAGTTTCTCGGTCGTTTGCCGTACATCTCGGCTGCCGTGTTCCGCCGCTGGCTCTGCATCGTCCACCAGCCTTGCTGCTGCCGGGCGGGAGGGCGACCCGACCACCGAGCGGAGGAATGCGGTGAACGTTAGTAGTACCAACACGCAGTTGAGCGAATGGTAGCAGCTACGCGCGAACACACCTCAGATCACATTGTAAACCATTTTGACAGGACAAGAATTTTTCAAATGAGAATATTGATGTTTATAGTGTGGTTGTGGTTACCTTGCGAGGTGGGTTTTCTTTTATTGCCACGACTTGGCATCAGGTTGCTCCATTCATGTCGTTTGCTACTGCAGTGGCAGCATGCTTGTAGTTAGTGGAGCATTCAGTGCTGATTAAACAGTGTCGCAAAAGTACCTTTGGCAAGCAACGACAGCTATTTAATACAACGCAGACAGATTAAATAACCTGAACGATATAATAAAGTGACACAGTGTATATTACAGCATAGTTGTATACTACCTCTGAATGGTTTTAAGGAAGTTACACAGTAATGAGGAGTCTTATTGGACCAGGTTTTTGTGGCAATGTATTAGTGATTGCAGCATGGGGCAAAGTACATACAGATGGTCTTACTCTTACCTGTACAATTGAACTTATATAATAGAATGGTACCACTGTTTAGTGCTCAACAGATCCTTATGGTCTGCATTTGATTATTGTATTTCGACGTAAATAGTTTTAAAGCCTCTTTATAAAAAATGAGATTAAGTTAAGGCATATGGCTGCATATTAGTATTTGAGAAATTTGTATATCTGATCTACTTATACATTCACATTCACCACAAATAAGAAAATAAATACTGTAAAACTCTATTCAATTTATTAAGCAGGAGAACTTCAAAGTTGTAGCTTAGCAGGGTTTCACTGTAACTACTTTATATTACTGTTATAGAGGTGACAGTGGAAACACCACTTGAAAATGGTGACTTTTTTAAAAATACCTTTTAAAATATACAGTGTTCTCTTACAAGCCTTGTTTTCAAATGTTGAGCTTGAAAATTAAGTAGTGTAGAAATATTAATAAATACGTGATGAGTGATTAGTTGAGTGTATGCACCACCTATTAGACAGTTTGTGTGTGTTTGTTGAAAGCACATAGTTAATGCATGCAGTGAGTGTTGTAGTTGGAAGGTAGCGAAGTGGTGTGTTGTAGATGTGGTGTCCGCCCACGCCACCGCAGGGAGACAACGACGTGTACATCGACCACACGGTGGGGTTCCTGTACGAGCAGACGACCATGTCGGAGGCACAGCTGCCGCCTGTCTACGTCAAGAAGGAACTGAAGAGACGCCACGAGGTGCTGCTGCCGCTTGTCGAGCGTGAAGGTGAGGCTTCCTCTCGTTAGTGCCCTGCAGCGTCTTCCAAGTATTTCTTTATGCCGTAGATGCTTTGCCAAATTGTTATGACTGTAGTTTCCACTTATGATGTATCAACATGTGGACACCATTTTCCATGATCGACCTCTCAAGTAATCATCTGGAATGACTGTAGTGTCGCTAGTTTCGGTAGCAAGGAAAATCTCGTGCACACATCAGCATTCTGCAACATCTATGGTAGTTTCTTTTAGTGCACAGCTGTGGGAGAAACTGGTGTACTTACAATGGGGGAACTGTGTGTGACGTGTACAATGTATCTAACAAAATGATTTATACTTTACAGTGAAACCCTATTAGTGTGTTTGAGAAAATAACTTAAATATGTATGCTTATTAACCAGGAAATTTCTTAAAAGGGTTTTACTGTATAATTGTAGGGCTGGGTGTATATCCGGAAATTCAGATTCCTATTTGATTCCACAAGTATTTGAAGCCCAGACAAAACAGATTTTTAGGAATTAAATAAAATTTATTTTTAACTTCAAAAGAAAAATGGAAAAAAAAAAAAACATAATTAAATAATCACAATTGTAGATCTGGATGTTAGTACTAAACAAAAATGTTGGCTTTCACTTGTTCTACAATACTTAAAAATTTGTTCAAGGATTAAACATTCTTTAGAAGGTTAACATCACGTAAACATACATCCGCCATTTTCACACTGGTTTAGTTTGCAGTGCAACCAACCCATTACATTTTTAGTTCAAAAGTGAAAGAACAATTTTTAGCTTAAATAACAGTTGCAATGTAATTTTATGAAACTATTTTTTGTTCTCACTTCGTATAGTCTAAAATTAACGCCTAATCTGGCAAGTGGTGTCTAGTGACTGTCTTTTGCATCATGGACTTTGTCCCCTCATGGCTGGAAAGCAGGTCTTATCTTGATCAGATCTTTGTAGGGGACAGGGCCCTGAGCTATGGGCAGCACTATAATTGCATGCGGGGCACATGGTGGATCATTACTCGAAGCAGGCTTCGTTGGTACTAAGGATGTGCCGATTCACTCAAAAACTGATTCTGATACGAACTGCTGATTCAGAGTTTTGCCATTTCCTATACAGTTTTATTCCGATCTCGATTCTTTCTGTAGCGTAAAGTTGACGCGCCACGAGCGACGTCATTTACTCATCTAGTCTCACCACAGCCGCTGTCCCCTCCTAAGAAGAGCTGTTACGCCATACACACCTTAGGGTGGTTTGCCTGGCCGTTGCTACCTGCTGCGCTACAACCAGCTTCGCATTGCGTCATCGCTTACCCCGCTAGCGCGTGAGGTGAAGTGCCTGTCACTCTCAATTATTTTCTTCTCCCCTTCGCCTCTCTCTCTTTTCACTCTGCAACCCCGGCACTGTCCCTGTGAGCAGAGTATAAATAGGACCCGCAGTCTTCAGTTCAAGGCTGTCTCATGCTTGTTCACTTGCCTGATGTTACTCTACCCAAAGAAATACCGACGTTTTCATGTCGCATCAGTCTTATGCTGCTCTGCACGACTCAGCCACACTACCAGTCAGCATACCGAAGCCCCCGTGCCTCCAGCTACCNGCTGGCGCGTGAGGTGAAGTGCCTGTCACTCTCAATTATTTTCTTCTCCCCTTCGCCTCTCTCTCTTTTCACTCTGCAACCCCGGCACTGTCCCTGTGAGCAGAGTATAAATAGGACCCGCAGAGTTCAGTTCAAGGCTGTCTCATGCTTGTTCACTTGCCCGATGTTACTCTACCCAAAGAAATACCGACGTTTTCATGTCGCATCAGACTATCAGTCTTATGCTGCTCTGCACGACTCAGCCACACTACCAGTCAGCATACCGAAGCCCCCGTGCCTCCAGCTACCTTGTAGCATACTCTCAGCCTCGGTGCGGTGAAAATTACATTTTGAAGTTTGGCAAAAACTGGTATTTTTTAGCATTATTTACATAGGAAATTTGTCTGAACCACAGAAAATTTTCTGTGAACACTGACTTTCGATCCATCCGTGTTCTGTGAATAGTTTCCAGTGTAGTACAATTTAAATGCAATGCATATGTCTACCATATAAAACACCTATTGCTCTAGTGCGGATGCATGTGTAAATATCTGGCTTCGAAAGAGAAGTTTTAGTTGTCTATTATCTTCAGTGATACCGTACAAGACCAGTGCAACCTCGTTTCCTACCCTTACGTGACAGTCGAGGAGGGGGATTTTTGCAGTTGTCTAGCAATGACCATAATGTCATCTGCCATCCCTCAGAGAGATGCGGAGGGTAATATCTGTTTTTCACTTCTACTTTTGCTTGCACCTCACTTTTGCTTGGGCACTCACCTTTGCAGTTCTCTACCTCTCTTCGTTTAGCTGCTCCTGCGATCAATACTTTTCTCTACACCTCGTTTCTGAGAATGCAACTCCTCCTGGCAACACAGCAATAGTAATGCAAGTTCAAGAGACAAAATTAATAATAAGTACCGTATTGAAGGAAGGTATGCCACGACACAGGCCATCGTAGTATTCCTTCTTTTGGTGTTTAGCAGGCCAGCAAAAGTAGTTGGATTTCTTTGGCCATCTATAAAAGGGCAGAGATTCAAGTTCTCACAGTCTAGTATTTGTCGACAGGCACACACACAAAGAAGGGCGACACATTTTTCACTTGGTTGTGTGATTGCGATGTTTCGCTGGCTAGGTCAGNTGCTTGGGCACTCACCTTTGCAGTTCTCTACCTCTCTTCGTTTAGCTGCTCCTGCGATCAATACTTTTCTCTACACCTCGTTTCTGAGAATGCAACTCCTCCTGGCAACACAGCAATAGTAATGCAAGTTCAAGAGACAAAATGAATAATAAGTACCGTATTGAAGGAAGGTATGCCACGACACAGGCCATTGTAGTATTCCTTCTTTTGGTGTTTAGCAGGCCAGCAAAAGTAGTTGGATTTCTTTGGCCATCTACAGGCACACACACAAAGAAGGGCGACACATTTTTCACTTGGTTGTGTGATTGCGATGTTTCGCTGGCTAGGTCAGCTTCATCAGGTTGCAAGTTGTGGCAAACTAGCAGCCAGGCGGCAAACTAAGTTGCTGTGGGAAAATTGAAAATTGGGCAGAAGAGGTGCTGAGTATGGTTTTGGAGCTGTTATCTTATATTGAATCCCAGCTCCAAAATCATACTCATCAGTTATACCAGCAAATTTTCTATTTCTTGCCACACTCCAGTTTGCCACCTGGACGCTACGTTTACTACCAACAGTGCCCTTCCGCGATATTGCAGTGTCCTACAACTAGCCGCCTGATGAAGCTGGCCTATCCAGCGAAACGTCGCAATCCCACAACCACGTGAAAAATCTATCGCCCTTCGTTGTTAATGCTCCTGTTGACAAGTTCTACACTGTTGTGAGTACTTGAATTTCTGTCCTTGATATATTGGTGGTAGCCTAACGCCTTAACTTAACGCCTTAACTCTTCTTCAGCTATTTGTACTTGACGTGTTGCAGACAAAGAAATGAAAAAGTTTTGGCGTGGTAAGGCACTGAATGTGTACTTGTGTAAATAAATAAAATCTGAATCAGGTTAAGTATGCTATTTTCCGATTTTTGAAAAGGCAGAGATTCTGTGAAAATCGCCCAGTTTAATTCTCTCTCCGGTGCAACGTACACATCTCTAGTTGGTACTCTGGTACGAGCATAGCTGTATGCTGAGGGATTGTGCAGTACCAGGGCCGTGCGCTGGCGCAGACCTTGAGTGGAGACCATGCATGGAACATGCCACAGAAGGCAGAGGGAGGAATCTCCGCTCTTCTGAAGAGCTGATGTGGTTTCCGCTCTGGCGTGCAGTGGCTTCCCGTTACCACGTGTATACTCTGTTGGTGCTGTACTCTGTATCGACCAGGCTTCCAACCAGAGCCAGTTGCTTTTTGGTCGCTTTCTCATCACTTCCAGCCTGATGGCGAGGCGTGAAATAAGGTAATAGCACCGAGGTAAGCGACTATAGGAGGGGGCACGACCTGGCAGGGGAGTGCGTGCGGTTGGTGGAAGGGCCTGGGCGGGACATCACCGGCAGAGCCAAGCACTGCACTGAAAGGGACAATAGCAGGGTGGAGCGCCGTTCCTGGGTTATTAAGCAATGCGGGACGTCGCCATAGTATCCAAGCAACACACAAAGACAGAACTTCTTTTAGATAAACGCCTGAAGTGCAAGAGAGAGGGAGAGTGCAGCACGTGCCTACTCCTAGAAGTGGGTTGACAACCGGCAGGCGGCAGTAGCTGTGGCGTGTACGGCCTAGCGCTCTTCGTAGGAAGGAGCCGCAACTGTGGCGAGGCTACAACATGATGAAGACGTTGCTTGTAGCACTTTAAAATTATGAACATTAAATTTTTACATCGTTATCTATCCATTAACTCTTACTGTGTAATATAACATGTTAGGACCGTTTTTTATGTGCATGTTAGGTTTTATCACATTGCAGCAAAACATTTGTAATAAATGTGGTCTATCTGAGTCTACAGTCAGCTTTGTATTTATTTACGAGTGTACGTGTAGAGTTTGTTATGAATTTTCTATCTTCCAGGTTTTCAACAGATATAAACTTTTTGAGAACATGACTAGAAATAATTCATCCTGGTTATCTTCTTTTCATGTACCCAAAATTGACCTACCCCACACCATTACAACTGTCAAGTCCCGTGGTCGAGAGTGATGAATGTGTTGGTTTTGTATCTTAATTTTCAAAATACAGGCCCTTTTATATTATTAAATTACTTTTACAATTTGAATTTAATCTAATTGTCCAAAAAATTGGTTAGAGGTAGCACAGAGTCTGCCATTTTCCTCTATGTTTGAGAAGAGTTTAATACATTTTGTTTCCAAAAATAAGTTGCTGACTATAAGTTATTGTTTGATATTAACATTTATTACTACATGTTCCATATTTTATGTTATCCGTTTCTCTAGTGAGTCGTTAATGTTAAGGTGATTAAATATACAAATAATAAATGAAAGTAACACCAAATTTAGGGGCTGTAGTAATCTTAGGTGAAAATGATAGAGAGTCAAAAAACCATTCAAAATGTAAAACTTGAGAGGCTAAATTGAAGACAAATATCATAATTCATCTTTATTGTCCTACCATTAGTCGTGGAGTGGGTACCTTGTGTAGATGGTTCCAGCTGCCAGACAATACTTTGTCGTCGATCCACAGTGAAGGACTTATCTGCAAGCTAGCAAGAACATAGAGTATTGCCACATAGTGGGTCTTGCTCATAGCAGTTGATAGCTGTCATTCTTGTACATTTTGTTGATGTCCATTTAAATACTGTGTTTAGTAAACCGTGCAAATCCCCGTATTGGATGCAGGGAGATTTTGTATGGCTCTCTGTTACAAATGTATTTATATTTATTTTACAAAAACTACAGAATGATTTGCAGGTTTTCATGTGGAGTGTGTTTGTGTGCTGTGTGACGTAAGTGACAGTATTGGAGGAGCCACTCTGTGTTGTGGCTGGTGGTCGCGGCAGGAGTTGGCTATCGCAGTGTGCTTCCTGCTGCAAGGTCGAGGCACCCCGAGGCTCTGTACATTGACAGTGACGTGCGGGCTGTGGAAGACACAGCGAACTTAGCATGAGGCCTGGGGACTTGTGTCTTGTATGTGTTTGTCTTTCGTCTCCTGAGAGAGGGCTCTCGTGGCTTCAAGTGCAGTGTGTTGATGCAGTGGAGGCTCACACGTAGTATCGTCTCACTTACGAGACTGTTTGACACTATGGTGTCATCTTTAGACACCGGGTGATGATCAGTGGTGCCAACTTTGGCAACCACAGTAGTCTTGCACCGAAGGAAGGGTAGCCAACAGTGTTGTTGAGGTTTTTTTTACACATACACACATGTGCACTATGTACAGCTGCGTAAACAAATGCCATTCCACCTGCCAAGAATAGCATGACGTAACACAGTGGCATAAATGATGTGGAGAACCTGCATTTGGAAATAAGTTTGTGGAGAAGTCCTGTTCAAATGAGTAAAGTGTGTACTCGAGTGCAGGGTATAGGATAGTTGATATCTCATTGGGTTGATACGAGCGGCTACAGCGTTGAGGTGTGGAAAGAAGAGCAACACGATGCAGGAACAGTTGTGTGGTGACGGAGAGACAGCTAGACGTCTCGTACCGCAAGGCCGCGCCGAGGTGGACAGCCCAGTAGCACTCGTGGAGTCCTAACGCTGCCACAAGCCAGCCATGTCACTCACCTCTGCTCTGCTCTTCATTATGTACAGTTCTACCACAAGCCACTCTCCTTTATACAAGATGTCTATATTTGAAGAAGCCAAGCCAGGTTGAGGAAACCTTACAAGCTGTGGAAGCTGTTCATATACTATGTATTTACATTTTGTTTTTCCTCTTGTGGTATCCTTGACTAATCCATTATAAATATTTGTGATCAGCAGAAAATTAGGATTTTGTTCTCTAATGGACTCGAAACAATGTGTGGATGCAGCATATATTATTTTATGAAATGTTGATTTTTAAAACAACATTAAGTAAATTGAAGAAAAAATTCTTGCATTTATTGTGTGAAAATTGTGGTTGAAGTTTAATGCTAACATGCACTCTCATTTCTAGAAAATTTCAGTAAACGGAGGCATGTGAAACATTGCCAAGAAAGGTTTCCTGCTTATGTGCATGGATTGGGGTTGTAATTTTTGACTACTAGTTTTCAACATAGTGTGGTGCCAATGAATGATGTATGAATTACTTGCTTTCTGAACAAGTTTTTATTGACAGTGTTTGAAATTTCATTTAACCGTTTTCTCATTAAGTGTAGATTTTAAAATGTGAGGGATACAGATATGTGTGTAGTCATATAACGCCTTTATTTGTATATAGAATTTGTATCTTGTGTCGTCATTGGAGAAAAGCGGGCATTGTTATTTTAAAATATATTTGTAGTGGCTGGCTGTGTAAGATCTTAAAACTTGATGTGTTACGCATACGTGTCATCTTGTCACCCCAGACGGGGTTTGAACAATGTACGATTTGCTACCATAGCCTACCAGCACGCCCCTGGGCAAGGGACACCCACGGACACGTCAGCCAAGATCGTTTTTGCCTTTATGTCAGACGCCACGCCAATCCCCCACGTGAAATAGAAGCCAGCCAAGCAGTCAGCGCTGCACCTGAGCTCGTGCATCCAACGCAACCCTGCGTAGCAGGGAAGCCTGCTTCCACCACAGCCTGAGAGATGGCTCCAGGGCCCGCCATACCTACAGAGGGAGGATTTACCCCCGCCACCCCCAAGAGCAGAATGGCAGAGCTCGTTCTCCATAACTTGCTTTACCACCTCATGTGTTGGAGCTCTCTGCTAACACCAACGTCCTCACATACGACCACTGCTGCCTACCAGACATCTTCAAAACCTTCACCAGCAACCCCCGAAGAAGTCTTCATCCCCTTTAACACCACTACCCTTCTGATAGTGACACCAGAATCCCTTCAGGGCAACAGCATCGAGTTAGTTAGGGTCAGTTAGTATCATAGCTACCTAGCTGCATCTGCTCTTGTCTAGTTTACACCCAGGTCCCCTTCACCTGGTATTATCGTAGTCCACTTCCGTTAAAGTTGTTTGATGGTTAGGAGTTAGTACGGTTCACCATGCCTATTCTTCGCGGGAATAAACACATCTTTCTATCTAACCTCCGAGTACTTAGTTCTAGATTCTAGTGTGACTGTGACTTTAACCCCAATAGACGTCAGCCCAACAGGAAAAAGTAGGAGACTTCGTCATTACAGCCCATTTGCTGAACCTAGAGTAGGACCGCGGACTCCCTTAACCGGTGCACTTACGTCTCAAACAGACACGTTAGACGGCCACTCATACTGTGGAGCAGGTACGGCAAGGTACCTGGTGCACACGTACGGTAGAGCCATCACCACTAGGAACTCAATCCACAAGGCGGCTAGTCAGCCAGCCCAGCCAATTCACTCCATCCACAGCGCTGTTATTATCGCCGAAGGGAGGGATGAGAATTGTTCTGGAGGTCTGATCCCCTTTGTTGTACACCCATGTTGCTGTCAAACATCCAGGGTAACCCACTGCCCTAACCATCGCGGTGTTTGTCGCCGTTTGGAGTAATCGGGTACAACTCTGATTGGCTTGGCCACGACTGGCTTTGCACCTATCTAGGGATCCTCGTCGCCTGCTCTTCCTTAGCATGGTCGACTTTAGTACCTTCTTTTTTGCCATGCACCCATAGGAGTGGCGCAAAGTGGAAGGAAGGTACTAGGAAGGCAGCTACTGCCTCCAAGTCCAACTTTAGCTGTAACCCAGTGCCAACTGCCCTCTGCAGTCTAACCCACTGGGAACGAGCTCAAGCCGCCCGACAACTGGAGATGCCTCACCTCCCAGTCCCTCCACGCTCCCTATTTCAGTCACCCTACAAGACCGCCGGCAAGCTGCATCAACTCGTCGTCGTCTTCCGACAGGGATTCCACGTAGCACTGGGTATATTGAACCCGTGGTTCCAACCCAGCAGGACCAGCAGCCCTCCGTGGGCTCCTACCAGCCGCAGCACCACCTTCGCCCAAGGACTGGACGCGAGTTCCAGCCGGCACCAGCAGCAACAACGGCCGAGTCGGGACCTACACCCAGTCCAGGTAAACCAGTGCTGCGGAGGACAGTCAAGCCCGCGCTAGACTTTGTGCCGTGCCGCCAAGCCACGCACCCCAGTTTATATACCGGCCGGGGTCCGGTTGGCAGCCAGTAATGTCGAACCCAATAGATAGCCCGTGTGTCTGACCGGCACAGTAAAACTTTGCCCGACCGTGACGACGATGTCAGTTCCCCGGCGTCACGCGTCAAACTGCTGGATCTTACAACTTGTGTTTTCATTTTCTAACAATACAGTATGGTGAAATGTAATTCGTGGTTTTCTATGTAGTTTTTTTTAATGCAAGTCCGGGAAAAGGAAAAAGAAAAATATGTTTCATAAAAATTATTTTATTACATATGTGTTTAAGCTGTTCTTGAGACTGAGACAGTTTTAGTGTTTCCTCAGTCTTTGTGTGTTTTGTAAGTGTTGAATTTTAATGTTCTTTATTTCTGTCTAGTCTGTTTAATGTTTCCGGAAGTGCGTACATTCTTGTGGAAATTATTTAGTATTTTAGTAATTAGGACAATCTGTGATACTGTTTTAAGAGTTATATTCCGAGACTGACAGTGATGTGATACTCAAGAAGAAGTTCAAAGTTCTGCCACTAAGTTGCATGCCAATGGCATGTAGATACAGGAAATATCCTCTGCATCTTCAATCAAGAGACTGCTAAAAGCTTGCTTTTCTTCATGTGAGAGTGCAGTGCAGTGAGTGCATGACAACAGTGTGTTTTGTGACTGTGCCATAACATTTTGTTACGAAGCGTAAAGCCACATCTCCAGTATTTTTTACTGTATTTTATTTTTAATTCAGGAATCTATAATTTTCTATGTTTTTCGACTTTAATAACAACATTCAAAAGTGTCAAAAACATAGATACGAAAACACGACTGTAAGGTAAAAGATTTTTTTTTTGTTTGTAGGTAGTGCTAATGTCCCTACCATGTTGTGTGTAGTAGGCTATTGTAAATATTTATTTATTTTTATCAATTTACATTAGTTATATATTTGCATGTCTTAAAAAATTTTATTGCATGTTAGTTTGGACCAGCTGCCAAGACAGGAAGAAGTATACATTATCAAAAATGGATGAAGACGAATGTGATGTCTCTCATTATTATTATTATTAGAACAACATTAGTATCAGAGAAGTATATGGCAGTTTTGTCAACATTTTGCGTCTGCTGAAAGAAAACTGGACTTAACTTAACTTGCGGGAGTTAGTATACTTTTATATCAAGGGACATACTGTTACCTCGTAAACTTTTTACTGTAGTTTGATAAGCTGGATGCATGTTGTGTGTGCAACCAACATGATGAGGAAGTCTGCAGGTGTAGGGAGAATGGAGCGTGTAGGTTGGGCCTCAGGCGTAGAGAGGTCTGATGTGCGCAGCGCTGGTGGGGCGGATGTAGCCTGGGCTGAGCGCAGCTGGCATTGTGTGTTGCCGCAGGCCGGCGGCCACTCAAAGTGCGGCACAAGGAGGAGTGTGCAGTTGCTCCGCGTTCGCTGTTTGACCGCTCGCCATCTGCCATCGCGAAGATGCGGCGCGAGCTGAAGATGCAGAAGTCGCGCGGAGTATTTCGCTCGCCCGGCCCACCGCTGCTCAAGCCAGCGGTCGCCCTCGAGCCAGACGCCAGTCCTGATTGGTCCATCCTGGAGGACTGGGTTCTCCTGCAGGTAATGCCACCCACCCAACTTCCTCTCCCCTCACACCGCGTGTGCCTGATGCCAGTCGCACAGTACTGCTGGCTCGACATGCTCTTGTTGCTGATGTGGAATGTGCTTACGGGAATAATGTTGAGAAATGTCTCCTCCTGCATAGCAGAGCGTTTCCAGTCGTACACGCTACCTGCTGCATTTCCACGGAGCTGAGTAGGCTATGTGACTGGCTTGCAGACACAAGCGGTGGTTCCAGCTATCATAGCGTTCCTGAGGTGTGGCTCACTCATCCACTACACTAACATTCTTACTGCACATTTCTCCAATGTTTTATGTACTGTGTTTATGATAATCATTGCAAGTTTCTACACTTGAAGAACCAAAGCAAGAGCTGCTCTCATTGCAGGTTACACAAAAAAAATATTCAGTTTTACGTTGATTGGTTGTGTATGAAAATTCATTTTTGTGTTTCACTTTAATTGTTATTGGTTGTGTAACAATCCATTGTGTTAAAAAAAGATATATGGAATTATAATTGGCAGATGGTACAGAAGAAAGTCTATGCTTACTCTCTTTAGTTACGTCTAATTAATACATTAGTCCTGTAGTATCTTCCTACACGACTGTTTGAAGAGATTTTCCAATAATGCAAACTTGTTTTGTTGCTTAAAAACCATACAAATGTAATGGAATGTAAAGTAAATGCTACTGATGGAAATTAACATCCACTTTAATATTTTCAACTTATTTATAGTACGACATCACTTTGGAATTTACGCATGAAATGTTACCGTCAGAAATGGAAAAAAATTAGCGGAAACCCAATGTTGCAATCCACTTTCTCAAGATCAGTTTGGAAACACTTGGGTTTGCTTATATAATTATGCAATTGCCAACACAGCACATACTGAGCCAGGTCCCATGTCACAACTGGAAAGACTTGCACGAAGGGATGGTGGGGGGGTCGGGGACGTGTGTTGCTGGAAATAAAAAAACAGTTTAAATTACTGTGTTTACTCAACTTCGTTACTGTTGCTTTGGTGATTTGTGAGTAAGAACACTCTTTATTTGCAAGTTTAATTGAAGTTAAGTGATGCAAATTTCTCGAAGCAAGCTGCTGAAAACCAGGAAATGAATTCCAAGTATTATAAGAAAGTGCCAAAAATTTAAGTAATTCTTTGTTAGGGCGCCAGCTGCCCAAGCCCGAGGCTGTTCTGACCTCAGCATGATGCCTGATGTTATATGCAGACAGGAAGTGATACAGATGCTCAAGTGACAGACATATTGAAGTCTGTGCAGAGAAGTGGATCTAGTACAGAAATACAGAAAACAAAAGAGTTTATGTCTCACCTGAAATTGGTTTTCTGAGGAAGTACTGAAATGTAATCGACAAGAGTTTCAAAACTGAACATGTGAGGAATTGTATTGTATCTGTCATTGTCAACCTTTTTACTTGTTATGTCACATTGACAACACTGAAGAGACATTCAGCGTCCAGTGTTGTGTGTCAGCTCCGCTTCCTATGGCATAGTGTGTGCATCTGTATTGTGCCTTTCTTTCAGTGAATAGTGTTTCATGGTGGTTGTGTAGCAACAATCCCAACGCTATAGTTCTCTTTCATTTAGTTTTATAAAATTTATAAAAAAGTTTTACTGTCTTTCTTATTTTTTTGCCAGTAATTGTTGGTACAAAGTAAGTAATTTTCCCTCGCAGGCGATTACAGAAATGATACTGGCTGCAGTGATCAAGCAATACCTACTTCAGATAATTTATAAGGCAATGTGCCATGTCCTGTCGTTTCGTAAAACTTCCACAAATACAAGATGGCGGGGACTGGTTCTCCATAAATGGTTGTTCAGCACACAGTTCTCAAAAAAAAAATATTTACATAAATGGAAATCATTGTGTAAAATGGTATTTGAATTATAAACATACTTGATTTTTGTTTGACTTTAACATGGCCAAAATGAAATACATAATCTATTTGCTGCAAAGAACTCATAACTCTGTTGTGTACTTCAGTTTAGCTTTCCACAAAGTTGTTGTGACTTGACAGAGCTTAAAGAAGCATGAAGCACTGAAGGCAATTTGAAAGGACTGGCAAAATTTACAGATAGTGACTAAAGTTTAAGCTTATTTTTAAATTTGTCCAGTTCATCTGATTTACACAGTGGACAAATATAATTACCTAAGAGTCTGACTTTCCCGTGAAGGCATCGTTACCACCGTAATCATTACACTTAACGAGAGAAGTGAGTTGAGTGCTGCATTCACCAGTCTAGGAGACAATTCTTCAGTAGTTGGAGTATATTCCACCTTGCCACCTTGGAAATAGACTTACGAAAGTTGTTCCAGTGCGTTCTGGTGAAGATGCTTGTGAATCTGGTGGCTAATATCTGTGCTCTGCCTGCAACCATCATTATGTTAAATACTGTATGTAACAATACAAAATGAGGCATAATGTATTATATCCTCTTGTTTAAGAATGGTGTATTCTGAAATAATCTCTTTCATCCCTCCCCCCACAATAGTAAAATTTGGTTTTTCCTGGTACCTAGTATGTCCAACAGCTAATAACATACAGTAGAGTGTTATGTTAATTATTGTATGTGTTTTGCTGTGTACTGTGGCAATGTAAACATTTGAGAATCTGTGTGTGTCAAGATGGCAGAAGTGCGACAAAAACAAGTGTGTAGTCAAAAAATGTGCGTGCTTGATCTTGTTTATTGTAAACCCAAGTCAGGGTTGTGAAACAAAAAAATTATTTTCTCTTGCCCTCAATTTAAATTTTATTCTTTGTAATAATATGTTAAGAGGCAGTGCGTTATCTAATTGACTGCCAACAGTATATTGTAGTGATGTTCCAGTTATAATTTACTTTATAGTCTGTGATGTTGCATGCAGTGTATCTTTAAAAAGATTGTTTGTAAATGTAGACAATTAATTTTTGACCAATGCATGAAAAAGAAAAGTATTATAGATTTTCACAGCAGGTGGTACTGATCAAAATATGCCCAAAAACAAATCTAAGTAGAGGTGTCTGCAGTTTTGTATATGGCACTTAGTGTTGAATAGTACTTCAGCTTCAGTAAATCAACTAGGGTCATAATAATGTGGGTGCCGCAGTCAGTCCATCGCACACGTCAACACAACCAGTTTGAAAAGAGCAGTGCGCTGGAACATAAAGATAGCGTATGTGAAAAGTTCACTATACACAATAAAGCGAGCACTCTTTAAACGCTTGATGACATTTGCTGCCCATTACGGCATGTATTTTAACGTAAGCAGTGACTGCAATACTTACAGTTAAGTTGGTAGCAAACTACAATACAAGAAGTACAGTGGAACCGCATTATAACGATAGTCGACACAGGCAAAATAAATTATTGCTATAGCGAGCTATCGTTATAACAAAATTTACCGTGCCCCATAATTTGTTTTATAGTATTTGCCCTTGTAGATCCTGTGTTTGAACCAGCAGACGCGACGTTGCTTTCTCCTCCATTCTTCTTCCCCTCCCCAAAATTTCCCGGCTGCGAGAGGGAGTTAGCTGCCTACCAATCAGCGCGCTACTTCACTCCTTGTCTCTCTCTTTCATCTACCTCTTCTTCTCCTGTCTGGCCCCCTACCTGATTCCTCTAAACCTTCTTTGTTTCCCTGTAAGGCAGAGGATAGCCAACCTCAAGGTTGAGAAGGGAAGAGGCGACAGACATTTTTGAGGGGTGACATTCCAGCACAGCAAAAAAAAAAACCAGCATGTTACTGAAAGTGACACTATAAGCAGGAAAACACTGTGGGGGAAACACAAAATTCAAGAATCTGGACACCAAAAGATACATAATTATGCACCATAATAAACACACAACTTTATAAAATAAACAAAACAAAAATTTTTTTTTTAAATACTACATTTTTTATGAAATTTGATATCCTGGTTGCACATGTCAAAATTAGAAAGACAGAAAATCCACACTGTATTTGTGTTGTGTTATGGTCGGTCACCCTCCTATGAAACAGCCTTCCACTGGTGTGTCAGGCATGGAGGTTTGTTCACCTAACAAAAGAGAGAGGGAGAAAGAGAGAGGAAAGTGCATGGCTGTAAAAACATTCACTCCCTCCCCTTGCTGGGAGACTGACCCTCATCAATGTCAAGCTGGTAGATTATCTCAGCAGGGCCGAGCTTGGGATAAACACTACAAACTGAGTTTGAAATACAGTGTAAGTTGAGCCTCTTTCCCATTCTGGTTTTCCTTTCCCAGCTGGCGCCCTTCCATGGGAAAAATTTCAAATGGCCAGCACAACATGTGAATATGTAATGAAATACTTTCAGTTGTGAATTTAAGTTATGTGAAATGACTCTAAGACAAGAAATAAATTACTGAATCGGAAACAGTTTGCATTATTCGTGGGAAAATGAAAACATTATTTCCGGGAATGTTTGTTATTACTCTTATGGAGAAACATTGGGGACCAGAAAAATCATGCATTATAGACGGGAAAACCCTTTAAACGGGTAACTTATAAGCGGGTTCTACTGTATCATAAACAGTGTAGTATTGTCTAGCAACTATTAAGAGGTTGTCATGCTTTTCTCCTCAACGCCTTGCAGTGGCGATGCGATGACCTTGCAAGCGGCAGTCTTCCTACCCCCACAACATAAAAGGAGCAATAGGTTGCTTTGTCCCGTTCTTTCACGATCTTTTTCCTGCCACAGCGATGTCGAAGATGTGATGTTTTACCAGATTCCCGATATTCACTGTACTTTCGTGAAATGGTCGTACGCGAACATCTAAATGTTATCGCTACCTTAGAGATGCTATGTCCCATCTCTCATGTGCCGACTATACCACCACGTTCAAACTCACTTAAATCTTGATAACCTGCCACTGTAGCAGCAGTAACCGATCTAGCTGCCGACTTCATAACGTTACTCTGAATGGTTCCATACCTCTGTTATTTGCATACGCATGCCTATACCAGTTGTTTTGGCTCTTCAGTGTATTTCAAATTCGTGTTGTTCCGATCCAGTAATAGAAGAACAGTCAACTTTAAAAAGATGCAATCTATTGAGCAAAGCAAGCTGCTCAGACCTTTTGCTCTGACATGTTGTGCGCGCCATCTATCGGATCTTTTCCGAAGCTTCACCAGCCTGAAAAGAATAGCGTTCGTGTGCAATATATGATAAATTTACTGACAGATACCAATGGTTTTTTTTTTCGCGAGCTCTGCATAATTTTTAAAGTAACATATATTTTGTGTACAGCTATTTTGAGTACTAGTAATCTCTATTCAGCAGGTAATCGTTCGTCTACGTAAATTATACGCCATATTGTTATCCGAAAACCCACGTCCTTGTTTCCGAAGAAAGTGGGACACGTGTGAATAGTTTTTAAGCAATTCTAACATTATTTCATGTCGCATATTTCAACTCGAATATACGAATATACTAGCTATAACGTCCAACGTGTGATAATGGCTACAACTACTGTCTCGCAAATGTTATCCCAAATTCACATACAATGGCAAGTGGATTAGCTGACGGCGTGTTGATAAAAATTCAGCCTCCACTTGACGCACCAGCTGATGGCGAAAGGATACATAAACGAAAAGTAAACATTGGTGCTACTTTGATCGAACTGTCATAATCTGTCTAACTTATATGAGACAGAGTATAACAAAGGCTGGCTCGCACGTGGCAAGCGGGTAAATGTCACTTGCGATACAATGTGTTTAAACATTTTAAAAATACGAGTTTACAAATTTTCATATCGCTATAGCGAAAGGCTTCATTAACACATTTGGGTTATAAACAAAATAATTACCTTTCAAGTGATAGGGGGGGGAACCATGGTGCATTTAAAAACTGTCGCAATAGCGGACGTGATGCCATAGGCCATACTTGTTATAACGCGGTTCCACTGTAGTTCCATGTTTTTACTCTTACTAGTTGAACAAATTCTTGTCTCGTGCAATTGAATTTGTTGTTGTTGTTTTTGTTTTTATTTTTTTCTCTTCTTCCTTCCCTACCCTTGCTTGTGTGTCAACAAAACAGCAATCCTCGACCGTGGTTTCAAACATCTGTTTGTAACTCCTGAAGTAAAGTAGTCATTAATGTAATTAATANCAACAAAACAGCAATCCTCGACCGTGGTTTCAAACATCTGTTTGTAACTCCTGAAGTAAAGTAGTCATTAATGTAATTAATAAAACAATTTTATAATTGTTCTGAGTAAATTAGCAGTGTTTGTTGTTGCTTTCTGCTGTAATTCCACCTAGTTTATTTTCCCATAAATTCTTCAAAATTCACATAATATGCCTACCTGTAAAATGTGCTGCTTCATGCAATTGAGGTCGGTATAAATTTTAAACCTCAAATAAACTTGAAGGTTCTTTGGATGAGTGTGTTTTCTTATATTTGCTATGTACCATATTCACCCGAAAATAAGACAATAATTTTCACTTTAAACTGTACTTAAAAAAAATGGGGGTCGTCTTACAATCGACAGCAAATTGTTTCAACCTACAAAAATATGCAATGTTTACAAACCCGTCCGACTGCCATTCACACTATATGTAAGTGCATCTATTTTTCATATAAATATATACACACGAAGATGATCATAATGCTAAATATAATTCAGTTGTATCTGAACTTCCCTTTTTACATTGCAGTTATAGCATTACCCTACTGCCACTATGTAAATAATGGCGGCCATTTTAAATTCAAAACGTGACCCGTAGACAACATGGTATGAATATAATGTGCACTTTTTACACTTTAATACCACGGCCGTGTTCCAAACTACCAACGACCTGCAGTAAATGATGCACAATTTTAGTTCCATAAGGGTGGCACTATCTGTACATATTGTAAAGAGGCGTTGGTGTGGACTTTCACACTAGAATTATTATAATGCCGCCCAGTTGAGCGCCATATTGTAATGTTTCGCCGCTTACACTGTCGACTGTTTACTTGCCACGGCTTGCTCAGTGTAGAAACACGAGACTCATAGAATTGAACATTATTAATTAAGAATGAAGAAGTTCCAAATTAGTTTGTTATGTACTTTGTTTATTTAACTATTTATTTAACACTCAGCACCACAGTTCACAGAAGAAGTCCAAATTGCAGAGTACGAACCTTACAGATAAATATAAAAGTACAAAAAACAGCGCCACAGTGGTTTCCGTTTATTAACGTCTCATGAATATTAGCCCGAATAAAGAATATCTGCTGCTACCTCCCACACCGGCTGAGAAATGAAATAATACAGTCTAGTGGCCGATGTGGGGGTTCACGTCACTCCCGATTCGATCTAGGCTATCATTGTACTACGACAACTCTCTCTGACGACTAAAGAAGACGACCGCTTCTAACGGCCCTCGCCGCAGACTGTCCCTCTTAAGAAGACTCTCAACGACTAAGAAGACCCTGTAAGGGCGCCAGCTAGACGCCTATATCCTACTGCCTATCCCCCCTCTCCTGTGATAACGGCCTGGCCACGTACGCTCTCCCTCGTTATCTAACTGCTCCGTACGAACTACTCCTGCGATAAGCGCCCGGCATCCGGCATCTGCCAGCAGCGTCATCTAAAACTGCACGTGTCCCGCGCTCAACATGACGTTATCGACTGCCGCGCCGTCAACATTAACAAACTTCGCCGTCCACAAAAACTTGTTGACATTGCCTAAAACTGCGCTGGGGGAACTATAACTGTTGACGCATTCAACATCCCGATAATCTAACCTCTCGTTTCTTATAAAATTTGGATGACGCAGTGAAACTGCGCTGAAGGAACTAAATAATGCTGAGGTTTCAAAAACTCCAAAGTTCGAAACGAAAACTGTAACCAGGACTCCTGATAAAAACTTAACACGCAGACGTCCGCCCCTTAACCTACAAATGCACACGTCCGCCTGATAAACTAAGACGGGAAACTGGCCACCACGGCTTTAAACTGAAACACGATAAAAATATTACGAAGCTGTCCCAAAGCTTCACAAACACGAAAGAATTTTACACTTGAGTCCCGAAAAATTCAGAATATTGCGTCATTACAATATTTCCTTCAAGTGTTTAGTATCTACGTTCATATTGTTATTTTTGTCTATGGTCGTGTTGTTTTCTAACATGGTAAACAAAACAGAAGTTTGTAAACAGTAATGTGAAAATATTTTCTGAAAGAAAGGAATTAAAATAATATGCCATATTCAGTATTTTTTTATTGTCTTAATAAATTAAATACTAACGTATTTTGTAGTGTACATTTATAACATCAATCTCAGTCATTTAGTATTTTAATTTTATGCAATGATTTAAGTAAAAAAATTAAAAGTTTTTGAGCTATCATTTGTGATTCCATGCAGTGACTTTCTAAGCAAGAAAATTAAAATTGTGAGTAAATTATTTTTCTTGAAACATGATTTACCAGACTCAGAAATTATAACTAGGCCTATGCATTGGGAGCTGTCCAGATGTTAACAAAGAAAACTACATGAAACACGGTAAAAACAGCCACTATCAGGTTTACTTCCCATTGATTATAAAATGCAACAAGTAACTGGCTTTCATGCTGGTTGGCCAATGCGCCTACATGCTAACCCCATGGACTGTTGTTATTCAACAGCATGATAAAGACATCTTGAGAGATTTATTATTTAACAGATCACATTTGCTTGCCTATTAACAGGCAATGGTCTACTAGTTACACATTCAGTATTCCATTTAACATTGCTGCCAACAAACAGGGTGCAATGAAACAACCACTCCTTTTTCGGTTAACCACATTGTTTGCCACCAAGTTGTGAGGGTACTTAACTAATAAGCTGCTAGGACCTTCCTTCCAAAAAGTTTTATAACCACAAAATCATGATGATAAAACACAAACTAACCATAACAGATACAGTGTTAACTGCATTAGATGCCAAAAGAACAAGGTTTCTCTCAATAAGTACCTACCTGCAAATGCAGAATGCAGGGAGGAGAACAGTATGACGAAGAAGGTGGTGGCATATTTGCCTGCATTGGCCAAGTGAGGAAAAGCCTCCTTTGTGTCTCGATACCGTCGCAGACACTGGGCAAACCTCCACCAAGCTGGCAGGCAGGTCACAATTGGCCTCAACACCCACAGAAAGTCTGTGCACACATTGCGATCTGGAAACATACAAAATACACTGCAGGATTAACCTTGGCAACATTTTATCTTGTAGCAATAGCAGCAAGGTTTTATTATTAGTTTTGTTAATATTTAATAATTTGTTAAATTTATGTTATTTTGTACTATTTTTTGTTCTGTATTAATTTCATTAACCTTATCTAAAATGAGTCAAGATTTGAATATGATAGCTTCTACTGTTCAGGAGGTGCAAAAAATTATTCAAAATAAAATCAAAACCTAGAAATACTGTTTGCTTTGAGAGTTCATTTGTAAGGAATCCAAAAACTAACTGTATGGGTTTGGTTTTTTTTCCTCTGGTACAAATTGATTTTTAAAAAAAGCCATGTTTTATGCTGACAGCTGCTTACTAAAGACATTCTCTACAGTTAAGAGTCACCCAGGAGGTGAGAATAACTATTAAAATAAATTCAAACTCTTTAAATGATTGAAGAATTACAAGTTGTTATCACTATGAAATAAAACCTGAAGGACTGCAATTGGTTGGGATGGAGAAAAACATACTTCACTTTGCAATGGAAGACACACCAATGGAAGGCATTAAATGGTAAATGAGATGTGATTAATAACATTTACTGATCAAGAAAATTAAAGTTGACATTTTTCGACACTATATGGAAATAAGAATAAAACTTGGCATGACTGTAACATATGTATGTTTCTAGCCCTTTTACATCATCACTTGCTTGACAAAACATTCAAGTTAACTGGTTTATTGTTTTTTTGTCCACGCTCCCTTGTCAACAAAACACAGTTTCATGAACAACATGATTTTAAGCAGCAGTTTGCAACTCCTAAAACATTGTAATATCTGTTCTGAGTGAAGTGGCAGTGTTTGTTACTGCTTTATGCTGTATTTCAACATTGTTTCTTGTACCATAAATTCTTGACATTTCACATAATAAACCAACCTGGAAAATGGGCTGTTTACTGCACATGCAACTGAAGTTGGTATAAATTTTAAACTTAAAATAAACTTAAAGAAACTTTGGTGAGTGTGTTTTGTGATATTTGCTATGTGCATTGCAATCATAAAAGCTTTAAAGCCATCAGAATGTTCTCGGATCAGCAACAGCATGGAATGCAGACTGCGGTCCTGAGGCCAGTCTGCGCACTGCACCGGCATGGATCCGGCTGGCCGGCTCCCCACCGCTGACCCTAGTGTGTCAATGCTTGGGGTTATGTCTATACTGTCCACCACATTGTCTTCTGAAGAGGAAATGATTCTGTTATCAACATTGCTTGAGGAAGGCAGTACGAAATAAGGGATGCATTCAATCAACAAGAAAAGAAAATAATGACGTGAATTTCATTCACTTTTCCACTGTTTAATTAAGAGGGTGTTGGACATAATTTAATGCTAAATTTGATTAAAATTTACAGGTTTCTGGCAATCAGTATTGAAAACCCAGGAAAGGGCAATCCCAGGCAGCAATTTTTGCCATTTATGTGAGCAAATATTTTGCTAGCCAACTCTCAATTCTATGACCTTTCATAGTTTGTAGGAAAATGGTTGTTATTTTGAGGGGGTCGTTATATTAGAAAAACCTTTTTAAAGAAAATTTTTAATGGTACCCCACAAAAGGGTTGTTATTTCGGGAGGGTCACTGTTCCCAGGGTTGTAGAAATGAGAGTTGACTTGTTGATGTGATCCTGTCTAGACATTTCTTCCGTTGTAAATTTGTATATTTATTTGCAAAGCAATATATGTTAATTAATGCATCACTTTGGTAAAATATTTGGTCTCGACATTGGCAGGAATTATTATCTAAGATTGGTGTTTCTTTACTATTCAGCACTGGTTCCCATAAAACTGTAAACTTTAGTTAACAACTTGTAATGAAGCGTTTTTATGACTTTCACACTATATTTATTATAATGCCGCCCAGTTGAGCGCCATATTGTAATGTTTCGCCGCTTACACTGTCGACTGTTTACTTGCCACGGCTTGCTCAGTGTAGAAATACGAGACTCATAGAATTGAACATTATTAATTAAGAATGAAGAAGTTCCAAATTAGTTTGTTATGTACTTTGTTTATTTAACTATTTATTTAACACTCAGCACCACAGTTCACAGAAGAAGTCCAAATTGCAGAGTACGAACCTTACAGATAAATATAAAAGTACAAAAAACAGCGCCACAGTGGTTTCAGTTTATTAACGTCTCATGAATAGTAGCCCGAATAAAGAATAACTGCTGCTACCTCCCACATCGGCTGAGAAATGAAATAATACAGGCTAGTGGCCGATGTGGGGGTTCACGTCACTCCCGATTCGATCTAGGCTATCATTGTACTACGACAACTCTCTCTGACGACTAAAGAAGACGACCGCTTCTAACGGCCCTCGCCGCAGACTGTCCCTCCTAAGAAGACTCTCAACGACTAAGATCGCGTCATCTAATACTGCACGTGGCTCGCGCTCAACACGACGTTATCGTAACTGACTGCTCCACACGAACTAATTCTGCGCCGTCAACATTAACAAACTTCGCCGTCCACAAAAACTTGTTGACATATTAAAACTGCGCCGAAGGAACTAAA
>NQII01002457.1:286717-350757 GCA_002778355.1 Clitarchus hookeri | reverse complement strand
GTGTGATCATTTTTGTTTGAAGCCTATTACTTGACTCTCAACAGCCTTACACATGCTCACTGTTTTCTGAGTTCAGAATTAAGTATTTATAAAAATATAGACCAAAATATTTTTTTTTGTTTGTTTTTACTACAACTTGCATGGTTGGTTGTATTAGTCTAGTTACTTTTTGGACACTGTAAAATGAAATGAGTTAAAATTTCCTTTTCGATTTTATATCCCATATCAAATGAGTAAATTTTACATCGTCGGAAGCAGACACAGTAAAATTATACTTTGAAATAAACGTGCATATAAAGTATTAAAAACCATACATATTCTTGCAAGGATATCATCATTGTAGTTCCCGTAGTTTAGCAGTCACTGTTTGTCTCCTTTCAGGTCATAATGCATCCCAGTCTCATTTGTATAAACTTAATATACGGTAGTCCCTAATCCCTCCTGCGGCGCCCCTAGTACAGAGTTGACCCATCTCTTGTTTCACTGGCGGCGATCAAAGTTTGTTGTATGCCTTCCTGTCTTTCCCTTTGGTACTTCTCCATGACCCTCGGGTAGTTTGTGACGTTCTCACTTGGTTTTTACTTGAGCACAATGATATCTGATTTTGGGAGTTTGTTGTCCTGTCAAGTTGTCCAAGGTGACCGGCCCTCTCCTAGCTTGCTATCCCTTGTTCCATGGCATTTCTTTCCCTTAATGGTTGATGGACCTCTACCCAGAAGAATAGTATTTGTGCTTCTGTCTGGTTTTTTCAGTGGTTATTACAGTGTATTTTTCTTTGCTCCTATCTCCCGGTGTTGGCCACATTACCACAAAAAAAAAAAAAAAAAAGAAATTGTAATAAATCATTGTGAACACATCAGAGAAATGTGGAGGAACAAATGGTACTGGATATATGAGTATGGTAGTTTTTGTAAGTAAAATACGTTAACGGCTATGACATTGCCGAACATTATTCAGGATAACAGCCCTCAACAACGTAGCAAGTGCTGCGATTGTACAGAAAATAAGACTTAATGATACTTACCAACGCGTGTATGTATCTAAATATATAATTATTCAGTTCTTACAGATTTTAATATTTCAGGAGTAAAAGATTGGGATAGGTTTTATTCCATTGCTCTGTGTCTAATAGGCATACATTTTTTTTTTGGCAGTATCAGTACAAATGAGTTGAATGAACTTAAACGCTAGGCCACTATAAATTTATATATATATATATATATATATTTTTTTTTTTAAATCCTTTACACAATGCAAGTCTTTCTTCGCATCTAAAAAAAGACCTTTGCACATGGCTAAAAAAAATTCAGCTTTTTTTCCTTATGATACATTTATAACTAGGACAGCACAATATCCCCCAGACAAGAGGGCTACCAAATGCTCTTTGAACAGTTCTCATTAGATTACAAATTCTCTGTAGCAGTATCACCATTTGCACATCTCATCTAGTTGGGTTTTTTTTTTGCACTATGAATACATATTCGTGTAGGCGATTAAGTCCCTGTGAACTTGGCCTTGCAGGCATCTTAGNTTTTTTGGCAGTATCAGTACAAATGAGTTGAATGAACTTAAACGCTAGGCCACTATAAATTTATATATATATATATTTTTTTTTTTAAATCCTTTACACAATGCAAGTCTTTCTTCGCATCTAAAAAAAGACCTTTGCACATGGCTAAAAAAAATTCAGCTTTTTTTCCTTACGATACATTTATAACCAGGACAGCACAATATCCCCCAGACAAGAGGGCTACCAAATGCTCTTTGAACAGTTCTCATTAGATTACAAATTCTCTGTAGCAGTATCACCATTTGCACATCTCATCTAGTTGGGGTTTTTTTTTGCACTATGAATACATATTCGTGTAGGCGATTAAGTCCCTGTGAACTTGGCCTTGCAGGCATCTTAGAACTTACTGCTGAAGCAGTAAGTAAACTCCTGGCTAGCTGGAGAAGAGAGCCTAGTGGCTGCCCTCAAGACAACTCAGTCCGCACAAACATCTGGTCTCGGGGAACACACTAGCAGCAGGGAACCAAGGTTTTACACCAGTTGCAGATTGGTAAGAGTGCAGATTTAGGGCTGCGATTGTACAGAAATAAGACTTAATGAACAGTGCATATAAAACATTTAATTGACGAGCAGAGCAATGAGCATTATAAAAAGTGTTTGCAGTCCTTCTGCCAGAGTGACTGGAGGATGTCTGCTGGATCTGGCGTTGTGTTGAAGCGATCCAGGAACGACTGCACAACCCCGTCTGGAGTGGAGGGATACGTCTTCAGCGTTATTTTCCCATCTGCAACAAAGCCCGCAAATGGCTACTGTCCAACTTCAACTCCTTGCCCTCAAGATCTCAGCATTGCACTTTCCAACAATAAAATGACTAGTTGCTGCTGAAAGTGACATGAGAGAACTACGCACCAGGTCGCAACCTTGAGTGTAGCCGCAATGCCAAACTTCGTACACATGTCAGTGTTGCCTTTATTGGCCTCAAATGTGAAAATAGCTCCAGGTGGGTAAAAACCTTACCTGTTCACAAATTAACAATATTATAACTAACTCCAAAAAATACCTCATCTCCACATTTAAGAAAACCCTTACAGTTTTAGAGTATAGACTCGTTACTAGGGATGGGTCGAATAACAAAAAATGTCGTTGGTTCCGGTGCCGATTCTACAATTTAAATATCGGTTCCTGTAGTATTCAGTTCCATTTTGAATACTTGCATTTTGCTTGCAACTTCATTCAACCAATGCAGGTAAAATCCATTAAATGTTTCATTTAACCTACCGAAGAATAGAACAATAACAAAGTGTGAAGATAAGTTTTAATGTATACAGATAAACTTGTATTAAATTTATTTAAGGTCAGTAAATATGTAAAAAATTATCCTTTTTTTACATTAATACGTGGTGGTTGTGGTATGATTGGAAAATACTTTAATTAAATAACTCGTGGCCCTCAAACCAAAACAATCTGGCATGCTGTACGATAAAGGTAACCTACACAGGTTCTTTAAAAGAACGTCAACAGCTGTGGTGGGCGGCCGGGATTCCGTATATTTTTTCATGGAGGAATGTATCGATCAGCCTCTGANTAACAACAGACTGGTCCCATAAATTCTCTCCAAACATCACCGAACAGTTTAAGACTACCACTCCTTAATTGTTTTTCCGTAGCACCCCAGAAATGTTTTCCTTTATGAGTAAATACCGTAGTTATTTTTGTGACAAAGAGTTTTGCCATTGCTGTGTAGAACCAAGAACCGAGTAATTGTTGTTAACCTAAAACTGGTTCCGAATCAAAACTCAAAAAAACCGGTCTAAATTGGAACCGAAGAACCCATCGCTACTCGTTACTATTGAGTTTACTAGATGGAATGTGTTGTGTCGGATATGATGTGAATGGTGTGTGTGCGCACACGCATGTTTGACATGCTTGCGCCTTCAAATTAACTTACATAAAATATTAAAAACTTGCCGAATGGAAGGTTACTAACCAGCAGAACTGTAGACGATACAGCAAAAAGTAATATACATATACCCTCTGATATACACTAAAGCAAAACCACACATTTACATGGTATTAACAAAATAAATTTAATAAACTTACCAGATGTTAATACTCAAAATCCTTGCTTGATGTAAATTAGTTAAAAACTCAAATAACTGTTCAGAAATTTTATGGCATCGCTACAAGTCAATCTTGACAGCCAGCCATGTCTCTGACCAACATACCTAGACTAGCCATAACATTCCGGTCATTCAGACGTCACGCGTCAACCCTCCCAAATCAAACTAAAGACTAATATAGTTAATTTTCCATGATTATAGTGTATTATTTCTGTTTACTATGCAAGAAAACTAATTATAAATAACATTTTTAATTAAATAAAACTATGGGCCTTAATCAACTTATGTCCATCGAAATGATACATTTCTTTACAGCAAAATAAAGTATTTTGTCATGATCTATGCAACATGTTTTGATGCAGGTAGGTGGGCATAACGTCTCGTCGATGTCTGTCATGACAGGTCAGGTGGAAACCACAGGGTGGTGGCAGGATACCCAACCTGTTTATTCCTGGATACTACTTGCACACACAAAAACCATAAGTGAACTTGATGACAGTGATTTAAGAGACAGTTCTATTTCTCCAAGCTACTTACAAAATGTTAATGTAACTTCTATTTGTATAATTATTAAAGGAAATATTTAAGTTGTCTTTAGAATATGTTTTATTGCAAAAACACATTTCATACACTAGTATGTACCCACCCAGAAAACAAAAGAAATATGCAGGAGATGAAGTACCAAGAACTTTATCTGTGGTTTTTCTTATGATAAAAAAAATAGAAATAAAACTAATATTTATCTCACTAATTCTTGAGGTTGGTTTTGCAGTGAAAACCACACAATCTGCCTCCAACGCTGTGCATCCTAGCAGTTTGCTGTAGACGTTCAGACAAGTCAATTAAGCACTGGTTCAGGCATAATAAAAATAAAAAACAATACTCTAATGGATTCATTGCCGATATTTATTTACTTGGCTTAACTAATAATGTTCTTCAGAAATGTTGATTTTGTTCCCTTATGCTTGGTTGAGTAATTTTAATCCAGATTTCACATTTTAGTCTAATAAATGAAGTGATTTCCTGCGAGAGACCAGTGATATGTAGCTCGCGCTACCTAACAGCTGCTCTAGAAATGACTTAACATATGCAATTTCCGACTTTATTGGGGTCAAAGTCAAACAAAATAAAACATTTTCAAAGGGACTGAAAAAAATATGCTTATTAACCAGGAAAACATCTCTAAAGTGTATATTACACAAGTGTGCATAGACAAGGTTCAAAGTTATTCCNTATGCTTATTAACCAGGAAAACATCTCTAAAGTGTATATTACACAAGTGTGCATAGACAAGGTTCAAAGTTATTCCGCCTTCAAGCAGGAAAACTTCTTAACGGTTTCACAGCAAGTTAAATTTGAACTTGCAAGCACAGATTTTATGAGTCAATTAACTGGAACCATTAGGCTGTATGTGACAACTAAGTGTAATTTTTCTGTTGAAATAGTGCAAATTCAGCTTGAGTAAAATTTTAGTGCAATATTCGTGTATACTGTGCAGGGGAGGGCCAGTATAGGCCCTAAATACAAACAACTATCATACTTACTAACTATTTCCCTGGGAACCACAAGTAGTCGTAATTTAGAGATTGGACCGTACAAGCACACAGTTTCGTGCTGCGATATGCTTACCTGTAAGCACGGTGTTGGGTTGCACAAACACTCGGCGGGGCTTCTTGTGCAGCAGCACAATCTCCCGCCATCTGGCAAAGGGATGGGGTCCATCCTCTGGCACTTCCGAGTACTTGTTGTACAAGGTAAGTGCACTCTCCACATCCCCCGTCGCCTTGTACACCTGCAAACTCCCTATCGCTGCAACACTTCTCTACAACTGGCTGGCTAACACCCACGTCAAGTACAGTATCATTACGTACATGAATAAAGCCTCACCTGTTATAAATGAAAATACTTTAATTGAAAGTCTTATTTTTAAACACAATACGGGCTCCATGAAATTATGTCATTTCAGTAAATAACATTAATCTGAAATTACAAATAATTTTTTTTTAAAGCAAGGATAAAACTGTACTTCTAAAATATAAAAATACACTAACTATTTCCTGCAAACAAATTAATGCATGTCTTGCAACCACGCATTTCTTACTTACTGGTGAAGTTTCCTTTATAACAACTCTCGCCACTTATCCTCAACACTGTAGGAAGTTTGTTCAATTCTGAGGAATAATTGCAAGTAGACACACACCTACCTTTTAAAGTATTTTTCGTAATGCCGTATTATATCGCAAACAGTAAACAAAATCTTATCTTCCACTGCATGTTGGGTGGATTGCCTCCTCTGTTTTGATGCTAATTTTGCTGTTATCCATCATTCACATCATTTATGGGNGCTGCATGTTGGGTGGATTGCCTCCTCTGTTTTGATGCTAATTTTGCTGTTATCCATCATTCACATCATTTATGGGGAATGCTATTACTGGAAGATGCCTTCATTGATAAATGCATTTTATTTTGTAGACAGTAAAAAAAAGTCTCTGTCACTGGCTGAATGACCTCCCGTTGATATAAAAGTTAACATTGTTCAAGTCTGAAAAATATTTTGCGCCTAGGTTGAGCTGAAGCAGTTATTAGGCTCTAGCTATATTTTCAATGTATCTACCACACCAAACCTGATCAACTTTGTGAAATGTGAGTTATTAATTATGATACATTTTATCTAAATTAATTAATATTCCCATTGTGATAGTGTAGTTTTCTTGAAGCTCTGGAATATTTTCCCCCAGAGTTTCAGGATCCCGTCCAATCGTAAAATGTACAACTAGCATCATTTGCAAGCACCTGCAACTTGTGCAGGAAGTCTCCGATGGCGGTGCGGCCAACAGAGCGTATCTTGGATCTGTCGAGCTTCAGCAGGAGGTCCTTGCCCGGCTCCGTCTCAGTCACCTCCACCAGGCCCTGCCCCGCCTCCAGCAGCACCCGCATTATCACGAACCTCGCCTGCGAGTGTGCCTGCACAACAGAGACTACGGTCACCTGGGGACGCACCCTCACCCGGGGCCAACGGCCGCTGCCAGCTAGGCCACGTACCTGCAGCCACAGCTTGGAGGCCGGCTGGTAGTGCTCCAGGGCCTTTGCGACACCCGTGTGCACCAGCGACAACCAGTTCACGTACGTCACGTCTTCCACTGCCGCCTCGTCTATGCCGAATATCCTGCAACAACCACACCTCTCGTCTTCACTTGCCACAACTTCTCCTTTATACAATGGCATAATGCAAGTGAGGAATGGAGATAAACGGAAGGAGAGAGGTTGTACATTCTGTGTACAGCGCGGCCTGCGCCACGGATGGCTGATGCACGCGACCTTGGAAAATGTAGTGTGGCAGCTGTGTCCTTGCAAGCAAGCGATGTTGCCAAGCGTACAGCGCAGACACAGTGCGCCGCAAGTTTGTTGGACGTAGTTAGTTTGGAATGTACTGATATAGCACTTGAGATGCAGCCTTGACTGCCGGCGTTGATATATATTTATTGGGAAAAAAGAAATAACTTATAAACATGTAATTTAATTTGAAGTGATATTTTTACAAGGAAAGTTTTATTGAGTTTTCTTTTTATATATTTCAAGTATTTCTAACAATGTACGTTAAAAGCAAAAACCTAACCATTATTTCTGCAGTTTATCTTTGAAAATTTTAAATAAACGTGGATAATATAGAAAGGCATTTGAATATTTCCGTTACGTAATTCCCTTTGCAACCCTTAACAGAAAAATAAATTTTAAAAGAATCAAATGAAATAAAAGGAATAGATTCTTGCCATACAATAACTGACAATCAATTATTCTGAAAAGCTTTTTGTGGAAGCAGAGATAGCAGCACATTAGCGTTTGTTCTTGAGTACCAAACGTTAGCCTTGACTTACACGTCGTACTCTTATATAGTCTTTGCGCCGCACATAGTGTTGTTTCGATGTTGTGGTAGTGAAGAAGTGCAACAGTTTCTTTATGGAAAAGCAAACTACCTACACCGTAGGTTTCAAAATAAGTGATTTTGTTCGCTGAAGAGTTTGAAAATCGCGCCGCGGGGCGTGAATTCGGAGTAAGCGGGCTGGAGGAAGCAGTTCATTTTCCTCACTTATACGTCGCACCCCTGGTTTTCAATAATTTTTTAAAATAAAATGTGAGACTTCTATGCAATAAAATACAGTAATAGCAGAACCTCAGTACCAGCAGGTGTTATTTACATTTACTACCAAAATACCTTATCTATCATTTTCTTTCACCTCCATATTGATCACTGATAGCCTAGCACAACCTGAAAGTGTTCATACACAAACTCTCAAAATGGAATCATTTTTCATATAGAGAAAGTTAATGAAGTGGTGATTACCTGACGACATCCTGGATCAGACTGAGATAGAGACCCACGCACTCCGCACGGCACTCCTCGTACGTGGAGCTCATCGTGGTGAACTTTGAGTCGTACGTCTCCCCTTCCTTGTAGTACAAGCTTATCTGCACATGCAATGTATTCCTTATTCTAGACAACCGTCTGTTCAACTACCGTACACCACACCAATGAATGCCAGGCAAGTCTAATACGTCGACAATACTTACAGGCTTTGAGGTGAACGGATCCTTCACAGTTTCTGGGTCGAAGTTTAACTTGCCTCCTTCCTCAGTGAACATCTTGCCACTCCCATGGCCGAGCAGCTCGTGTAGTCCAACCTGGATCTGGAGACAGCGAGAAATGCAATGAACTACGCACTGCACTGCTGACAACCCCTTCTCACCAGCTGCACCCACTCCAGCTACAACTGCACTACTGTTATATCTGTTACAATATGCTAGCAATTACACGTAACCAATTAGCAGACACTGTTTTAACTACATTACATTCACAAAACAAACATGTTTAGTTACAAAATGAAACAATTCAGGAGACAGAGTTGTAAAGCAAGGTTAAATGTAATGTATAACAGCATTCAAAATAATTTCCATCAAACACATTTTACTATTTTGCTACAAATGATCTCTGCAATCACCGTATTGTCCCGAATGTAAGTCGACCTATTGATTTTAAGGTTCTGACTCTGGAAAAAAGTTTGGGATAGGTAAAAATAGCAGGTCAATATTGACATGTGATGTTCTGTGATAAGTAAATATAAACGTGACTTCACCTCATTTGCGCACGGAATCACATAACCCAGGCGGGGTGTGAACCTCAAACAACTTGCATCCAGAGTCTACCAGCATGCCACTAAACGCAGAGGCACTCACGGACAAAGGCAGCCACCTTATTATCAGATGTCACGCCAACCCCTCTCATGTGATAGAAGCCAGTCTAGCACGCCAGCTAAGCACCTAAACTCACGCCGCAGATGCAACCCCGCATGACACACACAGCTACCCTTGCACCTCAGAGAGACAGTGGGCAGGTAGAATATATGTCCGTGCACAGCCGCAGAATGGAAATTCATTCTCAGAAACTCGATCCACCACTTCCAGTGCTGGAGCTCTCTGCTAACACCAATGTCTTCACGACCTGCCAGGCGCTCTTCAAGACCTTCACCAGAAGCCCCCAAAGAAGACAACACCCCTTTTCTACACCCACTACTGTTCTGGTAGTGGTACCCGAGTCCCTTCTGGACAACAAGCATAGCGTTACTTAGAGTTAGCCAGTATAATAACTACCTAGCCGGACCTGCTTTGTTAGTCCAGACTCACGTCCCCTACACCTGGTTTGTGTAGGTTAACTTCAGTTACAATTTTTGGTAAGTTAGGAGTTAGAAGGGCCACTTTGATATTCCTCTCGGAGTAGACACGTCTCTCATTAACTTCACATTACTCATTGCTATGGGTGACTGTAACTCCAACTTCCATAACCGTCAGCCCACCAGGGAAGAGCAGGAAACCGCGGCATTCCCAACCTAATGTAGGATTGCGGGCTCCCTTAACTGGGTGCACGTACATCAAAACAATACACATTAGACAGCCACCCATACTGTGCACCTGGTGTGCAGTATAATAGAGCCCCAACCATTATGTCACAACCACAAGGCGGTTAGTCCAGTCCATTCACTCATTCACCGCACTGAACTGTCGCCGGAAAAGTGAGAGATTGAGTCTGGAGGACTGGCTCTTTTGGTCCACACTCATGTCGTCGTCGGACTCCCGAGGTAAACCCACCGCTCTAAACACCGCGCAGAACTGTAGCTGATTAGAGTACTCGGGTACAATTCTGGTTGGTTCGGCTTGGCTGAACACTTAGGGTACTTAGTCGCCTGCTCCTCTCCTGCGTGGCCGACCGTAGAACCTACCTACATGCTTTACACCCGGAGGAGTGTATTAAAAAAGCAGCTAAAACCTCTTAAGCTTAACTTGAGCTGTAACCCAGCCCCAACTGCACGTTGCAGCATAACCCCTTGGAAACGAGCTCAAGCCACCCGACCGTTGGAAAGGTCTCACCTCCCAGCTCCATCCCCCTCATTTCGGCCCCCATTTAAGACTACCGGAGAACCACATCCCCTTCGCCCTCTGCCAAGGACTCAGCGTACCACTGGGTCTCGCAAACCCGTAGAGCCACCTCAGCCGAGCCAGCAGCCCTCACCCGCCGCAACAGCACCACCTTCGCCCCGAGCCTGGGCACAAACTCCAGCAGGAGTCAACCCCTGCTGAAGCAGAGTCAGGAGCTACCCCGGGCGACGCCCGTCAAAGGGAAACCAGTTGCGGGGTGCAGGCCGGTGATACGTAAGGTCATTTGGCACACTCCACACTTTGTAGCGAGCTGCCAAGCCACGTGCCCCAGGTTGTATACCGGCCAGGCTCCAGTGAACAAACCATAAGTCAATCTTGACAGCTACCCTTGTCTCTGACTGGCACACCTAAAACTATCCCCAGCTTTCAAGTAACATTAACTCTCAATTTACAAACAAAACNTCAGGAGCTACCCCGGGCGACGCCCGTCAAAGGGAAACCAGTTGCGGGGTGCAGGCCGGTGATACGTAAGGTCATTCGGCACACTCCACACTTTGTAGCGAGCTGCCAAGCCACGTGCCCCAGGTTGTATACCGGCCAGGCTCCAGTGAACAAACCATAAGTCAATCTTGACAGCTAGCCTTGTCTCTGACTGGCACACCTAAAACTATCCCCAGCTTTCAAGTAACATTAACTCTCAATTTACAAACAAAACNGCCTTGTCTCTGACTGGCACACCTAAAACTATCCCCAGCTTTCAAGTAACATTAACTCTCAATTTACAAACAAAACACTTCCCAAGTAAAAATAAAATATTAATTACTGAACATAGACCCTTTACATGTTGGTAACCATTAATTTTAGTTACCTATTCATAGCTGTTTCACCTTCACTTCTGACGTGCCTGCATATAGGTCAAGTCTTTAATTTTTGCACAACAATTTTGGGGAAAATTACACTAATATTCGGGATAATACGGCACGTCATTTAGAATGTCTAAAATCAATACCAACTGTTAATTACATTCCTATGTAAAAGATTTGATCATAACTGATCTGAATACAAGATTAGGAACCTCTATCACACAACAGTCAGTACCTCGAAAGCGGCTACTCTGTACTTGTCTAACAACTCTGCATCTTCGTCACCCAAGAAAGCAATTTTGGGTTCTTTGAAGTACGCTGGTATCACATTTCCAAGAGAAACATTCTTGAAGCCTTCTTCCTGCCTGATCTCATCATCTGGAACCATGAAACCCGCTGTTACTCAAGTGACACATTCCGAGAAATACCATACATACTTGAGCATATGAAGTGCACACTCATGTACACCATGCACCATAACTTTTTGGAAAAACATTTTTCCTTCATGAATCTGCACCAACAATTTATGTTGTCTTTTTGATTAAGTACGTAAGAAATTTTTCTGGGTGTCATGATTGTGATGTTTGGAAAATACTTTCTTTAGTTAAATAATTCATGTACTAAAAGCCATAACATTGCGACAGCGCTATACCACCGCGACTGAGCACAACCCAGATTTCTTTAACTTTATTTTGGTTAAAAGAAGGGTGCACGTTACACAAGTATATTACACTATTTTTCCCANAACCCAGATTTCTTTAACTTTATTTTGGTTAAAAGAAGGGTGCACGTTACACAAGTATATTACACTATTTTTCCCAAGAAGATCTATTGAACACTTATCCTGTATGAAGGTCTGTGTTCCCACAGATTAGACAAAATGGAACTAAAGGCTCTTGGTGAGGTAGACAGAAGATAGTTATAACGAAGGCACACACACACAAGTGAGCACTCTAGCAGTAACATGAGACTATGAAGAGATGCAATTAAGAGTGAACAGGTATCAAGATGAAACAAGCACACAATCGNGCAATTAAGAGTGAACAGGTATCAAGATGAAACAAGCACACAATCGATGTTAGGTATGAGATATATCATTAAACGCAACAGATCATACACATACCAATCAAAAAAATTGTTAAATTAACAGAATACACCGTATAAATGATATGGAAGCTACTTTCACATTCAAAATTACATTTTCAACATCACAATGCATTCTTGCCTCATCTGAATACAGAAAACCAGTCTAATTAGGTTCTCCACAAATCTGGTGTTTTTTAACTAACACAAAAAAAATTGTAATTGAAATGAAGTATTTATTTACAACACACTTAGAGCGCAATTCTACACTTTACAAATATTTACGGTAATGAAACAAACATTTTTCAAGATGACACAGGACTGAGTGTCGACTCAGTCACGTGCATCCCCAGTTCAACACCTCCCCAACAAGTAGGAAATTCTCAGATGTGGAAGGCAAAGGGGGGAGGGCGGATTGGTTTCTCATGGGGGTAGTGTGGTGTACAATAACATGGCGTGGGGATTATCAGGGACTCTCACTTTTCCTCCTCTACTTTCATTTCACTGTATGTCTGCCCGCTTGGTTGGGCAGCCAACTCCGCTCAAGGCCAGCCTCCTCTCGACCATACGTGTCATTACCCGAGGCNAACCCAGATTTCTTTAACTTTATTTTGGTTAAAAGAAGGGTGCACGTTACACAAGTATATTACACTATTTTTCCCACGAAGATCTATTGAACACTTATCCTGTATGAAGGTCTGTGTTCCCACAGATTACAGAAAATGGAACTAAAGGCTCTTGGTGAGGTACACAGAAGATAGTTATAACGAAGGCACACACACACAAGTGAGCACTCTAGCAGTAACATGAGACAAGTTATGAAGAGTTGCAATTAAGAGTGAACAGGTATCAAGATGAAACAAGCACACAATCAATGTTAGGTATGAGATATATCATTAAACGCAACAGATCATACACATACCAATCAAAAAAATTGTTAAATTAACAGAATACACCGTATAAATGATATGGAAGCTACTTTCACATTCAAAATTACATTTTCAACATCACAATGCATTCTTGCCTCATCTGAATACAGAAAACCAGTCAAAATTAGGTTCTCCACAAATCTGGTGTTTTTTAACTAACACAAAAAAAATTGTAATTGAAATGAAGTATTTATTTACAACACACTTAGAGCGCAATTCTACACTTTACAAATATTTACGGTAATGAAACAAACATTTTTCAAGATGACACAGGACCAAGTACTGGGACAAGTGTCGACTCAGTCACGTGCATCCCAACTGCGTGATCCCCAGTTCAACACCTCCCCAACAAGTAGGAAATTCTCAGATGTGGAAGGCAAAGGGGGGAGGGCGGATTGGTTTCTCATGGGGGTAGTGTGGTGTACAATAACATGGCGTGGGGATTATCAGGGACTCTCCCATTTCCTCCTCTACTTTCATTTCACTGTATGTCTGCCCCCCTCGTACATTTTTCGTACTGGCTGGAGCAACAGATCTGCCCGCTTGGTTGGGCAGCCAACTCCGCTCAAGGCCAGCCTCCTCTCGACCATACGTGTCATTACCCGAGGCCAGACCACTGTGAGGATTCTCATTTCCAGAATCCAGTATCGAGAGGAAGAAGCATCTTTCCAATCTCTCCATTTCTACCTAGAACATATAACTGTCAACTCTCGATTCTAAGACCCCTGGAATAATGACCCTCTAAAAAAAACAACCCTTTTTGGGAACCATAAAATTTTTTCCCATGAATTACGTTCATGAACTAACTACCATTTTCCTGGGAACCGTGAAGATTCCTAGAATCGAGAGTTGACTACACTTAATTTAAAAAGGCAGCAAGAGGATGCGATGATGTGTGGGGCAAGACCACTCACAGTTGGGGATGTTGATGCCGGCCGGGATGCCACTGCCTGCAAAGCACATCACATCGAGCGAGGTGAAGTCTGGCTGCAGGAACTTGTCCTTCTCGAACGACCTGGACCACGGCAGTAACTGCAGCAAGTCCTCTGCCTTCGCCACCAGCCTCGAGAACTTCTCCGACATGGGCTTGTTCACCATCGCCACGAAGCCCTGCCACTCTCCCCGCACGCCTGCTGGGTCCCGGTACGTCTCTATGAACCCTATGTACCTGCAAGGCGTATCGGAAACACACACGCACTGCAAGAAACATCGCACAACCATAGCTCCTATTATAATTGCGCAAATATTCAGTATACCAAAACAAAAAACGAACCCTTTTATTTTCATTTCGGCACGAAATTTGGTTGACAAAAGTTGTGACTAAATGGAAATCCTTTATTTAAATGAATATTAAGGGTGTTTAACAAATGTTCATTTAGCGCATCAGCAAAGAAAATTTTTGTCTGCAAATAATTAACACATTGCTCAAAAAATTTTATTTAATTATTTTTCCTTTAATGTTTGTTACCTTAACAAAATACATTTACCACGAAAAGTAATATTGGAATATTTGAGAACGCAAAAACGGATGGACTAATAACATAGCGATGCATTACTTAATTGCTTGGTTGTGCATCTGTACAGCGAAAGTATTTTTTCACACCTGACGACCAGAGAAATTTCTTAAAAAGAAAAATGTAAAAAAACGAGGGAAATTTATGCTGTATGTGCACTACTCTATACCAAAAAAAAATAAGATAGGCGTGAAATAGAGCAGAATGTACGAGGTGAAAAAAAGGTGGACGTGTATCAGCTGGCCGACAGTCAGGACACAGGAAGCACTGCGGTCGACAGAAGAGGAGGATGGGTGTGAAGAGTGGCGATGTGATGGTGGTGGGAGATTGAGACTAAGTAATCTGGAAGTTCTCAAAACTTGCACTGTTGCTATGGTTTTTCACCATTNGATGGTGGTGGGAGATTGAGACTAAGTAATCTGGAAGTTCTCAAAACTTGCACTGTTGCTATGGTTTTTCACCATTTGAACAGTTTTTCCATCATTGTGACAATGGTACAACACACTAAGGGTAGAAGAGTAACATATCGTGACTGCATTACGTCTCAACGGTGGGCCTCTTGTTCTTGATCCACTGGCGGGAGCCGTCCTTGTGCGCGTCCAGCGAGCCTGTCTGGAAGCTCTTGGCATACAGTTCCAGCATCCCCTTCTCAAAGTCGTTGTCTGCATACTCCTGTGGAAACACGAGTGTGGAAAACCTATCAAAAACGTGAACTAATGTCGCTAACTTTGTAAACAGTAGCTCGACAGAAAGTGGTCAGCATTTAGTTAAAAAAGGTGGCGAGGAACAAAAAAAAGTATTTGGAGAATGTACAATATTGGTAGGAGACCTTCTTTACGTCTTGGACAATAAAACTCATAAACGTGCAAATGCCAATGTTTTGTACGGTGTCAAAGTCCATTCTGTTCCATACGCCTTTGTCATCATGCCAGTTCCAGTACATGTACACAATTGTGCCTTCAACTTCTGTCCCGGGATTAGTCAGCTTCCATCGCTGCTTAAACTGAAAGTTTATGCATTAATAATAAAATGTCATAAAAGATTTATATTTTTTATTTTAAGATTAATCACAAATAGTATTTCATTTAATGATGAATTTTGTTTTATCAGGCAAAAGAATTCGGCAACAGAGAACTAATACAATTAATTATACTCTGCATGTCTGCCTCAGTTTTTGCGGGAAACAGTAATACTGATCATCGTGATCTGTTAACAGAACCAATTGTAGATACACAAAAATCATTACCGGAATAGCTCACGTCGTGCATCATCGAGTTAACTNTCTGTTAACAGAACCAATTGTAGATACACAAAAATCATTACCGGAATAGCTCACGTCGTGCATCATCGAGTTAACTAGCAGAGTTTTTGTTTTCATTCCAGCACAACTTTCATGGCTTAGCAAATTAAAATTATTGATTTGCAAGACACAAAAGGTGATTTATTAGGTGCGAATATTTGTTTGTTTCTAACNTCTGTTAACAGAACCAATTGTAGATACACAAAAATCATTACCGGAATAGCTCACGTCGTGCATCATCGAGTTAACTTCTCAAACATCAACACAAATAGCAGAGTTTTTGTTTTCATTCCAGCACAACTTTCATGGTTTAGCAAATTAAAATTATTGATTTGCAAGACACAAAAGGTGATTTATTAGGTGCGAATATTTGTTTGTTTCTAACTTAAAAGCATTGTCACCACTAATGTTCAGCAGCTCGATATATGCTCGGAAAAAACTTCTTGAATGACAAGTCAATCTTTGTTACGATAAAGACCTGAATTTACGAGTAGTGGGTTTAACGAGGCAGCGATTTTGCAAGGCCATTATCATGAACCATCAAAAAATCATAAAATTTGTTGAAACAATACAAAAAACCCACGAAAAATGCAATACATCGCAAGAAAAACTCAGTAAAAATATGTTTGAAAGTCCACAGCAATAAAATACATGGGCTATAGTGTTGAAACTCATAATTTGATGCTGCTGAAAAAAAATTAAAATCGGTTAAAAACTGGTGCCTGAAGGAAAGTCTGCCCGCGCGACATGTGAAGGAACAAAGGTACACCTCTCTGCCCCCTTCTCGTGGCTTCGCCAATATGAAGGTCTCCGCGCCTAGCAGAGACTCTCGCCTAGCAACAAGTCCGAACAATATCATGGTGAGGATGTGGTGAGTTATGTTTCCACTGGGGTGAAAGAGAAGGACAAGAGGTGTCCAGGAATGTGAGGGGGAGAAAGAGGCGTGAGCGAGCACTTTCCCTGTCACCACGTGCCCGAGTGTCGGGCATAAAAGAAAACAGAAGGCGACCAACGAGCAACAGCTGCTCTACAGCTTAGATGACTACATTGTTTCTGCACTGCTAATAGATTTTCTTGCCTGAGCCTGATACGTAGTATGCGAAGGAAGTACACTGGAGAGCAAAAAAAACTGGTATAGGCGTGCGTATGTAAATAACAGAGGTATGGAACCAATCAGAGTAACGCGATGCGGTCNGATGCGGTCTGCAGTAGATCGGCTACTGCTGCTACAATGGCAGGTTATCAAGATTTAAGTGAGTTTGAACGTGGTGTTATAGTCGGCGCACGAGAGATGGGACATAGCATCTCCGAGGTAACGATAACATTTGGATGTTCGCGTACGACCATTTCACGAGTGTACCGTGAATATCGGGAATCCGGTAAAACATCACATCTTCAACATCGCTGCGGTCAGAAAAAGATTGTGAACGAACGGGACAAACGACGACTGAAAAGAGTACGCTCTGTTGTAGTTCGTCACGGCCATGTTCAATGTCGCTTCCTCCTCTTACAGCCTGGCAAGAGGGGAAATTGTTATCTAGCAACCACCTCGGCACCCTTCCCACATTCATTTCTTCTTCATGTGAGGGGAACTAAACTCGTCACGGTACTTCCAGCTTCGGTTCTACCCCTCCTGTCCCGTCTGTTCCTGGTGTTGTGATGCAACTGGAGTTGCAAACGACTTGTAGACGGTTTTCCTTTTTTCAGGATTTAAAACTAATTGTGCGACTGTTATGCTGCAGCAATAGTCATGTGATAAAACACAGCATGCAAATATTAAGGGAATTAAAATTCTATACTTTCGGATATTCTCATGCGATACTTGATACAACATAATTTCCCTGCTACTACTAGCACAGAGAGAGAGAGAGAGAGAGAGAGAGAGAGAGAGAGAGAGAGAGAGAAAGAGAGAGAGAGAGAAAGAAAGAAAGAGAGAGGGAGAAAGAGAGAGAGAGAGAGACTCTCCGCCTGTTGAAGTTTCCTCCTCACACAAAAAAAAAACTGCGTCACTAGGGCCTGCGCACTGTAATCTGCGCTGATATTTTTAACTGTAACACTGAAATTTGTTTCCTTCAGAGCTACCTAAAAATTTTAACAAAACAATAGGCAATATTTTATTTACATACCAAAAAAACTAGGTTAAAACAGTATTTCAACTGTGAACTGTTACTTATTAGCCATTGCCAATACATCGCTGCTCTCACAGTTTTTAATTCATAGTGAATACAAAATAAATATTTCAAGTTATAAAAGATGCTAAGTTAAAATTTCATTTATTCAAGAATACAATACTTTAAAGTTCATCACAGTGTTATATATTTGTGTTACATAAGAAGAAGAAGAAGAACAAGAAGAAGAAAAAAATTGACATGTCACTCTTAGAGTGATTTTTTTATGATTCGTTTCAAAACAGAAGAAACCATGAATGGACTATATTTACAAACCATGCATTAATTATGTTTGCAGGCTGTAATTTGTGCATTTTTATATTTTAGGGTGTACTATTTTATCCTTGTTTTTTTTAAATACTTCTTTGTAATTACATTTTAATTTTATTTACTGAGAGGCTATCAGTGCTATAATTTCATGAAGCGCATGTTTAAAGGTTTGAAAGTAGAGACTTCCAGTTTAAAGTACTTTCATTACTAAATATGAAAGTTGAGTCTATAATGTACATTATGAGAGTTTACCGTACACAGTCATGATAGATACAAATTAACAGCTATAAGTTTAATGCACACATTGTATCTTTCATAACCACTTGCAAAGTAAGGCCATCTTTGAATATAAAACAGATTTACAGCAACAGCTCAAAATAAATAAACATCCTACAGGTGTAAGGCTAACAATAGGCTATCCACGGTAAAGTGAGCACTTTTAAAAACCCTCTCACTTGGAACAATAGTCAATAAATATATTTCATTTCAGTCTTAGCGTTAACTTCCAAGTACAGTGGAATATACACACTGTGTTTATTACTTACATGGCAATATTACTTAAAAAGGTGGATAAAGGATGAAAAATAAATGGGCCTCAAAAGTGCTCATTTTACAGTGAACAGCCTATCTGTAATTATATTACTTTTATGTTAATTTTAACGTTTAAAACAATGAAATATATACAAACAAATTACTTTTATTATATCTGGTATAAACACCAACTCCTATAAATTTTACCACATAGTTAGGAAATACACTTTACAAAATTCTAGGCTAAATTGTAAAATGACTAAGTGTCTGCTTTTTAAAAACAAACCAAGTTAACTACTGTAATATAAAGTACAAACTACACACTAAAACATATTCACACCCCCAAACCAATCACACATAGTGTCTACTTGTTTTAGAGCACAAAGTGTGGGAATGAACAATGTGATCACCTGGAAGGTATAGACTCACTCTGGCCTTGCTGAGGTGCTCGACGACCGTGTCTAGGATGGAAGAGTAATCGCCCCTCGACACTACAAACTTGCTGCCCTTGAACTCCCGCACCTCCTCCGAGACGTCAGCCGATGCATCTGCAGATGCCAGTCGGATCTAAAGGAACACCACCCTTACGTTAGCAACATTCCGTAGCCAGCATGCAAATCTCGTAGCAGGGCTGCCACTTCTACCAAGGCAATATTGTAAAACAGACATATAGTCCATTTCATCTAAGAATTACACTTTTTGACAGCTAGTGTGTGGCAATGTGTTATAAATTAAACTAACATCCATATAAAAAATCCTGTATCAGCCGATGCATGAATGATTGAAAGAGAATTTCATGTTGGCTATTCCAGCAGCCCTGCCTTTGCACAACAAACATCAGAGAAATACACAGGCAGTAAGAAGTTGTTAGACAAAATGTTTGTTAACGGTATTTTATGTTGTTAGTTCTATGCTATTATTTATGTAACAAACTAAATATTGTTCTATAATAATGAGTACAGTCACCTCCCGTTTCAAAGATCCCTGGAATAGCGACCCTCTCAGAATAACAACATTTATTTTGGAGAACCATGAAAGGTCTTAGAATCGACAGTTCATTGTCCGTGTTACAAATAATATGAAACTTAAATGGTGTATGATGGTATCCCAGTTAATTTATAAGTAGCTTTGTAGCATGTACTAACTTTAAAATTCGAAGACCTCAACTTTTTGACAACCAGATGCCACTTTTAATCGCAAAATACTTTAGTATTATGAAAGAAAATGTGCAGTCTGACAACTTCCCAGAATTCATCATAACAAAAGTTTTACTGTTAAGGTAGCGGGAATTATTACAAGACCTTGATAACCGTACAATACACGCGGCTAGAGAATATTTGACAGGAAATCAGAATGTAAATTAGTGCATAGATGAAATTCTGATCACTGCTGTAGAGATCTGAAAATTTAGCAAACACTATAAATTCAAATTTTTACATGTAGAAACCTGCATTTTTGTAGCAAGAAAATAACCGCTATTTTTCTAAAAAAAATAACACATATTTTTTGGGAAAAATAACACCTACTTTTTCAGGTCTCTACATATCATGTATTTAGAGAGCACAAGAAAAAAAAAACTGAAAAATGTGGAAATACAGTTATGGGTATGTGAAATATGTACTGTAGAAGTTTTATTAGGCGCTCAGCAAGCCATTGCAATGTTTACGGCAGCAGCCATGTTGGCAACGAATGACCAGCAACCACAAGAAACAACGGTGCAATGTTTTCGAGATATTGATTTGCGATGCGACATTGCCAACAACACTCCGCAAATTTTTCACTTAAATATTCTTTCATGAAAATTACGAATGCATACATGTATAAATATGCCCGGAAAGTTAACAAAAAATTAAGGAAACCCTATTCAATGCACTTTATCAATCACAATATTCAAGGCATTTATATTTCTTACAGTACATTTATAGCAACACCCAAAACCAGAGTTTTGGAAAGCAGTCTGTGTGTGTGTGTGTCTGTGTGTGCAATCTTGGGTTTCGTGGGCGATATAAACAAAGAAACTTCGGTTTTGTTAGTAAATATGGTATTAAAGTTACTACTAAGACGTGTTGTGTAAAACAATATGTTTAATTGGTTAAAAAAAAATGGTTATATAATTTTGCTGTAGGTGCGAAAAGAACACAATAAATATATAGCATCTTAAAAAAGTTACAAAATACAGTTTTTTTAATTAATATTGTTTAACAAAGCAATGAATGCAACTTTAAATAACATTTTAGTAATATTTATTAATGCAAAATGTATTCCCTTTTCGTATTACCATAACACAAAGGATAAATTGCTTTTAATTGTTTTGATACTAGTGATTTCCGGCATAAAACAGGACACGAAACACAAGTTTCCAAAAGTTGGGTCTCCGGAACTGAGGTTTTGTCTGACTGCATAAGCGCACTGTTGGCTAGTAACTGCGACTGTTAGTTGCTCTCTGGATAACACTTCCGCTACGTCGGCAGCTATTTCCTGTGCACGTGGTTTTAAAAGAGGTGTTTAAATACGGTTTTAATTAAGTTTGAGTGTGAGTAACGGAAAAAAATTAAAGTGGATTGTTTATTTGTTTTTATTTTATATATAAGGTCAANTCTAAGGTCAACACTTTTTTGTTACCTTGAGAACTTTATACCAGGGTTCTGCTGTATTATGAATGCTTTCTTTAATATTCCCATTTGCATTGTTTTACTTGTTAAACTTGACAAATACCTTACATAGGCCTATCAATGTGATCAGCAAAAAGTTTAATAAGGTTTTTTTTTTAATGTTAGCATCTATAGAATTTTTACGTCAATCCCCTGAAATTATGTGGATAGAGGTTCTCCTGTATATGAAATAGACCAAGAATCTGAGGCACAATGATTTTCTGACTTTTCCATTTAAAACAAATATTTTGTTAAACAATCACTCAGAAATACACAGACTTATGTAACATGCACACCCTGCAGCCACAAGCACCGTACATCCCACGAACACCACAAGCCCGCGCACGTATACCCGGCTCCATCTCTAGAGAAGAGCTTAGTTACGCACTGACCTCGTACTTGGAGACACCGTTGTTAGTGGTCTTGAAGAGCCGAGTGTTGTATCCCTCCAGACCCCGCGACTTCAGAAACTCGTTCACAAGGGCTGCATCGNGCCTTATGTAACATGCACACCCTGCAGCCACAAGCACCGTACATCCCACGAACACCACAAGCCCGCGCACGTATACCCGGCTCCATCTCTAGAGAAGAGCTTAGTTACGCACTGACCTCGTACTTGGAGACACCGTTGTCAGTGGTCTTGAAGAGCCGAGTGTTGTATCCCTCCAGACCCCGCGACTTCAGAAACTCGTTCACAAGGGCTGCATCGTCTTTAGAGCAGTTCTTGGAGAGGTAAGAGGTCACACCCTGCAACAAGAAAGAAAGAAATATCNCGTCTTTAGAGCAGTTCTTGGAGAGGTAAGAGGTCACACCCTGCAACAAGAAAGAAAGAAATATCACTTACTGCAGTTGTGTCCCAAATTTACTTTCACTCCATAAGTAATCATAATACAGTAAACTCATGTAACATTCCTGATTACATTTTCCTTATTAACAGGTTTTCTATACTTTGTCCCAAACCCATTTTTCAAGTGGATATAACCCTGTTGTACAGGTTTCCCTTGCGTAATGTTACAATCAGAGGTGTGCAGGATCCCGAACTTCAGAAAAAATTTCGGGAATACATAACGATTTTCTTGTCGGGCGGGGCATAATTTTCCCCCAATATTTTTAGGGGAAAAATTTATGTTCACGTTTGTAGGTTGTTCCAACTAAAATACAAGTCGAGTTTCATGCGAGAAGCTTTGTCGAGAAAATTTCAATTTTTTGCTTATTCACAGATTTTAAAGTTTGTTACTATGTTAATTTCTTTTGTACGTCATATATTATGTAACGTTAAAACTATGTACTAATTGCGAAAATTAATTACAACTGGTTGCAAACTTGCACTATTATGAAGTTACGGTGAACCGTGCGCACTGAATTTGTCTTATATGCAACGACATTTATAAGTTGCAAGTATCGATTGCTGGTTGATGTGCCTCCCACTGCCGGAAGTCGGGTGCTCGTAGGCGAAGGTCCGGCGTAACATCTCCTGACCCAGCTGGCTTGTGGCGACGGCGTCTGCTGGACGGCTCAGGTGAGAGACTGGTCCAACTGCTGCTGGCTGGTCCAACGTCGTCTGCTGGCTCGACGCCTAGTTGCAAAGGTAGGCGTAGGCGATGGTAGTCGACAACAGGGTGTGCAGCTCCGGGGAGTCACACCAGGGGACCAAACAAGTGACTGGGGAGAACAGTGAGGTGAGACCTCAACAGTTGATGGGCGGCATGAGCTCGTTCCCAGGGGGTTAGGTAGCTGAAGGCTGGGACAGGTTGCTTATGCAGGGCTTGCACGCCAGCTAGGATAGCAGCTGCCTTCCTGTCGCTCCACGTACTACCCCTCCTGTGGCTGAACGGCATTCACCAGCGACGAGGTGCTGCGGTTCACTTCTGCAACATGGTAGCAGGCAACATTAACCCTAGCTAGAGTATCACAGAAGGCGTAGACCCTTCCTTGCCGGGCCTGACACTTCCTCCGGCGAGTTTATACGCTGTAGAAGTAGTGGGTTAGCTGACAAGGGGAATCTAGCCTATACGTCGTGTGTCTTGCTAGTGGTCGTGGCTCTACCATACGTGTGCACTAGGTACCTTTAGATGCCTGATCCACAGTATGGGTGGCCGTCTAATGGGTTGTGTTTTGATGACGTACGTTAAGTCCTTTTTAGAGGACAGGCCGCAGTCCTACATTACGTTCGCCCAAAACAGTATCAAATCCACGGTTCCCTACTTTTCCTTTGCAGGGTGATGCTTACCAGGGATGACAAAGCACCATTCACACAAGAAAGAGCAGACAGCGCTTAAAATGGATACATATTTTATTCTATTTAGAATAGAAAAGGGTGACCTGTACTCTCCTATTGTAAACAAGGCATTGATTAACTCTCGGAAGGTAAAGCAAAGACAGGTGAAGGGGCCTGTCGGCTTGAAGAGCCTGGCCTGATGGGCGAGCTAGAAGAGCACAGAGCAACAAATTAGGTAGCCGTGATAACTAAGCCCTAACAAGCTGGTGGTGTCTTGAAGGGACTAAATGGGGGAGTATGAGGTGTGGGTTTGGTGTCAAGTGTAAGATGGAGGGGGGAACGATGACTTCTGGGGCTGCAGTGCGTGCTTGAAGAAGTCCGGCATTGTTAGCTGGTGATCAACTGGTGGTCTCTCGTTAGGAGAGCGGAAGAGAGCAAACAAAGCACAGAGTCTTAGCACAATTTGTGCCATGGCGAACTACTGGTATCCAACTACCGTTCTGTCGCGGTGCAGACATATATTTTCCTGCACTGGGGGTGTCTCCAGTGTCTTCTGCCTTCGGGTAACTTCAGCGGGGGTGGCTTCTCCCTCTCGGGGAGACTGGAAGCAGGCGCAGGCCTTCCTGTTGTGCAGGTGGTATCGGCTGCACGAGCTCAGGTGCAGCTTTGCTGGTGTGGTTCACTGGGTTTTATTTAAGGCAGGGGCAAATTTAATATATTTGTAGTTTGAGTGTACTATGTCTCCAAATTTATATAAACACGTCACGCGTCAACTTTATACTAAAATCTAACTTCTAGCATTTATAACATGGGTTCTATGAAATTGTGGCACAATTAGCCATTTCAGTAAATAAATTATATAATTACACAAAAACATCTATTTTTCTTTTTGAAAAAAACAAGGATAAGACAGTACTTTCCAAAACATGAAATTGCAAAAATTATATTATGCAAACATGAAGTAATGCATGGTTTACAAATAATCATTGTTTACTCTTTGGAGAAGTTTCCTTTGGAAAAAATTACACCACTTACCCTTAAGACATACTGAAAAACCTCTATTCAAAAAACGTTTCTTTTGAAACAAATGAATATTTCAATAAAAAATACTCTATTTTTCCTGCAACAAGCACATGAAAATGTTTGCACTTGGTAAAAAGCAGCACTCAACGTAAACAAACATTTTTGTTGACAATAATTATAAAAGGTTTACACTTCTGGAGTATAATTTTATTCGGAAGATGTCTACCTACTGATTAAAATTTATATTTAATATAAAAACCATTTTGATTTCACGCAGGAGATGTTGAAACACTGTCTTCCTGGGTAATAGAGAAATGCACTTTGACAGGCAATTTCTAAATATTTTAGGGGTTAATATTTATCAGATAAGATTTTTACAAGGGTAGCCATTTTACAAAGTCATTACCATAAGGGAATTTCCTGTACGTTATGAGATGGGGTACCAAAACACATTTATACGTTCACAGTTTTATGTACAAAATAACTCAAGATGGTGCTGCACCGCATGTCAATACCGTTAATCTAGGTCAACAGACAAGGATGAGTGCCCTTGCAAGTAGACAGCAAGAATTGTTTGTTTGCAGTCTATACGTAAACAATATACCGAAAGCGAATCGGTGATAAGCATAATTTGTTTACGTGTTGTGTTGGTAAAAAAAACCTGATATGGGTTGCAAATGGTTAAACAATCAATACTTAAGTAAAGCACACGTGTGGAGATTTAATTAATCCTATTTAAGTAGACACAAGGTAAAATAATCTTAGTGGTACTGAATATTAACAGAAATTTTGTATGTTAAATTAAAATATTTTTACATAGTTAACGTAGGGTATTTGGGTGAGAATTTAAAATCTTATGTTAAAGTGAAAGATAATTACCAGTAACAAACATAACATTTCAAAACAATGAAGTTAGCGTTAACTAACGAGCCTACTTTCCTCTACACGAGTACAAACAATTTTTAATGACGTTCTTAGGTGTTTATATGGTAGGTAGGACTTACGTCCTAACAGCAATGTCGTTAGGGAACATATGCAATAGTAGTGAGAATTATAAATACACACTTGCATTGCCCGGGACTAAAAACCAGAGAACCTAGTAACATAGTTGGCATGTAACTAATTGCATTAAGAAGGTAGGATTTGGAGCATCAACTTCTGTTGCAATAGGTATACTATTTTTTAAGTTGGGGTTTATTAAACTGAAATATTTATATGACTGTTGTTTTGAAAATAAATGTCTGAGCAAGTTAAAACATAGTAGTTTAAATCTGTAGATTAAGAGATTGGTTAATTGTTTACTGGGATGACACAATTTATTCATGTGCCACCATCTTGCAAAGTGGACAAGAGACTTTGCATAGACATTTGTTGGTTGTAATAGATACTGCCAGCATACTAATTAAATTGAAATTAGTTACATGTTCTCAGAAATTTAACATACCAAACTAAAATGATTTTTAGTTTATATAACCGCCATTCATACTAAGTACCTTCCCAATTTAAATTGCATGTGTTTACATGGCCTACCATAGTATACTTACATGCCAAATTTGGGAATAATTGGTGGAGTAGTTTTTGAGATATAATGTAACAGGTTGTTTTTTCATGTAATGCTATCTTCCAAATTGGCAGACCAACAATATACATCTCTACAGTCAATGCCTACATGATAAGACTGTGAGCATACAAAATTTTGTTTAAATAGGTTTAATAGTTCTCAAAATATGATATAGTACAGTGAATTTTAACATGGCCGCCATTTTGAAAGTAAGCACCTGGTGTGGTTGAGAACTATAAACGTAGGAGTATCTCCATACCAAGCATTGAGTATGTTCCGAGTTAAGTAAAATTCAGTTCAGGCGTTCCAAATGGAGGGGACACACGTGCACACAGAGACTAAAGTCGCCTCTCAAACCTTTCTTCATTCCTTTGGCAAGTACGGCTGAAAATTGTGCAACAAAAAAAAATTACATGGTGTAAAATGGTTTCACCATGTAGCATTTTCTACCCTACCATCCCAAGCAACTAGACATTTTCCTCTCTACTCAGGATCCAAAAACTTAGTAGCATTGGTTTTATTTCTATTATCCCATCCATTAAATATTGTCTGTCTCGTATAACTTGGCAAGATGATGANTTAGTAGCATTGGTTTTATTTCTATTATCCCATCCATTAAATATTGTCTGTCTCGTATAACTTGGCAAGATGATGAGAGTCAGTGAGTGGAGACTTGATGTATACGAAACAAACAAAGTGCCATTTACAAAATCCTGTATCAGCTGATGCACGGACGAACCATAGTTAATATTACGTTGGCTATTCTGAGATCACTTCCAACGCACATTAGACAAGCAGAAAATACGTGATAAGAAACAGTTCCTAGATTAATTAATACTTTTATTTTACGTGGTCACAAAACAGCTATTGTTAGAGTTACAAACTAAACTTTGTGATAAAGTAGTAATGTATAGGTAGAGACCTGAAAAAGTAGGTGTTATTAATTCCAAAAATATGTGTAATTTTCTTGCTNTGTTATTAATTCCAAAAATATGTGTAATTTTCTTGCTACAAAAGTGCAGGTTTCTGCATGATAATTGCTCCCATTTTTCATGCCCTCTTTATAATGGCATACATAATTTGAGAATTATTGCTTTATTCGTAAAACCTGAAATTGGCATGGTTATTCCTATTGAAAAGCGGTGTTTTCTAACAAAGGTTATTTCCCTGCAAAAATACCTAACTCCCAGAGAAATATAGTCACGTTTTTAAGACAAATCACTAGTTTCTTTTATTAACAGACAACATTGAAAAACATTTCACATTTACTTACTTACGATTTTGTATTCTGCCCGATATCCGGAACAACGGTCACAATGCACTGGCTAGGACATACTGTTTCATGACGAAACTAATGTAAACAAATTATATGGAATTATAAAAGAATTGTAAAAAAAAAATGCCTTTTACGAACAGAAAAAATAATAAGTTTTTGAACTATCTTAACTTTCAACAACAGATTTTTTCGTTAGGCCCATTAACAAAACTTTTGTTTGTACAAAACGTGTCATTTTTTACCACACATACTCACAGAGAATTTGTATGATAAAAATACAGTTAGCTGCAAAAATACAAGATTGTGATATTTTAATTTATATGTATATTCTACATAAATAAATGCATGAAAACACATTTTTGACCGCCGCACCGCTTTGTAAAAAGTAAATAATTGCTGGATAAAACGTGAAGATGCTATGAATGTAAACAAAATCAGCAAGCTAGTAGGCGCGAATTCCATAGATAACGTGGTGCTTGGTAGACGTTAACAGTACAGTGGTGGGGTTTCCTAGTGAGCAAATAAACTTTTGCTGGGCCATGTACTACAATGTTGACTCAAAAGTGAAACATCATCACTTGCGGTCATGTTATTTATGGCCGTAAACACACGTTGTGGAAAGTAAATCATATTTTCTTAAATTGTGATAAATCAAATAAATCTAGTGACCAACTGTGCATGCATTTGAATATGCAAAAACACATAAAATACATAATATAAACAATAATTCAAAAAAATACTACAGGATTTTGTACAATTCGTAAATTACAGGGGAAAAAAAAATCGTATTTTTTTTTGAGAAAATTTGCATTTATAGTGTGTGCTAAATTTTCAGGTCTCTACAGCAGTGATGAAAATTTCATGTTAACTCATGCGCTAATTTACGTTCAGATTGCTGACAAATATACTCTAGCTGCGTGTATTCTATGGTCATCAAGGCCTTGTAATAATTCCCGCTAACTAACAGTAACAAGTATATTTTATGATTATTATATTTTTGGACTGTGTACGTGGCAAAAAAAAANAATTCCCGCTAACTAACAGTAACAAGTATATTTTATGATTATTATATTTTTGGACTGTGTACGTGGCAAAAAAAAAACGATGGAAAGCTACAAAATGTGATCCACGAATTATTGACACTTAGACATCCAAAATTTTTAACATGNAAAAAAAAAACGATGGAAAGCTACAAAATGTGATCCACGAATTATTGACACTTAGACATCCAAAATTTTTAACATGCAAAAATAACTAGTTATTGCAACGAAGACTGTGGACGTTTGGTAAACAGTACAATGAGTATTTCTAACCTCAACCACAAAGTGTGATATAAATATTCATAGAGTGTCTGTGTGCATTTTTTTTTGCCGTATTTAATTAGCAAAGCAACAAAACAGATCATTGTGTAACACTCATTCTGCGAATATTGGTTTAGTTGCAAGTAAAGGTCGGTGTAAATTTTCAAAATGATTTTATTTGAAGTAAAACAGCTAAAATTGCTTTATTCGCACTAAAATGCTAAAATTTGCGTTTTTATCGCAAATGCTATTTTTCAGGTCTCTATGTATAGGTGNTGCTTTATTCGCACTAAAATGCTAAAATTTGCGTTTTTATCGCAAATGCTATTTTTCAGGTCTCTATGTATAGGTGAAATGCACAATAAAAGTATCCGTATCCAAATTAAACGCAACTTCTAAACCTTTTTCACGTCTCCAACCATGCTTTCCATACGTGCTTGATATTAATTCCAAAAGGATACAGAAATATTGCACGCCANTGCATTATTCGCACTAAAATGCTAAAATTTGCGTTTTTATCGCAAATGCTATTTTTCAGGTCTCTATGTATAGGTGTTAGAAATGCACAATAAGATGATCCGTATCCAAATTAAACGCAACTTCTAAACCTTTTCACGTCTCCAACCATGCTTTCCATACGTGCTTGATATTAATTCCAAAAGGATACAGAAATATTGCACGCCANCTTTTCACGTCTCCAACCATGCTTTCCATACGTGCTTGATATTAATTCCAAAAGGATACAGAAATATTGCACGCCATCTGTCAGTTCTTTCCCAGAACATTACCAGCCACAAACAAATAGCTTTCGTGTGTAAAACAACAAATTTAAAAACAGATACCAATAGTTTTATTTTTCACAATAAAACCAAAAACAACAGTCAACAACACAGTTTATAAGAATTACAAAGGCAAAATTTGCACGAACTTCACATAACAATCGCCACCTACAAGATACCACAATACAGTGGAGCTGAGTCGACTGCCTTAGTGTGTGCGAGGGGATGAATGTTGTAGGAGACATGGTTGGCCACTCACCTTGTCAGGAAACGAGAGCTGCTTTTCTCGCTCTGACAGAGAGTACACGGGCCCTCGGCACTTGTCCCACAGCACCTGCAGGCCGTCGCCCCAAGCCTTGCTGGCCTTCAGGATAGCCTCCAGCTTCTCCGGCGACAAGTTCGGGATGAACTTGGTGTCCCCAAAGCCTCTATAGTTCCCGTTATTAGAGTAGAACACCGCCGCATACACCAAAAATGCCTGCAATGTAAAGGGTTTAATAAAAATTTTAAAGCAAGTGAATAAGCTCTTTTATTATTAATTTTACATAGCATTGCGCACCACCAGCTCAATGGTGACAAATATGGTAACTGAAAACCATTAGTGTCTAAATCGAATTCATGGTGCTGCAAGAGTGGGATTCGACCGCCTGATTTGCCTCCTTGTTCACATAAGCAGGTCAGCAAAGAGATTACAGCTGATATACATAAATGGACATCTGATATTTATAAATATTTTTCATATTTAATACACCTAACCTGTAAAAAATGTGGTTAAGAATGTTGGATGTGGAAAAACGTAGATAAGAAATTTAAAAATGTTCCAGGATGAAAAAAATTATGTAAAATTAATGTGTCAAAACATTCACAAATTCCATTGGAACCTCTCTATATTGACGTCATTTATTACAAACCCCCCCCCCCNCCCCCCCCATCTTACTATAAATATTAACTTTTGAGGAACCATAAAAAATATGGGTGAATATAATTGAAAATTTGAGAGAAATGGCCAGAGTAATAAATTTATTGTATTTTTTTGCCCGATGCACATTGTGTTTCTCTTTGTGCACTTGACATAGCACATCTCCCCTTCCAGGCTGTGCTAGCCAATACCCACTGACTGCGCCTCTTCACCCACCCTCACCACTCAGGCGGTCCAATGTTCCCGCACACCATCGTGCTCTCGCTGGCTTAACAAATCAACAAACTGTCTACATCCTCTTTGTTACAAAGTTTCATGCAAACACAGGTTACCCCCCCCCCCCCCNCCACTTACATAACGAAGGGGGATATTAACTAATAGCATTGTCTTCAATTAGGACATCAGTTATACAAATATCTTGATATTTTTAACTAAAAGTATTTCAAAACTCTCTTAATACTCATGAGAAAAATGGTACTTAATTTTTGTTTTCCATTTTCATAAGGAACCACCTGCTGGAATTTGTGTGTGTTGTTTCGTCACAACTAAAATGCTTTGTTTCGAAAATTATTGAAGTTTTGGGTTCTAACATGGACATGCAATTTTGTATACCTGCTAATACTAGATAAAAAAAAAGTATAAAAAATACTTAAGTTACACAGCTCCAAGAGATATAATGCAGCATCATCTTCCTTCAAGGACACCCTGGGGCACAGCCATATTAACTTTAACTCTAAAGAAAATTAAATGTTTTGGTTTGAGGTTATCTCCAAATATTGTCAACACTTCCTGCCATTCTAAACTTCCCTTTGTTTGTATAGGTAAAGAGAGAGAGAAATTACAGCGATAGCAATTAACAGAACAAAAATGATGGTCTCCAAAGCTTACAGACCAAACTGTAAAATTTNAGAGAAATTACAGCGATAGCAATTAACAGAACAAAAATGATGGTCTCCAAAGCTTACAGACCAAACTGTAAAATTTCTTATATAGCACACAGAGAAAGAGATAAAATAGTATCAAAGGTATTCAAACATATTAAGTATAAAATAAAACTGAGTATTAACTGTACATTACACATAAGAGAACAAAGAAAAGCTGCTATCACACACACTGTATTAAATATTAGTCTGTAGGAACACTGCAGACATCACGTGTATAATCCATTCACGGTATCTTCGATACTTTTGAAAAGAACCTTTGAAAAATCACCCTAGGAGTTACATGTTCAATTGGTTATAAAAATATATATATGGAAAAAGGTTTTGTCTTGCTTTTAGCGCTGCAGCATTATATTAATTGGTTGTTTTAAGTTTTAAGTATATTTTTTCAATAAATTATAATAATTTGTTAAAAGTCCGTACGAATTAACAACGGATTTTAAAGGGACATGTTGGTTATAGCTGAAAAGAAATAGTTAGTGGGTTAAATATTAATATGTATAAATTTAATGCCGTAATTGTAAAGTTAATATTGCTAAACTATATATTTACATTTTCACGTAGCACTCATGGGTAAAGATTTCACTGTTATTAATTGCAATTAAATAAATTTCAGTTGTTGTCCAGCGGACTCGTACACTCCATCTTGTTCGTTTGGGCACGTTTTTTTCAGAAGTATAACCACGCCATATTGGAGACGCTGAATTGTGGTTATAAAACTAACGTAACACATTCTTTCTACTTACAAGATAATTCTAGGTTAAGATGTAATTTTAGTATTAGCGTTGTTATTTCTGCACTTTATCAAATAAACGTGCAAAATATAGAAAGGCATTTGAATATTTCCGTTACGTAATTCCCTTCGCAATCTTTAACAGAAAAAATTATTTTAAAAGAATGAAAAGGAATTGATTATTTGGCAATAACTGATAATCAATTATTTTCGAAAGCTTTTTGTGGAGCGTTAGAGATAGCAGCACAGTAGCGTTCTGCCTACACCGCAGGTTTCAAAATTAAAGTGATTTTGTTCGCTGAATAGTTTGGAAATCGAGCCGCGGGCCGTGAATTCGTAGTAAATGAAACGTTAGTGCGGGGCTGGAGGAATTTTTCTCACTTATAAGTCGCACCCCAAGTTTTCAATAAATTTTTTTTTAAATAAAATGTGCCACTTATATGCGATAAAATACGGTACCATTTATCACAGTGAAATCTTTAACCTGAGTGCTACTTCCAAAAGTTTATTATGTAAAATTTAACTTTTTCCTTACACCAAATATGTAAATAAATCTTAATACAATAAGTAAACTTTAATTAAATTATATAATTAACAGTTCCGATATATACTTCAATCTACCTTTTTATATGTATTACAAAATTTTACCAAATTGATTAGCATTTTTTAGACATTTGGAGAATTTTATTAAAGTATATGACAGTTAAAATTACATGGCATTGTTTCTCTTCAAAAATAAATTTTGGTAGTTCCCACATGGCACTGTTTACAAAACGTTTGACAGGTGTCACATGGCAATGTTTTGTTTACATACTGCGGAATGATACATAATCAGGTCCCTGAAAGTAGATCTTTAGCAGGGCTTCAGAAAATCTTGAAGTTACCGTGANACATAATCAGGTCCCTGAAAGTAGATCTTTAGCAGGGCTTCAGAAAATCTTGAAGTTACCGTGAATACATTATAGCGTGCCATTTGTAGTAGTTTGACTGTCGTACATAACACGCTACAGCAACTATTTCCTGGTTTTTATTTCAAACAGTGCAGTGATAAAGTGTACGTACACCTACATGTCAACTGAAAAACATCCATATTTCCTGTGCCATCTGTGATTGTGAAGTGGAGAGGGTTGAGATTCGCTCAAGGCGATGGTCAGGTATGCATCTCTGCACTAGGGGTGTGCGAATAGTGGATTACAAAGTTCAAATACTTTCAAATCAAATAGTAAAATTTTAGAATAATGTGTGAATAATTTCTAAGTCGAATAGCTACAAGTAAACATATCAGTAAATACATTTTGGTGGTCAGAAAATATCTCAAAGTTCTTTGCAATACAAATAAATGCTTTATCAGAAAAGGAATTTACTTCCTTGGTGTTGCAGTTTTACTTTCAGTGATCCTACTAAATTTATTCTCAGTGATCATTATAGTTTCCATTGTGGGGGAAGCCATAAGTTTAGATACGTGTATTTACTTGGTTGAATTTGTAATAGAATCTGCAAGCACCGAGGTTTGGTGCGTGGGACTGCAGTGGTATTTGCTAACGTAACGCAAACTATTTGCACGCGTTTGCTATTTCTTGCTAACAAGGTCATTAAGAAAGTAAACTATGAAATGAAATCTGAAAACTAAATCACCTCACTAAAATTACCAGACAAAATTAGCAATTTGTGTGAGAAGTTTACTTGGCTGGCTCAAAATTCATCTCAGCAAACTAATCATTGTGCTTGGCTGTAGAGCACGGGATTTACTCCACTGCCTTCTGGTTAATGTTAATATCAAACAAGCCACGCTCTGCATGAAAATTTCTGGAAAAAATTTTTAAGTCCAAAATTTATCTTTAAAAATTTCTGATTAAAAATTTCTACTATGCACATGTGTAACAGTTTGTCGTCAACGCAGAACCATACCCATGAGAATCCAGACTTAACAAGGACTAGTAGTGGAGATGGCTGCTCACTTCAGTCAAAAACTAAAATCAATGCATTGCTCTGGCCTTCTTAAACATGCCCCACATAAAGTACTAAGACGTCTCTCAACAGTTTACATTGGGCGGTTTTAAGCTTAACTTATGACGATTTCGCTAAAGCAAAAATTATGTCAAACCACTCTTCATGGCGTCTAAAGAGAGTTCTAAAGGGGTTCAAATGATGACGATAATTGAAACGGGAAAAACCCAGATATGAGTCACTTCCCGAGACGTAACACAATCTCATCAGTCTTTAATTGGTTTAATTTCTCCATGGCAAACTTGATTGATAACACCAGATATTGTGCAAAGAGAAAACTTGGCGATAGAACCTAGAGTTACACTACCAATTAANAAACTTGATTGATAACACCAGATATTGTGCAAAGAGAAAACTTGGCGATAGAACCTAGAGTTACACTACCAATTAATACACGTAGCTACAGTACACCCTAACAGAAGCACACTCTCGAAAATAACAATACAATTAGCAGTCGGATACGTGCTCACCGTGAAGTCGTGTTTTTTGACACCTTTACTCAAGGCTGCCTCCTTCAACTCTGCTNTGCAGTCGGATACGTGCTCACCGTGAAGTCGTGTTTTTTGACACCTTTACTCAAGGCTGCCTCCTTCAACTCTGCTATTGGCTGGCTCAGCAACGTCTTGGTCAAGAGGCTGAATATGACTGGCGACTCTGGCGAGGTCTGCAACACACACAAGGGCGAGCTGAATCTGTGGCAACTCACGCTTCATTCTGTCTGTTCACTGCTAGGCCACTAAGCAATGCCTTTCAACTCGAATATCTTGACAAACCATGTTTTTAACATTTCCAGAGACCAGGAGAGGCTAAGTATAGGCCTCTCATTTTTTTTTCAGAAGAGAAAAATAAATTCACATTTAACTAAAAAGTGTTTGTAAAAGAGTTGTATGTAATAAATTAGATAGGGATATTGTTACGAGTATAAAGTATTGTGTGAAATATTGGGCTAAGGGATATGAACGGTTGTGTGTGATGCAAAGCAGGTTTGCAAAATGCTTCATAATTTCTCCTTGCACAACTAAACAACGGCTTCCTTAATGTTGCAAACAAAGCAAAAACCCTCGATAGTAAAATTATGCGTGAAAAAACACCTTGGCTTCTGCTGGACTGGCACAAGCAACTAAACTTCCAGATATTTCGGAATTATTGTGCACAGCTAGAAGCATTANGAAAAAAAAAAAAAAAAAAAAATCAAACGTGAACCAAGACATAGATGAAACTATTTTCATACATTTTGTATGAAAAGAACACAGAAAATTAGCATAACTAGATACTTCTAAACTACTCAAAATGCAAAGAAATACCCCTTAATGAATAATTGTGTTTTACTGAAATTAGTTAAGTAAAACTAGATGCTTGAAAAAATGAAGAAAAGAAATTTTATAATTAATTGTAACTGCAAATTAGAATAGTTAATTGTTGTCATCAAAGAAAGTAGTAAAACCTCACTGAACAGAATTTACTAAATCACCTCACTTAAACACATGAGAAAATAAGTAAACTACGTGAAGGGACNTAGTAAAATTATGCGTGAAAAAACACCTTGGCTTCTGCTGGACTGGCACAAGCAACTAAACTTCCAGATATTTCGGAATTATTGTGCACAGCTAGAAGCATTAAATGCAAAATATACTTGCTTCTGGTTAACGTTCATGAAATTTAATATACTGAAATCTTGGAAAGCTCCAAAACTTAATTTTGTTGGAAAGTTTTCCAAATAAAATAACAGAAATTTAGCAGCACATACATGTAAGACAGTTTACAGTCACAGCTGTAGACATCACACTAGTCTGCTGGCAATGACGCGATGGTAACGTCGACATTTTCACGCACCAGACGGTTAAACAACAACTTCATGCAAAAAATTGCAAATTTTGATTAGGGGTTGGGGGTGGGTCAAAATCACCCAAAATATCAATTGTGGCCGACCTGTCACAACAACGTTATTTGAGAAACAATGACAGGTCCTTTTATTGTCTGTCTCATATATAACTTGGCAAGATTATGACAGTTAGTGAGTGGCAATTTGACGTATAANTTGGCAAGATTATGACAGTCAGTGAGTGGCAACTTGAGGTATACGAAACAAACAAAGTGCCATTTACAAAATCCTGTATCAGCTAATGCACAAACGAACAAAAGTTAACATTACGTTGGCTATTCTGAGTGCACTGCTGACGCACATCAGACAAGCAGAAAATATGCTTTAAGAGTTCCTAGATTAATTAATACATTTTATTTTATGTGGTTACAAAACAGTGGTTGTTAAGGGTTACAAACTAAACTTTGTGATAAAGTAGTAATGTATAGGCGTTCAAAATAAAATGCACAGTAAAGAAATCTGTATGCAAATGAAACGCAACTTCAAAACCTTGAGTTCTTTTCACGTCTTATCCCCACTCTCCAGCCAGACTGTAACGTTCGGCCGCTTACACTGTTGAATATAATGTTGCCACAACTAGCTCAAGGTAGAAACACGAGACTCAGTACAATGTGACGCTGATTAATTAAGAAAGAAGTTCCAGAGTATTTTGTTATATATGTTTATTTATTCTTTTAGCGACACAGTTCACTGACGAAGGTCCAGTATGCAGAGTACGAACCTCTCACAGATATATGTAAAAGTACAGACCAGTGCCACAGTCGTTTACAGCTTATTAATGTCTCAAAACTTGCATTGAAAGAAATATAAAATGCTTCAACCCCCCACACCGGCAGAGAAAAACTCTAGTGGCCGATGTGGGGGTTATCCTCACACACGACGCGACCTAGACTAGCATTGTATGATGCTTCTGACGACTGCACTGACCTGCCCTCACGGGCGACTAACCCGAAGTAACTCCTTCCGACGACTAACGAAACTGCTGGGAGGGCGACAGACAGACGCATCTGTTGTAATGCCTCTCGCCCCCCTCTCCAGAGATAAGGGCCTGGCCACGCACACTCTCCACTCGTTATCGACACTATGTCGTAGGAACTAAAACTGTAGACGTCGCCTGAAAGTATCTAATTAATGCTGACGCTTAACAAAACTCGAAAGTTCAAAACGAAAACTGTAACCGTCCACCCGATAACCGTAAAACTGCAAAGTCTGCCGGATAAACAAACTACCACGGGAAACGAGCCACCACGGCTTTAAACCAGATAAAAATATAATGAAGCTTAGCAAAGCAAAATAAACACGATAGAATTTTACACCCGTGTCCCGAAAAGTTAGGAATATTGCATCATTACAATGCTTTCCATGCGTGCTTGATATTAATTCCAAAAGCATACAGAAATATTGCATAGTATTGTTGAATTTTTTTTTCCTAATAACTTGACAAAATATATTTCAAATTCGTGTAGTTTCGAGCCAGTAACAGAAGAAAATTCAACTTTTAAAAAGACGGGATCACGAGGCAGGCCAACGTGCTGCTACTTGTTGAGCTCACATGTCCGCTCTTTCCCAGAGCATTACCGGCCACAAACAAATAGCTTTTGTGTGGAAAATAACAAATTTACGAACAGATACCAATAGTTTTATTTTTCTGCGAGCTTGCAATATTTTTAAAATAACATATATTTTGTGTACAGCGATTTTGATAACTAGTAATTTATATTGGGCCGGTAATCGTTCGTCTACGTCCAATAATCGCCATGTTGTTCATTTCATTGTTTTTGTGATGCTACTATATTGTATTGAATAGTTTGTAAGCAATTCTTACGTTATTCCACGCCACATATTTCCAACTTGAACGGTTTAGTATCAGGAATAGCAGAATTACTTCTTTGCAATAGTCGTCGGTGAGTTATTGGCGAATAAAAGCACGTTGTCAATAAAATTTCCCGAATTACTTTTAGTTCGTTATATTAGCTATGGCGTCCAAAGTGTGATAAGAACTACAACCACTGTCTCACAATTGTTAACCCAAATTTGCTGTCTCTGACATATTAAAAAAGAGTTAGGAAATATTAAATTTTTTGCAAGATTTTTACTTTTATGACCTATGATATGAATTTTTTTAGAGATATGTAAGTCTAAAATACCTTAAAATTTGTTTAGCGTTACAGTACAATGGAAAGTGGATTAGCTGACAGCATGTTGATACAAAATACAGCCTCCAGCTGATGGCGAAAGGATACATACACAAAAAGTAAACATTTGGCGCTAAATCTTGCCAAGTTACATGAGACAGAGAATAGTAAGGTTCTACTGTAGTAAGTGTGAAAGGCAGTAAAATGTAAAATCACGGGATGAAAATTCTGACATTTCTCTGATTTCCAAAAAAAAAATATATTTTTTTTCCCCTGACCTTTTGCTTAATGTATTTCTATCTAAAGATGGACATCGCTGCATTATAGCACACTTTTGCACCAAAATGCTTTTCTGATGTTGCAAAAGTATTCCCTACATATACTGCAATAAAAAGCATAGCTATTTTGTACACCATCGTTACAACTTTACACAATCCTGGTAGCGGTGAACTATTGATTCCTCGACATTTAGCTAGTGTGTTCAAAATTCTCCAACATTTCCCTGGCAGGTTTCAAATACCCTGATTTCCCTGTTTTACAAAAAATGGCAACCATGATTGTCCCCGAATTAAATTTCTTAAAACCCTAAGTAGTGTTATTCCTTGTGCTATTTCCTTTTCCATTTTTTTGCTACTTAATGTGCCTTTGCTTTTATGATTCAGCATGAGTAGTAGAGCTGACACAATTTCCTCAATAATTTTCCCAGATTTCAGAGAAACACTTTTCATTGAAATGGGAGAAAGTGTAATGTATGACGTACTGTGTATGTGAATGACAAAAAGTATTTTTGTGTTCTGTTGAGATTGGAGAATTTTATTTCACATTTGTGAGCTCAAATAATTTATTTATCAAAATTTCTTTATTCTAATAATGGATCTGCAAGTTGTATTGAACAGAACATACACAGGTGCTTCCAAATGTTACCAACATTCACAAGAGCAAAAATAAATTCCCTTTATATTAAATAAATACAATTNCCCCCCCCCCCCAAAGTGGTATATTTCCACTCTACTAATTACGCAGAACACGAATATACTAGGGGCATTAACGTATGACTAATTTCGTAACATGTGCAGATCTAACCTAACCCCACAATGAGTGAATCACTATTTTACATTTTTAAACAAGCCTAAGATTGTAGGGTTTTAAACTAACATAGGATTGTCGGGTTTTAAACTAACATAGGATTGTCGGGTTTTAAACTAACATAGAATAGTAGGGTGTTAATATAACCTAGGCTTTTTAGGGTTTTAAAGTAACAGTAAAACCCACCAGAAGTACATGAATCAAATCACCTAGGTAGGCGGCGGGTACAATTCCATTGTCCTCGACCCATCCAACTGTTGTGCACCTTACCTCACTCGACNACAGAAATATTGCATAGTATTGTTGAATTTTTTTTTCCTAATAACTTGACAAAATATATTTCAAATTCGTGTAGTTACGAGCCAGTAACAGAAGAAAATTCAACTTTTAAAAAGACGGGATCACGAGGCAGGCCAACGTGCTGCTACTTGTTGAGCTCACATGTCCGCTCTTTCCCAGAGCATTACCGGCCACAAACAAATAGCTTTCGTGTGGAAAATAACAAATTTACGAACAGATACCAATAGTTTTATTTTTCTGCGAGCTTGCAATATTTTTAAAATAACATATATTTTGTGTACAGCGATTTTGATAACTAGTAATTTTTATTGGGCCGGTAATCGTTCGTCTACGTCCAATAATCGCCATGTTGTTCTCCGCAAACCCATTTCATTGTTTCCGTGATGCTATTATATTGTATTGAATAGTTTGTAAGCAATTCTTACGTTATTCCACGCCACATATTTCCAACTTGAACGGTTTAGTATCAGGTATAGCAGAATTACTTCTTTGCAATAGTCGTCGGTGAGTTATTGGCGAATAAAAGTACGTTGTCAATAAAATTTCCCGAATTACTTTTAGTTCGTTATATTAGCTATGGCGTCCAAAGTGTGATAAGAACTACAACCACTGTCTCACAAATGTTAACCCAAATTTGCTGTCTCTGACATATTAAAAAAGAGTTAGGAAATATTAAATTTTTTGCAAGATTTTTACTTTTATGACCTATGAATTTTTTTAGAGATATGTAAGTCTAAAATACCTTAAAATTTGTTTAGCATTACAGTACAATGGAAAGTGGATTAGCTGACAGCATGTTGTTAAAAAATACAGCCACCAGCTGATGGCGAAAGGATACATACATGAAAAGTAAACATTTGGCGCTAAATCTTGCCAAGTTACATGAGACAGAGAATAGTAAGGTTCTACTGTAGTAAGTGTGAAAGGCAGTAAAATGTAAAATCACGGGATGAAAATCCTGACATTTCTCTGATTTCCAAAAAAAAAAAAAATATTTTTTTTTCCCCTGACCTTTTGCTTAATGTATTTCTATCTAAAGATGGACATCGCTGCATTATAGCACACTTTTGCACCAAAATGCTTTTCTGATGTTGCAAAAGTATTCCCTACATATACTGCAATAAAAAGCATAGCTATTTTGTACACCATCGTTACAACAACTTTACACAATCCAGGTAGTGGTGAACTATTGATTCCTCGACATTTAGCTAGTGTGTTCAAAATTCTCCAACATTTCCCTGGCAGGTTTCAAATACCCTGATTTCCCTGTTTTACAAAAAAATGGCAACCATGATTGTCCCCGAATTAAATATCTTAAAACCCTAAGTAGTGTTATTCCTTGTGCTATTTCCTTTTCCATTTTTTTGCTACTTAATGTGCCTTTGCTTTTATGATTCAGCATGAGTAGTAGAGCTGACACAATTTCCTCAATAATTTTCCCAGTTTTCAGAGAAATACTTTTCATTGAAATGGGAGAAAGTGTAATGTATGACGTACTGTGTATGTGAATGACAAAAAGTATTTTTGTGTTCTGTTGAGATTGGAGAATTTTATTTCACATTTGTGAGCTCAAATAATTTATTTATCAAAATTTCTTTATTCTAATAATGGATCTGCAAGTTGTATTGAACAGAACATACACAGGTGCTTCCAAATGTTACCAACATTCACAAGAGCAAAAATAAATTCCCTTTATATTAAATAAATACAATTTTGGTAATTATTCAGAGTAACAGCTTTTCTGTAACCCCCCCCCCCCCCCAAAAAGTGGTATATTTCCACTCTACTAATTACGCAGAACACGAATATACTAGGGGCATTAACGTATGACTAATTTCGTAACATGTGCAGATCTAACCTAACAGAACCTAACCCCACAATGAGTGAATCACTATTTTACATTTTTAAACAAGCCTAGGATTGTCGGGTTTTAAACTAACCTAGAATAGTAGGGTGTTAATATAACCTAGGATTTTAGGGTTTTAAAGTAACAGTAAAACACACCGGAAGTACATGAATCAACTCACCTAGGTAGGCGGCGGGTACAATTCCATTGTCCTCGACCCATCCAACTGTTGTGCACCTTACCTCACTCGACNCTCACCTAGGTAGGCGGCGGGTACAATTCCATTGTCCTCGACCCATCCAACTGTTGTGCACCTTACCTCACTCGACAAAAAATACCACAATCTACTAAAACATCCAAGTAACACCCGTCACATAGGCGAATATTATGCACAGAAGCACCCATTCTTGCACCCTCCATTCTTAACTCTCAAGCCTTCACACGGTCGGATTCGGACGTCACAACTCACGCCCGCAACAACACAACCGCACTGTCTCACATCTCAACTGCAACTAAAATTCTGCAATGATAACATCTACAGACCACAGCCAATAAGGTGACGGCACGATGCACATTTGTTCACGTTACTAAAGCATTACTTCACCAAAAATCATGGCATCCAATGTAAATAAAGCGGACAAACTGCTCGTACTTTTAACTATTTTATTTAATACGTTCTACTTATTTTAACATTACACCCTCCTGAATATTAACANCTGCTCGTACTTTTAACTATTTTATTTAATACGTTCTACTTATTTTAACATTACACCCTCCTGAATATTAACAAGGCAAGCTGTGCAGAACCCATTTATGCAATTTTTGTGGGTCTAGGACGTTTCCTTTAAAAAAACTGTAATAATCTGGATAATTACTACTATTTTTTTAATTATGATGGTAGGGAGTTCAAAATTACACAATGAAAATAAGAATCAATATCTGTTTTACTTAGGTTTTATTCCAAATTATGTATTGTTACAGACTTTGATTATTAAAAGGAAAATCAATTAGTTTGTGCTGACTGAGTTTACTATTTACCTTTATTTACCTTCACTGTATTTGCGTGAAGAAAATTAATGTAATAATGAAACTGAAGACTTGATTTCTTCGAATTACCACCTTGCAGTATGTCTTGGGGAAAAAAATTAAAATTCTTGGAAATTAATAATGCTGCCTCAAAAACAAAAANTTACCACCTTGCAGTATGTCTTGGGGAAAAAAATTAAAATTCTTGGAAATTAATAATGCTGCCTCAAAAACAAAAATAAAAATTCCTTAGTTCACATAACTGTAAAGAAAATTATAGTTCAAACTAGTATGCTCCATTTAAGATTAGGAAAATTGCTGTTCATCAAATTCAGGAAATAATTGAAAAATAAAATGATGATAACGTCAGTCCGTAGTGCGTTAGACCTCTGGCTTGCAAACTGGATTGAACATTCTCAAAACCCTTGGATCAAGTTTATACCTGATGTAAGGCCAAACAGTTCAGATANCTTGCAAACTGGATTGAACATTCTCAAAACCCTTGGATCAAGTTTATACCTGATGTAAGGCCAAACAGTTCAGATAAAGACTGACTGAACTCCTCTGTAGCATCACCTCACTATGACGGCATCATACCAGCTTCAATTGTCTGAACAGTATATCCTACAAAACAACGTTCCCAGGTGTTGCTTACATAGTCTGCGAGTATCGCCTGACACATAGTATAACAATGCACACACGGGAACAAACGCACAACGATTTTGGCCAATTTTTACATATTTCAAGTCACAGTTGTACGCTGGTAGTGTTTGAGTTTCTTTGCAATTATTTCCATGTGACATGTCAAATTGAAGAATTGTACAGAAATACGATTCTTTCTTTGCAATTGTTTCCATGTGATGTGTTATAATATAATTGTGCGAGAATACAAGTGTGAGCATAGTTTACACAAATTGCATAGACGTTGCAGTGTCCTACATCACCAAAAGATCACAAAGGAGCTATGCTCGCCACTTAAATGGGTGAGTAACGTACATAATAGTCGAGTATTAGAATGGAAGGTGCATATAGCGTAGCGATTGTACTGTGTAGTATTGCATGTGACCGTGGGAATTGAAGGTCTTCCGTACTGCTGCCGCCAGCCACGTAAAATGCAGAAGACCTAATCAAATTAAACCTAATTTCACAATAGGTGAATCTCAGGGGGTGGATGAACCGAAGCGAGCTTACTATTATACTTTTTCTAAAACTCTGGTGTCTGCACACCCTCCCCCTCTATCAACCTATTGTAAAGTTAGATTAGGTGTTCTTGAATTTAACGCTGGTAAGGAACCCAAATGACATGTAATGTCACACAAAGTGTGTATTTTACCCCACAATTTCCCTGATCATAGCCATGTCCCTAGTATATTCGTGTTTTGTGTGATAAATGTTGAAAATGTTCTATACTGACATGCTATATCATAATTACCAATACTTTATTGAACATGAGCAAACAAAGAGCAGAGNTTGAAAATGTTCTATACTGACATGCTATATCATAATTACCAATACTTTATTGAACATGAGCAAACAAAGAGCAGAGCAGAGTGCCAATGATACCTGCACGTAAACTATAAGGCTGCCGTGCCAACTGGCGAGGTTGAGGTAATGACAGTACAGCTTCTGCTTGGGCAAGATGCAGTCAAACGCCACTTTGCAGTCGAGCTCTACTATTGGGTAGTCGTTCGGCAGCACGTGCAGGTCCAGGTGCTTCATGACTGCCGTGTGATGCCAACTGCACAAACAAAAGCATTTCCGCATAACTACGTCCTTCTGTTTACAGTTTGAGCTTCAAGCTGTATTTGCATGTAACCATTTCAAATAGCTTTCTGTACAAAAATAATTTAACATCACTACAATAGTAATCAGCGTTTCATGAAAAACATTCACTGGAAATTGTCCTTTTACCTAAATTAATCACAGCATTGCTTTTATTTCAAATTTGCATGTGTAATCAGAGTTGGGAACTTTATCAAATTCAATAAACTATAAACTTTTCCCATTTTTATCCATTTTCAATCCTATTATTTAAGAAATTTTGGTCAATATTGGAATTTTTCCATTATTTTACTATTTTGGGTAAATATTTACTATTTCAGGTAGGCGCTGCAAATGGTGAATCTCCCAATTTGAAACATTAACTCAGCTAGCGGGATATATTATTACCTGTTTCAGATGGAACGTCTAAGCTTTATTTGAGGCCGAATTTAGCGTCAATCCTCGGAGGCTGGTCGTAGAAAGCTCATACTAACAAAGTGTGACAGAACTGATGTTACCAAAGCACAGGCACCTGAATGGAGCAGATGGTAATTATCTAGTTTAGGGGCTTTTCTGAAAAACACAATAAAAATTTAAAATTATGATATATTTCTACTCTACTAATGATGCAGAACACGAATATACTAGGGGCATCACTTTAAAATAAGTGCAACATATTTTAAAAAATTGAACAAGTTTGTGAGATGACTGTTTCTGACAGTTTGTTTACGTTTATGAACGAAACGTTTTATGCCAACAAAAGTTGTTTTAATGAATTCAGCATAGCTTACCTAGTTGATATTGAAGCGGCCGTAGTGTTAAAATAAGTAGAACATATTAAAAAAAACTTGCGAAATATGTTTGTTTGTGTCTATTAACGTCAGAGGAATTATACCAGCCCCCTACCTAGGTGAGTCAATTTACATTCTTTTGGTGTGTTTTACGGTTCCTTTAAATCCCTGCAATCCTACATTCGTATTTTAGTGTAAAACCCAAACATCCTAGGTTAGTGTAAAACCCAAACATCCTAGGTTAGTATAAAACCCAAACATCCTAGGTTAGTGTAAAACCCTACTATCCTAGGTTAGTTTAAAACCCTAACATCATAGGTTAGTGTAAAACCCAACAATCCTAGGTTAGTTTAAAAATGTAAAATAGTGATTCGCCCATCGTGGGGTTAGGTTTTGTTAGGTTAGGTGGGCACATATTACGAAATTAGTCGGACGTTAATGCCCCTAGTATATTCGTGTTCTGCATCATTAGTAGAGTAGAAATATATCATAATTTTAAATTTTTATTGTGTTTTTCAGAAAAGCCCCTAAACTAGATAATTACAGAGCAGATTACCGCGCCTGACCGGAACTATCTGTCCCCTTGCCGTGGTATACAAGCTAGGCTCAAGAATAAGTCTCGCGATACATAGGAAAACTCCTGCAGCATCCTTGCACTGTCTTCAGAGAGACAGCGATGGGAGAGGAGGAAAATTGGTGTGAGAAAGGAAGGGGCTGAAAGGGTCTATAGAATGGATTAGTGAAGATGTTGAGGTGATGGAAATTAAAATAAGTGGAGGTAGTAGTAGGATTACTTTGCTGGCAGCGTATAGGCCACCGGGAAAGGGATGGCAGGCAATTGTGACTATCAAGGAGAGAGTTGATAGACTTAAGGACAGGCAGTGGGTGGTTATAGCAGGGAATTGGAATATGCCAGGTGTGAGCTGGCTAGAGGGTGCGGCAGCGACGGGCAGAATAATGCAGAGAATGGCAGCGCAGTTACTCAACAGAGGCTCCGTCCAGGCAGTAGAAACACTTACAAGATGGAGTGAAGAGGGTGTTGGGTCAGTGCTAGATGTGGTGTTGGTCAGACCTGAGAATGCTGTAGTTGGTGCAATAGTATTGGATGGCATAAGCAATCATGATATGCCTGTTGTGGAAATTGGGCTTGGCAGGATGAAGCAAGAGCAAACGCAGATAAGTTGGTGAGGCAGAATGGGAGAGGAGACAAGGAGGGAGCAGAAATCTTACTGAGAGAAGTTTCAAAATTGGTCTATGGAGGAAAGTGTGGAAGGATTATGAGAAGAATTTAGAATAGCGGTTGTATTGGAGACATTTGTGCTAAAAAAAAAGATTACGGTCTGGCAAAGAATATATTTTTAGGGAACCTGGTGGAAGAAGTAAAAGGCAAGGAATGGGGGAAATTGTTTGGATATATTAAGAAGGCAAGGGGAGGAGAGGAAGAGATCCCTCTGCTTAAAGGTAGGGATGGCAGGACTGCGTCAAATGACCAAATAACCGGAGATGCTGCAAGGCCAGTACTTGTCAGTGTTTGAGGCAGAGGAGGATTGGAATAGGGAGGCTAATAGGGATTGGGGGTTGTTTAGTACGTTTAAGACGAGGGAGTGGGAGATAGCAATGGTAATCAGGGGGTTGAAGAGCAATAAGGCAGTGGAACCAGAGGGGATAGGGAATGCAGCACTCCACACTTTCAACAATAGACCACTTTTCAAACCTCTCTCTCGGGAAGATTTCTGCCCCTTTGTCTCCTCTCCCATACTTCCACACCAACCTAACCACCGTTTGGTCTTCACTCATCCTGCCAAGCCCAATTGCCACAACAGGAATATCATGATCGCTTAAGCCATCCAATACTATTGCACCAACTACAGCATTCTCANAAGCCCAATTGCCACAACAGGAATATCATGATCGCTTAAGCCATCCAATACTATTGCACCAACTACAGCATTCTCAGAATAGGCAGAGAAAGAAGAAAGCCATTACACACGTCAAACGAAAGAGGTACGCATTTAATCATGCAAAAGTTAGCGAAATTGACAATTTTCCTTACAAGGGATGTAAAATGACAGCAAGATGACCAACAAACAATTTTCAAGCATATCATAAAAACCACGCTACAAGGAGTGATAGATTAAATTAATTATCTACTTATAATACACAATCATCCAACACTAATACTTGGCAAAAATTATCTCAAAATACCATGGTTATTAACCTACCACTCTCGCTCGAACCGCGCAACAAAGTTGAAAAGACTCTTAAACTTGAAAAATTCCTGTTTATGGAAACTGGAGAAAGGGCTGACAACTGAACTACTAAACTCTACCACATTAAGTTGTAGAGCCTGGTTTATTATTTTTTGAGTTTTGTAAACAAGTAGGTCTTTTATAGCACCTATTCGAATAGCATAAATGAGTGATTTCATGATATAAGTGATGCAAACACTAACAGTTCAATTATAAAATCCCATTACATAATTAACTGACAAAGGAAAAAATTAACATAATTATCGTCTTCACATCATAGATAAACACGCGCGTTACTTCGTTCAATATTATCTCACAAAAAAAAAAAAAGGAAGCAGGCAGGAGTAGGGTTGCTCCGAAAAACAAGTACTTAAGTCTAAAACAGTCTAAAAAATGTTTTTACTTTCTATCCAAATAAATTTGGTCAAACAAAACAAGCCAGTTATTACATTTATTACGTAATTACAACCGGCTTAATTTTTTGTCCNCAAATAAATTTGGTCAAACAAAACAAGCCAGTTATTACATTTATTACGTAATTACAACCGGCTTAATTTTTTGTCCGAAAAAATTTGAGTGACTTCACTTTTTAAATAACATTTGAAGATTAGGATTTCTTAAAATTTCTTTGATGTTTTCGGTCTCAGCCAATCAATATCAAGAACGACAAATTACACTTCAAGATACTTCAAAATATCGGATAATTGCTGAAACAAAGCAGGACGTGAATATCGTTCATTTCTGTAGATGCTGTAACAACATCAAAGTAATTTTTAATGAATATTGAACAAAATATTACAAAGTCAGGGCCAATAAATTGCATTATACAACAAACAATTTTGATAACTAAAATTTGAATTTAGCTAAGAATCAAAAATAAATTACAACAGTCCTCGCATTACTTCTTGTAATGTACTGCCTGAAAAATCAATGGCAATATCTCACTATGAAAACAATTTTCAAGTAACAGTTAAAATCAGATTCTCTATGTAAGGAAAATCAATCTTACAATGTACGTTGTAAATATAGGTATGTTAAAATTCAGTAAAACAAAACTTCCCATGGAACAAACAGTCTGATAAAAAGAAAAATAAACAAAAAAAAATAACTTACCTATTCAATTTACTATGTGTAAACCTGTGACAAATTAAAAAAAAAACGTTATAAAACATTTATGAGAAGAATACTTTGCATAAATGACTATGTACCCCATGACTATGCATCCACGAGTTCCTTGTGCCCACCCTGATCACACAGTCACATCAACTGCACCAAATACACAAGGCCAAACCAACCACATCAGGCCAAGAGTGCGTTGTGAAGGTTGGCAAGAACGGAACATGCACCTTCTTGCCGAAAAGCATTACGTAACACAAGAGACCACCCTACTCATTATTACAAGAGGTAACTCTTTTAATAAATTGGTAGGCGATCCAAAACGACATTTACCCCAAAGCCACAGCTGCTGGGCACACTGGCAATTTATCGTTGCATATCGCCCCGAGACCTACGACATGATGCACCACCAAGTGCCATCGAACATGCTTGTAGGCCTAAGCTGAAGTGATAAGTGCCCCTAAAGTGTCACCAGTAGTGTGCAGCATTTTTACAAACCCATTAAACACAGTCCCCGCATCCATAGCTACAGTCAGAGGTGTGTTTTATTGTTTTAACAGCAATCGGGCATGGCATTCCACACCCCTTTGCCCAGGTAGACTTGTCCATCCCTTCCGGAGACAGCAACCTGGCAACACTTGATGTGGTCGAGATTACCCAGGGCTGGTTGAGTGTTAGATTGCCCAGCGCCATAACCCAGTGGACAGTTAATGATGAGGATCGTTCGGTCGATGGCCCAGGGAGCCCTGGTTATCTCCGTCAGTTTGTTGATGATATTGTCATGTACTTACTGTTGCACAATTTATACCTTCTGATGAGACTGTAGGCCGTCTCATACACCTGTAATATACTATGAAATTGTGGGTGATGCTACAAAGGGTGTAGAAACTTATAATTAAACTACACACATTTTACTTGGTAAAGTGGTTTATACACTGTGTTTGCTTACAGCTGAATAATGCATGAAAATGGACCCAGCACTTACGGCCTGCCGGTGACCTTAGCGTGAAATAAACATGGTGTTATATTGATATGCGATAGCGTTAAGCTCTCTGATGAGATGGCGGGTACTATCCCCTAGGTGCTTAGAAGTAATAAAAGAGATGTTCCGGTTAATTAATTAATTATGGCAGTGACGTGATTGCAGTTTAAATTATGGTACCGAGGGAGCTCATGGAAGTGGGCTACCAACGCCAACGGTCTGGTCCGAGTTCTGAGAGAACCGAAGTCCAACGGCGAATGATGAATAATAACATGAACACTATGTGATATGATTGAAATGGTAAAATGGTGAAAATTCTATAAATTAAATTAACACATTGGTGACACTCCCATTTATTAACAAATGTCTGTTAAGAATGTAGTTGTGNCAAATAAATTTGGTCAAACAAAACAAGCCAGTTATTACATTTATTACGTAATTACAACCGGCTTAATTTTTTGTCCAAAAAAATTTGAGTGACTTCACTTTTTAAATAACATTTGAAGATTAGGATTTCTTAAAATTTCTTTGATGTTTTCGGTCTCAGCCAATCAATATCAAGAACGACAAATTACACTTCAAGATACTTCAAAATATAGGATAATTGCTGAAACAAAGCAGGACGTGAATATCGTTCATTTCTGTAGATGCTGTAACAACATGAAAGTAATTTTTAATGAATACTGAACAAAATATTACAAAGTCAGGGCCAATAAATTCCATTATACAACAAACAATTTTGATAACTAAAATTTGAATTTAGCTAAGAATCAAAAATAAATTACAACAGTCCTCGCATTTCTTCTTGTAATGTACTGCCTGAAAAATCAATGGCAATATCTCACTATGAAAACAATTTTCAAGTAACAGTTAAAATCAGATTCTCTATGTAAGGAAAATCAATCTTATAATGTACGTTGTAAATATAGGTATGTTAAAATTCAGTAAAACAAAACTTCCCATGGAACAAACAGTCTGATAAAAAGAACAATAAAGCGAAAAAAAATAACTTACCTATTCAATTTACTATGAGTAAATCTGTGACAAATTAAAAAAAAACGTTATAAAACATTTATGAGAAGAATACTTTGCATAAATGACTATGTACCCCATGACTATGCATCCACGAGTTCCTTGTGCCCACCCTGATCACACAGTCACATCAACTGCACCAGCTACACAAGGCCAAACCAACCACATCAGGCCAAGAGTGCGAAGTGAAGGTTGGCAAGAACGGAACATGCACCTTCTTGCCGAAAAGCATTACGTAACACAAGAGACCACCCTACTCATTATTACAAGAGGTAACTCTTTTAATAAATTGGTAGGCGATCCAAAACGACATTTACCCCAAAGCCACAGCTGCTGGGCACACTGGCAATTTATCGTTGCATATCGCCCCGAGACCTACGACATGATGCACCACCAAGTGCCATCGAACATGCTTGTAGGCCTAAGCTGAAGTGATAAGTGCCCCTAAAGTGTCACCAGTAGTGTGCAGCATTTTTACAAACCCATTAAACACAGTCCCCGCATCCATAGCTACAGTCAGAGGTGTGTTTTATTGTTTTAACAGCAATCGGGCATGGCATTCCACACCCCTTTGCCCAGGTAGACTTGTCCATCCCTTCCGGAGACAGCCACCTGGCAACACTTGATGTGGTCGAGGTTACCCAGGGCTGGTTGAGTGTTGGATTGCCCAGCGCCATAACCCAGTGGAGAGTTAATGATGAGGATCGTTCGGTCGATGGCCCAGGGAGCCCTGGATATCTCCGTCAGTTTGTTGATGATATTGTCATGTACTTACTGTTGCACAATTTATACCTTCTGATGAGACTGTAGGCCGTCTCATACACCTGTAATATACTATGAAATTGTGGGTGATGCTACAAAGGGTGTAGAAACTTATAATTAATCTACACACATTTTACTTGGTAAAGTGGTTTATACACTGTGTTTGCTTACAGCTGAATAATGCATGAAAATGGACCCAGCACTTACGGCCTGCCGGTGACCTTAGCGTGACATAAACATGGTATTATATTGATATGCGATAGCGTTAAGCTCTCTGGTGAGAGGGCGGGTACTATCCCCTAGGTGCTTAGAAGTAATAAAAGAGATGCTCCGGTTAATTAATTAATTATGGCAGTGACGTGATTGCAGCTTAAATGATGGTACCGAGGGAGCTCATGGAAGTGGGCTACCAACGCCAACGGTCTTGTCCGAGTTCTGAGAGAACCGAAGTCCAACGGCGAATGATGAATAATAACATGAACACTATGTGATATGATTAAAATGGTGAAATGGTGGNAATGGTAAAATGGTGAAAATTCTATAAATTAAATTAACACATTGGTGACACTCCCATTTATTAACAAATGTCTGTTAAGAATGTAGTTGTGAAGTTGACGGGGCATTTCGCCGCACTAAATGACATATTACAAGGGTGGAGGACTTTATAGGCAATCTCCCGTTTAGAAAACATATCTGATCTTTTATAAATACATGATGTGAATGGCGTATTCCCGAGCTCCTTTGTGCCCACTCTGATTGCCGCAGTCGTGTCCAATACACCAGACACACCACACCGACGGGCTTGTGGTCACGAGTGAGAGTGTGCATAATAGCATCAGTGTAATTGCATCAGTGTTTCTAATTTATTCAGTGTATTTCATCAGGGTATTTATTCAGTTTTTATAATTAACATCATAATTGTCATCATGGAAGAAGGTTGACACAGCCACAGCCAGGGACATTTGACATTGTACACTTAGCAATACTGTGGCTGGTACAATGGAAACGTTTAGTATTTTTTCAGAGGAAAATTATGTTGTCTTACATGAATTTAATTCATGTCACTTTCATCTCATAATCATTTTTTAGTGTATATTGTGCTTCATCGTTTCACCGTGTGGTGTCGGCTGCGCTCAGGTAGCGGAAGCCGGCGCACACTTCCTTTCAGTTCTCTGCAGCACTTGAACGCATCAAGAAATGTAAGTCTCTCGCTCCGCAAAGGCCCTCGGTGTGGATATCTTAAGCTGAACTCATACTCATTGGCATAGACTTCACAAACCGAATAATTGTTATATTTTTATAGCGCCGAGGGGAGAGCGACATTATTCTCATCGGATAATTGTTAAGTTTTGTCGCGTTTCACATTGTAAGCCCATGTGGTCGCTCGCAGTTCCGGGCCATTAAGGCCACGTTCATTAAGGAGTCACAAGGAATAAATAACTACACAAGCACCGTAAGTGTTTTATTTGTAATTTAATTAAGGCATGCGAGGCGGCCTACAGCCTCGCCATCGTGTGTGACGGAGTGTTAACCAGAGTCCCCTAGGCTGTCGACCGAAACGAACTCATTTCATCAGCTCACCGCAAAGCTGTGGCGCCAGGCACATATTTCATATATCCTCAGCTCTGGCAACACACCGCATCAAGTTGGCTTTCCCAACTAGGGACGAGAATTTCACCAAGCCAGTGCTTCACCACGTCAAATTTTTCTGCTGTAAAAACCCAACTACCTGCCTGTATGCCTAACCTATAGATGTACCCATCCTTGTTGTTGAGAGTGGAATTTTGCGTTACATGTCAAAATTCTGTAACCTTTTCTCAGAATTTAAGTTTCTAGCAAATTTTCTTTTAAACCATTCCTTTTCACGCCATGAGGGTCAGTGTCAACACACACTCCACATAACTTCGCATCAGCGAGGGGAATTTCTCCAGCATCATGGTGATCATCAGCCAGATATGCCTTGTTGATATATATTCAGTGAAGCAGGTCGCGGAAACTTCTGCTGCAATCTTGTGGAGCAATATCTACCTACACCTCGAGGCGAGATGGAGAGGCAACAGCCAACAGAGTGACGTGAACCAGGCGTTCACTGGTACCTTTGTGCCCACTGTGACTGCCGCAGTAGTGTCCTCCACTCCAGATGCACCACACCAGCAGGCATGTGGACAAGAGTGATAGTGTATTCAGTGCTATGTAATTAATCAGAGTTCACCAATATAATTACACCAGTGCGACATAATTGATCGGAGTGCATCAGTATAGTTTATTCAGGGTTATATGTATCTATTCAGTGTCATAATTATCAAGTGTATTTGTTCCATGTGTGTAAATTGCACCAGTGTCATTAATTAATCAGAGCTTAATATTTTAATCATTATTATTTATTGGTTCAGTGGATCTATTCAGTATTTATTGATATCATAATTATCGTGTTTAAAGACAGTCATCACATACCCAGTCAGACAGGGACATGTGACATTACTAAGTTGGCAATTCAGTGGCTGCTGCGATGCAAATATTTAATATTAATATAACCCTGATTTATTGTGTATTTGTGCAAGAGTAATTGTGTTTTATTATGTAAGTTGTATAGGGTAATTGTGTTTGATTATGTTAATCTAAGGTATATCATTTTCTTACATCTCATTAGTATTTTTAAGTCGCATTTATGTTTCATCTTTCCCCCGCTTGGCGTCGGCCGCATTCAGGTAGCGGGAGCCGGCGTAGTTCTCAGCCAGTATGCTTCATCACTTCAATGCAGGCGGACGTAGTAAGTCTCTCGCTTCACAAGAACCTCGGTGCCAGCCCCTCAGGCTGGAACCTCACTCAGTAATCGTATCATCACATCATCCACGAAATAACTTGTATTTTATGTTACATCGCACTGGAGGGAGAGCAGAATCACGTGCCTTAATTAATCATAATCCATTAGTGTTTAACAGTGTACGACCACGCGGTCACCACGTGTCTGTTAGGTTAAGTGTTTAATAAAATAATCATCTTTCATATAACCAATAGTGCGTTCATTAATCCGGGCGTGCGCAGCGGCCATACAGCTCGCATTTTCCTATTATCTGACGGTGTGTTACCTCAAGTCCCTTAGGGTGATTACCCACGACCCGATCTCATTGCTCAACACTGAGCTGGCGCCCGGCACTTTCACAGCTCGAGGGACACCGCGCGCCCAACCGTCTCCCTTCGACAAGGGACGTACCGAGCGCACGCCAAGAGTGTGTGGCGACATCACCCCTCCATCCGCTCGGGTGGTGTACCCCTCCCGCGCACAGCATAGGGGTGGCAGTCGCGGGTCTCATGGTCCATTGACTCTAGCGAATATTAGCTGGGCAACATAGAATTTTCCCGACAGCTGGTTGATGGACTGGTACGTCTCTAATGGTATTGTGAACATTTTTTTCTTGAATTGTCTGCGCCCATTACCAGACCCAGATCCATTCACTCTACTAGTGCAAATAAGATGTTGCACATGTCAATGTGCTTATCATGCAGAAACCCAGCGACTGCGCGAGGATATTGTCAACACAAACAATGAACTCTGTTCCGAGTCAGTGGCATGTACCACTGCAGGTGACAAGCCGCTCTGTGTGAACGTTGTGTAAGACCTCACCAGCTCCAGGGTACCGTCGTTCCTGTCCGTGACACAGCATGCTGCAATTGCGCCATTCTGAACAAATCGCCACCAACACCGACTACGTTTCGTAGAAAAGTGCGTTGATGTAGCAAGTTCCATTGGTGGGACTGATTTGCCCAAGCAACCCCTGCATGCGCTCTGTGTCATCGAGTGTACTATGACCAACATATGTCACCTAAGCAACTTGCCACAGTAACTTACGAGAACTTTATTCAGTGCGCGCAGCGTCAAGAACCGCAAAAACCACCTATGTTCGGTCCTGCAAAACTCGCCAACCAAAGCCAAAGGAGCGATGTCAACAANGTCAAGAACCGCAAAAACCACCTATGTTCGGTCCTGCAAAACTCGCCAACCAAAGCCAAAGGAGCGATGTCAACAAATTGTCAGCAAAGGGACGAACTCGGAACTCATTTGCTGTGACAGCTGTTGATTGAGAGCCCATCACCAGTGCGATGCCACGAGCGAGTGGTGTATTCTCGGGAAGGAGCATTTTGTATGCAAACAGTGTACACTACAACTCCGCTTGCCTTCTCTGGAATGCGTGTTCCGGGGCCTGCGCAGCCGAGCCTCGCAGCCCACCATGCCTCCAGCGCATTCTACACTGCTCCTCCCCGTGCCCACAAGACCGCATAGCACCACACCTACAGTGGCATCAACAACACGACCATCATGCTCTCTCCACAGCAACACCAGCATCTATACCTGCCCACCAGCCTTCTTGCACGACTGTACCAGCAGTCCACAGCACTGTGGCGTCGAAGAGTAAGACTGTCCCAACTGCGTGGGTGACGGCCTCAGTGGTGGCATGGCATTTCACACTATGGCATCACATGTGAAGAATTCCGCAGTGCCGTTTTGCAGGTACTTACAGCTACCTGCAAGCACACAGCCGTGTAATCATCGTGGCACAGAAACCTGGCGAGTTCCTCTTGAAAATCATTATGTAGAAAATCAAAATCATGCAGACATATCATCCACAGATGTCAACCAAGGAAGTTCTGTATGTGGAAGTACGTACAGTACCGACAGAATTCCGGGGCGCTCTCATGCCGCTTATTCACTACCCATTCGATGACTATGATATCATTAGTAATCTTATAACATATATCAGCAATAACATCTGCCCACCCGCGCTACGATTTCGGACCACCACACCGGTACTGAGAGAGTGATGGGAAAGTGGGGGGTGGAGACCGAGGATAAACATTCGGCCCAACCTAACAAAAAATGGCAAAACCTCAAACTCCAGTGACATGCGTATTACGGGTAAAAAGGACCAGAGTAACTTTGTGCAAACACATTCGGGACGTGCCCCACCACCAACGCCTGTTGGTACTGTGATAGTCAGCGCATGCATTGACATGATAAGTCTCCAAACCACACCTCCAAGCAACGTGACGGAAAACAGCCACCGGGAAACTAACGAGTAGGGTAGAGATGCAAACCGTCTCGTACCCCCAGGAAATCAATAGCGAACCTGGACAGACTCCACAACAAATACTCTTCTCACAAATCTGCAGCAATAAAAATCAAGTGATCCTTATTGCTGTTCCTGTAAACAATAAACAGTGCCACGCTCTAAGACACTGCTGCTGCACATAATTTTGTCTGTGTTTACCCAGTAGACGGGGCAAAATAAAGCCAACCAAACAAACAGTGCAACTTGCAACCATCCCCTACACTGCTAAAACAATAGGCGAAATAACCATAATTGTTCATATTCAGGACACTGAAAGAACTGCTTTAGTTTCAAATTACTTGCAAGAGGATGACACTTGGCATGCCATTGCTAACCAAGCAGAACACAGTGGTAAAATCAGATGCCAGACGAATACTCTTCAAACAGAAGGAACACCGAACTGTGTACAATGTGGATCCAAGTAACACAAGTGTAATACTGGATGTACAGCTGGACGAGCTTGACCACACTGTACCAGCCGACTACTTTGACATAATAGAGAGCCTGCTAACAGAACGCCGATGTGTGGCTGTTTCCAGAGTGCTAACATGGGTATCCAACTTACCTGGCTTAACAGGTTAAGGCGAAAACTAGTTAAATTGCCCAGCGCCTTAATTGGGTGAGCACTTGTGAGGATCGTGCGGTCGACGGCCCGTGGGGCCCTGGAGTGCTTGTAGATACTAAACTTACCAATAATTGCACATACCTACTACTTTCACTTGTTACATTGACGAGGTAATAGGCGCCACCTCGCGTGACTTACTTACATATAATTAAAGCTATAATAGAGTAAAGTCCCCGAAGTATTCCGAGGGGTAAAGTAAATCAAACACTCGGTGTTAGTCTAGATGTTTACTTACTTCTTTTGTTACATATACAGTGATTCTGTTATGTCAACAGATACTGACCCGGCACTCTGGTCTGCCAGTGACCAATACGGTAAAATCGGAATAAGCCATGGCAGTTATTGAAATGCGCGTAGTCCGTTAAACCCTGGTCAAAAACTGCAAGGAGGCACACAGTCGTCCCCTCGACACTAAATATGCAAATGTTCTGGTTGATTACGTTACTAGTGATAACGAAGGTTATTGCAGCACAAGTTGAATGTGCCAAAGGGGTCCACATGGAGCGAAACTCCCATGCTGCGGGCCGGCCTGAGTGCTTAGTCAGACTAATAATATGAAGCCTGCTTCTGCTGGACGATTGCCGAAGTCGGAACCAAAAATTACATGAAAAATAACATGGTCACTCTTAATTCTTATTAATATGCTACAAAAATACAATTCCATGGTTAATAACTTGTTGGTGACTGTGATGTCACGGGGGATGCCACTGCACTAGAAATACGAATTAACAACTTTGAGAGCTTGATAGGCAGTCTGCTGTGAAAACATCATGGCCCCTATAAAAGTTGCATAATGGTAAACTGAGAATGTATTTCAGTTTCCGGTAAATTTCTGAAGCGTATTTCAGTTTCTGGTTTGTTTCACTGATGGGTGAGTTGAAGTGCTCCAGCTTGGGCTGGGCTGGATAAGTCCGTCCCTGAAAGGAGTGTGGGTGGCCATATTCATTGGAGGTTTTAATAAAGAAATTACTTCAATTTATTTGGCTAGGACGTTTTGGACACTTTGTATTACTTTGCAGTTTTATTCACCACTATTTAACCACACTTGGGGTCACATAGCACTGTTATCCCAACCAGCAGGCCGGTCGACGTCACGAAGGTGATAATGACGCCAGACGGTGCAGGGCTACGGTCTCTCCAATTGCCAGAGCACCTGGCGGCTGTGGCTTACTGGGGGACACAGTGTTTGACCGCTTGTTATTTTCCTCCAAGATTTACCTCTTGAGGTAAATAAAGCAAGACGGTCACTTAAGACATGTAGCACACGACACGGTGGGTGTATTCCGTTCTCGCCTACCCATACTGACGTACTCACGGCCGAGTGTTCACTTCGACCCGGTGTCGACTAGGTCATGCAATGACTATGGAGGTGCCAGTGGTCACGAGAGCACACGTGGAAGCATTGTTTACAACAAACGTCCCTTCTTCGGTGATGGCTTGACCCCACAGTCCCCCAGGTGATCCATCACGCCGTAAGGCGTAACAGGTGGTCGGTGGCTGTATTTGGTGACGAGGCCTCAGTCGGTCAGGCCCGCGTAAGCTTGGCGTGGCTGCTGGTGGCTAAGGGTCATGACCCCGGTGGTGTTGACAGGCCGAGGCACGCATGCAAGGAAAGGGGAGCGCCACCCTCCACAGGCCGTCGGTGTTGGTGACGTAGCTGCATGGAGTCTCTCTTCTCTGTCGTCTCATCACCGCTGCTGCTTCTGCTGTGTGCGCGTCGACACTGATGTCTGCGGTGATGGTGTGTGGGGGCAGAAGAAGGCCCTGTAGTCAGGTTGTGTAGACCTGATACACTCCCCCCATCGCTGTCTGCGAGTAGTGTTCTGGGGTAAATCCAGCAGGGGTAGAATTTGGTCCCCAGTACACGTTGATGTTACGTGCACTGAAAACTGTATGGGCTTCTCGCCAACTGGAAAACAAGTCGCTTACGACTAAAATGAAGCATTTTCGGGCTGTTGTGCGAGGATAAGCGCCCATAAAGTTTAACGAGACCGTTCCGAATGTTTCGTTTGGCACCCATGGCTGTTGTTACATGTCATACACTCATGTACTTACCTGCACACGTCCCTTGAGGCCCCTGGCCAGTGAAAATTAACTTGCATGTTTCTTGTTTGCAGTGCTCCAGGATGTCCTGCAAACTGGCTGGCATTCTAATGATATAACACCTGTTGATGTGCATCCTTGGCCACATAAAGATGCCATGGAACTTCCAGTTGGCGTGGCCTGATTTCCACGCGCCACCATTCTCCGTTGTCTTTTATTTCCGCCAGGCAGCGTTGGGTGTTTGGGCACTGTTGTTGTGTGGGTAACACGTGGGCCTGGAGTTCGACTCCCGCCGGTGCCTCGATGTTGTTTAACGATGCTCTAGCCAGGTGTAGAATGCAGTAGGTCATTCCACTTGTCTTCAACCACCGCTACTATTTCACCAGGCGTGTGTGACAGCTCATCAGCTAACTGGTTTTCAGCCCCGAGAACGTGTTGTACTTCAAAGTCGTAAGACTAGAGAAGTAATGCCCACTGTGCCAATTTGCTACGTGCTTCCCTCATTGAATGGAGTGGAGCCATACTAAACTGCGATTGTCTACTCACTGTGTGAAGCGCTGGTATTCAAGATAGTCTCGGTACCTCTTGACAGCCGACACTACTGCAAAGCACTCGTGTTCACATCGCACCTGCATTCTGTTGCTCCAAATTTTGCACTACTTAACTCAATTATGTGACGCTCCTCATTCTTCCAGAGTTGGAATAGAACTGCTCCTAATCCCTCTTCACTCGCGTCTGTTTGGAGGTACAGGTGTTTACTCAGGCCGTAGCTGGCTAGTAAGGTGCATATGCCAGAACCTGTCCTTCAGTTCCGCAAAACACGTGTCGTGCTCTGCGGTCAAATGGCATTTCCTGTTTGGTGAAAGCATGACCGTCAGTGGTGCTGTGACTATGGCAAAGTCGCTGATATTTCCCCACAGCCAGTTCACCAATCCAAATAATTTCCGCAATTGTTTACGTGCGCATGGCATTGCGTAGTTATTGAAGAGTGACAGCAGTTCGGGTGTTGGTCCGCTGCTATTTTCGTCCACCTGACGGCCGAGAAATTATATGCACGGTTTTCCTATGTGGCACTTTTGGTTGGCGCAGTTCAATTTGTTTATGGCTAGTGGCTCTAAAACTAGTGACAGGTGCATGATATAGTCCTCCCACGTCTCTAACCATACCACTACGTCATCCAAGTACGCGAGGGCAAAGCCACCTATATGCTTGTTGAGTTATCGGACCTTGACTGCCTGAAATGTTGCTGGCGCACATTTAAGCCCGAAAGGCATTGCACAGAATTGAAATCTCCGCCCAGCTGGTGCCGTAAAACCTATTATGTGCCGGTCCTCGGGTTTGATTGGCGCTTGCCAGTAACCACTGCAGAGGTCCAGTGACATCATGATTTTTGCTTTGCAGAGTGTATGCAATGCATCTTTACTGATTTAGGGTGGCGTTGCGCTCTTGGTTATTAGGTTGATGGGCCTAAAGTCTACACAAAAACACTATGTCCCATCCATTTTTGGTAATAGTGTTAAGGCACTATTGTAATGGCTGCGGGTGGGTTCTATCACGCCCTCAGTTAGAATTTCTTTGATTTGCTCTTTTATGATCATGCATTGGTGTGGCTGATAACTGCACAGAGCAGTATAAAGTGGTCGCTCGTGTCCCAGAGCAATTTCGTGTTCAGCTACTGTGGTGCGATGTAACGTGTCGGCTGCCGCAAATACGTTGTGCCGTTCATGTAGTAATTTTTGCAGTGTGTTGCGAAACTCCGGTAAGTACCGCATGATCAAGGTCACCCAGCTGGACCTCAGGTACGCAATATTGCTTAACAAAATTTCCTGCAATAATGAAAACTGTATCAACTTGACTTTGATGAGCGTCAGGCAGCCATCTACTCAAAGAATAATCCAACATACTACAATCTGTGTCACTGGACACTACAAATATCATAGAATAAAGAATTTTCTGTCGTGCAGTAGCTGAACTATAATAACTGGCTGTAACTGTAGAGAAGTGTTAAGTTCATGCACTGTCAGCAGAAACTGAAAGATAAAAACAAAAGAAACATGCATCTAAAGCAAAAAAATTAACAACTTGGTTTATTTTCGAGAAAACCGAGAACCATATCATGATTTTATTTATTTTAAATTACTTAAATAAGTTACAGTAAACATTCTGTTTCTTGTTGGGCAAAGATCTAGCAAACAAAATATTCAAACATATTCCACTTGAATTTTCTTCTCTCAGTGGTGATTGTGATGAAGTGACAGGGTTTCCACAAACTAACACACAATTAATCATGAACTGCAACAGTGGCAACTGCTATGCCACCGACCAAGCACAACGAAGGCTCTTCTGGTCACGGCGTTGAATCTCGGTAGAAGACGGGTGCTCCGCGAGGGGCGTGGCGTCACTTGGCCGGCACGAGCCCGCACTGCACGACCGTCTGCAGCATCTCCTCCACCTGGACGTCTGTCAGCCTCTCCTCGCTCTCCTCTACCAACTGTAACACACACCAGCACTGCCTCTTACAGACACGCTCACCACCCAGGCCGAGAGCTGACCTGTGGGACACATCCCAGCCTTGCTGTTTCACTTGTTGGCTACAGACAACAGTAGCACCCACATCCAGAGACAAGCAGTCGGACTGCCACACTGAGGCTGCGTCACAATTTGCCCAGAGTGTACTCTCCCATGCTCTCGACCTTGTGACCACGTAATCATGACGTCTGAGAGAATGTCTCTGGTCGTCGGAGAAAGAGCAAGAGCACGAAGTTGTGTACTAGCTAGCGCTCTCTGACCATGTGCCATATTTGTNCTTCAATTCGTCGGAGAAAGAGCAAGAGCACGAAGTTGTGTACTAGCTAGCGCTCTCTGACCATGTGCCATATTTGTTTACAGTATTTCAGTGTTTGAATAAGGTTATAATCGCTTTCTAGGCGCGCACACCATGTCACATTTTAACTGTAAGTGAATAGTTACAACTGTTTTAGTCAACGAAATAACTTACATAACAGGTATTTATAAAAATATAAATAAATATTTCTGACAAAGTCCCATCATTTCGTCACTATGCTGCAATGCAACAGTAATGTAGAAAAAAAACTATAAATAGTATTTTATGCGCTAACAATTATTCTGGAAGTACTATAATTATTTGTGGATTTTTTTAACACATATATAAACAGTAATTTTAGTTTAACATGATTTGGTAACTTTTTTTTAGCCTACTTTTCAAAGGAAGGAAAGGCTGATGAGATCACTTTCCTGTCTGTGTGTGCCCCCCCTTCAATTTTTGAATGCATGGACTAAATTTCACCAAATAGAACTTAGTAAGGGACACCTAACTTTTATAGTTTTTGAAATCTGGCATTTACTTTCAAAATGGCGGCCATTAAAAACTTTGTGGTGATGTCATCTCAGGAACCATTCAACCGATTGAAAACAAATTTTGTATGCTGACAGAGCATTGTGTAAGCTTTAATTTTGAGATGGATATTGTTGTTGCTCCTCTACTTTGTAAAATAGCACCAAATGAAGAAATTAAGATTTTTCATTATATCTCGAAAACTATTAAACCAGTTCTCACCCAATTTGGCAGGTAAGTCATGCTATGATAAGCCACGAAGGACAGCACATTTTCCATGCAGTTGTGTGATTGCGACATCTCGCTGACTAGGACAGCTTCATCAGACGGCGAGTTGTAGGACACTGCAGTATGGTGGAAGGGCGCAGTTAGTAGTAAACCTAGTGGCCAGGTGGCAAACTACTGTGGGGCGGGAAAATTGAAACATTTCTGCTATAGCTCAAGAGTGTGGTTAGGAGCTGTGATTATCTTACAATGAGGCCTGGATTACGTTATATATTGGTGAGCTAATTCCCAGCGTCTGAGTTCTGAGCTACTGCTAGAAGGAGGTAGGGCTCTCACAACTCTGTTACTGTAGCAGGAGTCACAATCTGTGTAGTGTGATGCTGCATGTGCTGCAACTGGTTTGTCCTGTAGCTTGTTGATGTGACCAGCTACGGCTTGTTTGGTGTCTGCTCTGTGGTCGTTCATTCTCTGCCTCAATGTGTTGGTGGTGAGGCTGATGTAGTCTGCATTACAGTGTTGGCACTGTAGCTGGTAAATCAGATTTTCCATTGCACAGTTGTAGTTGCCTTGGATGGGGTGTGTATGGCTAGCGAGTCTGCTATTGAAAGAAGTTGAGGGTTGGTGGATGGCACAGGAGCCACAGTATGAGCTATTGCAGGGGTGGGATCCTCTGGGGGTGATTGTCGGGTTCACATTTGTGTAAACTGCAGTTTGGACGAACCAGTTTGTTGCGGAGGTTAGGTGGCCTTTTGAAGACCAATGAGGGTGGTTTGGAGAGCAAGTCTTGTGTTTGCGGTGAGGAAGCCAGGATTTTGTATCCAGAGTAGTGAATGGTTCTGAGTTTACTTAGGCCTTCATGATATGGGACCTCCAGGGGTATATCAGAGTTGTTGACCTTGGTTTGTGTTCAGGTATTTGAGATGGCTAGCTGAATCTGTTTGCGGACGAGGTTCCTGGGGTAGCCCTTGTCAAGGAATGCTCTGGCTATTTGTTCACACTGTTTGTTGAGATCACTGCTGGTGGAGTAGATACGTTTAGCTCTGGTGGCGAGACTGTAGAGTAGGGATTTTTGGCATGGTATGGGTGGTAGTTGTCGAAATGTAAGTACTGGAGGTTGTTGGTAGGTTTGAATTGTACCATTGTGGAGAGTCAGTTCAACATCCAGGAATATGGCATTTGTTTTGGAGTGTGACCAGGTGAACTTGAGTGAACTGTGTGTTTAGGTTGTTCAGAAAGTGAATTAGGCGGTCTTCAGTGGAAGTTCATATCATGAAAACTGTCTTTCCCTTCATCGTGTAAAACACACTTGAATATTTTGGCCGTAGCAAAATAGTACCAGGCAAATAGACAATGCCAATACTTTCTTAAGGAAATCACACACAGACTGTCGTCAGAAACATATAGGTAGCTTCAATACTGTAAGCGTATTCAGACAGAGATTGTGTGTGTATGTATATGTATATGTGTGTGTGTGTGTGTGTATATATATATATATATATATATATACAGAGACAGAGAGAGGAGGGAGAGGAGGGAGAGGAGGGAGAGAGAGGAGATGAGAGAGAGAGGAGAGAGAGAGAGGAGAGAGAG
>NQII01002457.1:262026-286498 GCA_002778355.1 Clitarchus hookeri | reverse complement strand
GAGAGGAGAGGAGAGAGAGAGAGAGAGGAGAGAGAGAGGAGAGATAGAGGAGAGAGAGGAAAGAGAGAGGAGAGAGAGAGGAGAGAGGGAGAAATATACGTGCATACAGAATGTTGTGACAATTTTCCACTCACTGTCAAGATGCATATTATCCTCCCTCCAACAAAAAATTGCAAAAACTCTATTGTTGAGTTACCATTGTTTTTCACTGAAGTTACAATTTTAATTTTACAGCAGAAGTTTACTTTAATATTAGGTTAACTGATCAATGTTGACAGTACATAAAATTGAACAGATATTTTAAAAAACCAGTATTTTATACCTTACAGCTATTTGAGATTGCTGGGGGTGCATATGCATGTCCCCCATACTCGTACATATGCACAGAAGCATGTGCACGCATGTATGCACGTGCACAACAGACTCGCTGCACGAGACCTGTGACGGGCACCAACACCACGTAAGTGCCAACAAAGAGAAACACCACACCCACACACACTCACCACTTGTATGTCTATCTGCGAGGTGGGTGGGTTGTTGAGCAACATCAGCTTCTCAGCCTTAGTGAGCTTGTATGGCTCGAGGGCCTTCAGGAAGTTGCGGATCATCTCTGGGTTCTGGTGGCTGCACGGCGTCTCCTGCAGGTAGCGCACCGTCTACAAGACACGCACACTGCTACGCCCCTGCTCTCGTATATACACGTGGGAACACAGGGTCTCCAGGGGTTACCAACCTGTTCATCACTCATTACCACTTGGCATTATTATGATCATTAGGCGTAACTACGTGAACATCTGGGGCGTGTGATGAGTTAGCATTTTTTTTGCACATTTTAGTAAATTTTGGGTGTTCCAGCAAAAAAATTTTTTTTTGGTCCAAACAAAATATTTAAAGGAAAAACAAGACATTTTGAGTAGGACAAGTAATTGTAAATTTTCTTATACAAAAAGTAAATTATTCAGAACGCTGTCGCGTGTCACGGGTTGGAAGCCCCTGCTATAAGCAATTCACAGTTCACTGAGCTCTTTTGAAAGCCTTTCCTAGGATATACTTTTCCTCTCCTTTGGTGTCGCTCCACCATATGTAAAATTACGTAACAATTCTACGGTCCTGCTCACTTTCTTCAAGCGCCATCCAAGTAAAACAGTGGAATTGTTGGAATGTAAAGGTGTTACTAGTATGCAAATTAATACTCTAAAGCCTGTCTATTCAATTAGTTTTCCCATCACGCAATTTACCAATACATAAATGCATTGCTTTATGGGTTATACTCGCATATTACAAAACTGTGGCTCACTTATGCATAGTCAGCTTGTTTATGCAAAGATGGAATAAATGAAATAATATACAATTTTATTACATGTTTTATGCTAGTGTTGGTTACAGCTGATGTTGAAATTGTATTCAAAGAATATTTTAAAAAAAATTGTGCTGATAAAATATTTTGTTAATGGGCTAACCACCACCAGAATCAATGAGTTGAGAAACGCCAGAAGACCCAAAGCAGCAGATAGAATAGGACCTTCACCTAGTGGTGACTACCTTCCTGTCGCCACACTTTCTTACAGTAGATTTGTAGATATTGAAGTCATGTCTTCAATTACTCTACAGCAAGTCATAAGAAGACTGGAAATCATCAGTATGTATTCTCTGAATTTACAACACTAGATAGTGAAACACAGTTAACATCAAATGATTTTTAAAATTTCTGTAATGATGACAAACTTTATGTACTTCCATACTGACCGCAAGCTAATGGTTTAGTAGAACATTATAACAGAAGCAAGAATAAAATTCTTCAGATTGTTCAAAACAGTGAATCCAGCAAGAAATACGAAGTACAAATGCATCTATTTCAATATAATGTAACACCACACTCAACTACGGGAGTATCTTCGGCACGGCTCTTCTTGGCAAGAAAATTAAAAGAAAAAATACTGGAAATTTTAAAGCAATCAAAAGTAAGAGAAGAAATATATGATTGAGACAAATATGAAAACTTGAAAGGGATGTGATCAGCAGATACCAAGCGACATGTAAAACCCACTAACACAAATATTGGACAGACAGTTCTCAGGAAAAGTGAGTTTATAAATAATAAATTGGAGTAGACACTTTAAAGAGAAAAGCAATAAAGTTCTGGATAAGAAAGGACTAAACATCACAGTATTATCACCAACTGGTCAGAAGATTATACAACATTACTCATTTTTCAAACCTTTACTGCAGGAAAGTGAATTAGAGAACAATACTGAGGATTCTCAGTCAGAAGATACAAAGCCTCCATCAACAAATGAGGATGGAAAAGAGCAAGGAAGACCTAAAGAAGAGCAAGGAAGAACTAAAGAAGAGCAAGGAAGAACTAAAGAAGAGCAAGGAAGAACTAAAGAAGAGTAAGGAAGACCTAAAGAAGGGCAAGGAAGAACTAAAGAAGAGCAAGGAAGAACTAAGGAATAGCAAGGAAGAACTAAAGAAGAGCAAGGAAGAACTAAAGAAGGCGAGGAAGAACTAAAGAAGAGCAAGGAAGAACTAAAGAAGAGCAAGGAAGAACTAAAGAAGAGCAAGGAAGAACTGAAGAATAGTAAGGAAGAACTAAAGAAGAGCAAGGAAGACCTAAAGAAGAGAAAGGAAGAACTAAAGAAGAGCAAGGAAAAATTAAAGAAGAGCAAGGAAAACCTAAAGAAGAGCAAGGAAGAACTAAAGAAGAGCAAGGAAAAATTAAAGAAGAGCAAGGAAGAACTAAAGAAGAACAAGGAAGAACTAAATAGAAGCAAGTAAGAACTAAAGAAGAGCAAGGAAGAACTAAAGAAGAGAAAGGAAGAACTGAAGAATAGCAAGGAAGTACTAAAGAAGAGCAAGGAAGACCTAAAGTAGAACAAGGAAGAACTGAAGAATAGCAAGGAAGAACTAAAAAAGAGCAAGGAAGAACTAAAGAAGAGCAAGGAGGAACTAAAGAAGAGCAAGGAAGAACTAAAGAAGAGCAAGGAAGAACTAAAGAAGAGCAAGGAAGAACTAAAGAAGATTAAGGAAGACCTAAAGGGCAATGAAGAACTAAAGAAGAGCAAGGAAGAACTAAAGAAGAGTAAGGAAGAGCTAAAGAAGGGCAAGGAAGAACTGAAGAATAGCAAGGAAGAACTAAAGAAGAGCAAGAAAGAACTGAAGAATAGCAAGGAAGAACTAAAGAAGAGCAAGGAAAACCTAAAGAAGAGCAAGGAAGAACTAAAGAAGAGCAAGGAAAACCTAAAGAAGAGCAAGGAAGAACTAAATAAGAGCAAGGAAGAACTAAAGAGCTAGGAAGACCTAAAGAAGAGCTAGGAAAACCTAAAGAAGAGCAAGGAAGAACTAAAGAAGAGCAGGGAAGATCTAAACAAGAGCTAGGAAGATCTAAACAAGACCAAAGATTACCAGAAAGGTTTAAATAGTGAAAAATATTCAATTGAATATGGTTTCTGTTCATGTTACTCAACAGTTATATGTATACATACTGTGATTTCTTTGTAGGTTACACTTCATGTTAGAAAAAATTAATGTTTAGAGTGTTTATGGCTAACAAATAATAATGTGGAATAAATGTGAACACTGAAAATATATTCGAGAAATGCATTAAATTATGGGAGATACTACAATTAATATTTTGAGTTGCATCTATTGACTAGTAACACCCTAGTACAAATTTTTTAAATTATTTTTTATACTTTATCAACAATTAACTGAAAGTATGTATGTACTTTGCATTATGTTAATATATACACAGGAGCTCTAAAGAGTTTTATCATGGACTTGAACCAAACTAACACAGTCGAGATGGCCAACAACACATCAGTACAGACACACAGCTCACCTCATATGTGATGGTTGCTAATTGGTTCTGCGCACTGTTATGTTTGTGCTTCCCCTTCATTTGTTGCAGCAGAGTTAGCACCTGCAAGAAGAGTACGTACTCGAGTCACCATGTCATGTTAGTCTCTTAGTTTATTTTGCATTTTAACACAATGGTATAGGACATGCAACACTTTCCAATATGGCATATTTTTCAAAGGGTTGATTTCAAGAGAAGTTAACAACCAGAGAACCCACTATAGCTTGGTTCAGTGTATCGCCCATTCTAACTACATACTGAGGCTAGTACAGTAGAACCTTGTTAAGTCGGATCAACTGGAACCAGAGTTGATCCAGGATAACAAAAATCAGGGTTAACTGGAGAATTTGGGAAAAATTAAAATTACAACATACAGTACAGTACAATTATGTGCACCAATTAAAGCAAAAAATCTGCCCGTAATTCTTGCACAAAATGCATTTTTAATTTTCTAAAATGTTTAAGTTTCAGCTCTCTCCGATTATCACACAAGGCTTCTTAAACCTTCATACATTTATTATTATTTTATTTATTCCTGTTAATCTGTTTGGGTTATCCCAAGATCAGAGTTAAAAGGGGGTCGCANCCCCCCCCCCCCCTTACGAATGTGAGAAGGAAAGCAATAACTCCAAAGTTAGAGATTATGAGATTTATGGAGGTGGAAATGAAACTCCTGGATTCTGGATGAAAACCACAGAGTGGACAATCCCCACGACACGCAAATGCCACTCTTGGTTTGCAGCCGGCTAGGAGAAGCAGGTTCAATTCACGACTATGGCTAGCCCCTTCTTGGGGTTGTATGATAAGTGCAGTCACCTCTGACAACCTTCCATTTACATTTTGTCACAAACTTCCAGTTTTTGTCCCTAGCCTGAGTTAGGAATATACTCACCTCATAATTACTCAAGTTGGCTGCATCTGCATTAATTCTGCAATGGACACAAATACATTTAATTAGATACGTACACCTGACTAAATAAAAATTATAGATATCTGCATGGCATAAATACAAACTGAGCAACTTAAACATTATAAAGTTTTATCATAATTTATTCTTCATTGTTTACAACCAAGACTCACTGTCTAAACTTGCTCATTGAGAAATAAAAAGAGTAATAGTGGAGAAAGATAGATTAATGCTGTAAATAATAGCTGCCTGAATAAATTAAAAACAAATGTAGTTCTTTTATTTTTATTAAGACCTCCATCCATCAGGAACTCGGATATGCCCCCAGACATTCATGTAACAATATGAAGAGACCACAATTTGTATTACTATAGAAGCCAAGGAAAAGAAAATTATAAACCAAGGAGTCAGATAGGGGTGTCCATTGTCACCATGTCTATTCAACATTATATTTATATATTCATACAGCCATAACATGGCAGTCAATTACAAAATCATTTTAAAATAGGACATTTTAATTTTGACAGCAAATCAGTATCTATTTCATCTGTGGCTCCACGTGTTGTGGATGGATGGATGGATTTATTGATGCATTGATGATGGATTAATGGATGGATTGATGGATGGATGGATGGATGTGGATGGATGGATGGTTAGGTACTGAGATACGAGGTTTCATATGCACACGAATGTTGAACACTTTCATCAGTGCGTGCAGATCGACTAACCCATACCTTGTTTGTCTCGAGATTCAGAACACGGTAGCCTTTCATGGCCGTGCCAAGTTCTACAAGGGTGCCTGCCACAGTTTCCGCATCCAGTTAACATCAAATATTTATCATGAAGTTATATCATAACACCAGATGAACAGACATTAAATAAACAAATAAATTTCAGATGCTCAAATTAATAATGAAAGCATGAATTATCCCATTAATTAAATACCAAAGGTAATAAAACCATTAAATAGTACTCTCAATCTTTTTACTGAATTAAATACTGAAAATTAGGTTTCAAACTGTTAAAAAATATTTCACTAGCAGCGAAGCAACAGTAAAATAGTCTTGACGTATTTTAAAACGGCACACTATCTTCACAAAGGCGCAGCCATATATAAGGCATAACAATGTTGTAGCGTCCGACCAATGTCAAGCTCAGTTTAATGCTAATAGAAGAAAGGGTGGAACCAGTGTGTAGAATGGACGAAACCAGGGACCACGAGGGGCCTAGACCGCGTTTTTTCCGTCCTCAGCGAGTCAAAGAGCCATGCTGGAGTTACAGTGTTCCTCGGTCTTTAGTGTCTATTTGTCCCGTCCTCTCCAAAACCATCGTGGCAAACACAAAACCAGGCTGTCACAATTGAGATGTACTGATATACCGTCCTTCACATTGTGAAAAGAGACACTAGAGTGCAATGATGGTTTCCAGATGGATGCTGGGATGGTTCCTTACTTCAGACCACAGCAGTCCTTCCTCGCTCCTTCTACTCTGAGCCACTTGCTCTGTCTCTAATAACCTCGCCATCAATGAGATGTTAAGCCATAACTACCTACCTATCACAAGTGCAAAAAGGGAACCAAATTTGAAATTTTTCAATCTTAGCATTTATATGCGTTTGCCTTGTTTATTATTGCGGGATATGAAAAGCAGTTTGGAATATGTATGTTCAATTTTCACGTACAGTTCTTTATGTTATACCAGGCACAGAACTTCTTGGCCACTGAAGGTCGGGCTATCTGACTTGGTCCTTCCACTAGCTGGTGCCAGTAGCCTATCACAGCTTGACAGGGTATATCTAAATGTGTCTGCCTTGCTGTGAAAGCAGGCGATAGCAAAGTCTGAATTGTGCTTAATCGACACGAGATAATATGTAGCACTGCTGCTTTATTCCACCCGGCGTTGGTGTCCGCTCTGTTCCGTAGCATCAGTCCTGCGACGGGCTTTCGATGCTTCTCAACATTTCCAGTCGTTTGTGTGTAAGTTTCGCTGAAATTATGGCAACTAAGTAAACCTTGAGCTATCATCAGCAGTTGCAAACAGGAAGGGGTTCACAGACAATGTTGATGTATAATTGTTAGTGTGCATTAACTTTTTAACTAAATTATTAAAATAAGAATTTCGCGGAGGTACAAATTTTAAACAAAATTAGCAGTTCGACAACGAGGACGTGTGATGTCGGTGAACGTACAGCACGATGGATATGCATTGCATCTACGTCGAAGGCAATATTTGCGTCACAAAAAAAAAAATGTCAGGAAAAGAGTTACGGTTTTCGATTACTATCAAAGAATATCATCGGAGCAATGTCTTAGAATTTTACGATAAGGGGGAAAATTCTGACAACAAAACTAATTATGGCTACTATGCACAATGGTTTTGTTGAAGCCATGGCAAACGTTCCATGGCAAAATCGTTGAAATTGTTTTTCTGTTTTCAGAAATGAATGACGGGAGGAAGTTTGTAATGGAAAGGAATGACATAATATGCACAGACGGGAGGAGCAGCATGTGCTGCCATTAGAAGCTACATCGACAAAGTTGAACTGTTTTTTCTATGCTACATGCAACTGTAAGTAAATGACAATTATTAGAATTACGTTTAATAACTGTTGCTAGTCTGTAAATTTAATAGTCGGATCATTTTTACTACAAACTTAAATTTTTAGATGTTCATCTGCTGAAAGAGTTTTCTAATACATATAAACTCCAAAAAATATTACTCGTATTGTTTATCGATATCTCTTTCTACTATATTCAAATGTTTCTTTATACACAGAATTGTAATTTATATAACTACAATTCAGATTTCACACAACACATGTACTGTAAGGCTATAAAGAAAATTTTTACGTTTATTTATATTTGCTTGACACTTATACTGGTAGAAATTTTATCATAATTTTATTTTGGACTAACCGTCTCTAATTTTCTGAAATTTTAAGTAATTGAACACGTTAACCTGGGATTGGAAGCCTGTAACTCCACCAATGCCTGCACAAATTATGATCAGGGACAAGAATCTTTTCCGCACTGGCAGGTGATGCCAAGCTTTTCTGCACCACCTCCTGCTCTTCAACCTCAATACCATTCTGCCAATAGTCAACAAGGTTATTTTCAAAGGAACGAGCCTTTGAATACATTGGCTCCAGTTTTTCAAACTTCTGCAAAGACTAACCCTTTCACCTCAGCACAGGCTGGAAACCCTTCCAACCCTAAGGAGAAGTTAAACTAGACAGGGTTGGCGGTGAACATCTCCGAGCGCTGACCCAGGGAGATGACCGTGGGAATTCACGTTTATACTCCTGACGTTCGCACCATCGCAAGTCAACCTGTTCACACTTCTGCTGTTTCAACTTTAATGTTGGACGAAACAGAGAGAGAATTTTTGTTCAGGGAAGCGGTGAAGTGTCGTCTAACTAAAGAGATTTTTTGTGTCCTGAGTTGAATCTAAGTGTTTGTGGTATTGCTGTACCCACCCTACTTGACAGCGGAGCTGAAGTTAGTTGTGTGAATGAGGAGCTTGTTGGGCAGATTGAAAGCCTCGGACACAAACTTCCAGTTTTCCCAGTACCTAGGTTAAAGATAATGGGCGTGACGTCTAGATCAAGTCCTGCAGTTAGTAAGCGGACGATGCTGACTGTAGATGGCTTGGGACCTGGGAAGCAAGCAGGGGTACTGATTGCCCAAGGTTTGGCTAATAACTTCTCCTGACATTAGTGAAACTCTACCCATCCTAGAGAAGTGGCAGACGTCTGACAGCAAGGTTGGCTTGCTAAGCAAAGAAAGTAATGTTGTACACTGTACAGTATGCTTAGTGTACACCAGGATTGTACGTCTGAAGTGCCAGGGAGGAACGTATTATAGTTTATAGCAGGTAAAAATTAAAGTCTTGGACAATATTCCATTTCACAAGAAAGCATATCCTATATCTGCTAGGTATCTTTCAGAGGCAGAAGAGTATCTCAAACTAATGTTAGACTGGAATATAGTTAAGAGAGAGGCCAGTCCATACTCTAGTCCTATGGTGTGTGTAAGGACACGAGATGGTGCTGTGCCTAGAGGGAGGCCAGTCCATACTCTAGTCCTATGGTGTGTGTAAGGACACGAGATGGTGCTGTGCCTAGAGGGAGGCCAGTCCATACTCTAGTCCTATGGTGTGTGCAAGGACACAAGATGGTGCTGTGCCTAGATGCCAGAAGTCTAAACAAGATTACTGTCGAGGGCAGGGAGTGTCCCATTCAAACTAGGGATGTGTTACGGCTGTATCAGCAAGCAAAGTTTCTGACTATAACTTGTGCCTATTGGCAAGTACCTCTGTCAAGTGAATCGCCAGTATATATTTACTGTAATGCCTTTTGAATTGTGCAATGCTTTAGCTAAATTTACTCGTCTTGATGTGAGACTTTGGGCGAAGAGAGCAAAAGTTTTGCCAGANAGAAGTCTAAACAAGATTACTGTCGAGGGCAGGGAGTGTCCCATTCAAACTAGGGATGTGTTACGGCTGTATCAGCGAGCAAAGTTTCTGACTATAACTTGTGCCTATTGGCAAGTACCTCTGTCAAGTGAATCGCCAGTATATATTTACTGTAATGCCTTTTGGATTGTGCAATGCTTTAGCTAAATTTACTCGTCTTGATGTGAGACTTTGGGCGAAGAGAGCAAAAGTTTTGCCAGANAATTGTGCAATGCTTTAGCTAAATTTACTCGTCTTGATGTGAGACTTTGGGCGAAGAGAGCAAAAGTTTTGCCAGAGTATATGTCAATGACATATTTATTACTTCAATATCTTTCGAAGATCATGTAGGCACATACATATAGTGATTTCCAAACTAGGAAATACCGGCATGACAGTGAAAATTTGTAAGTGTCTATTTTGCAGAACGGAAGTACCTTCCTTACGTCATATTTTAACTAGTGAAGGCATTCGCGCAGCACCTGGTAAGTTGCAGGCAATAACGCAATTCCCAGTACCTACTATTACTCACCAACTGAGAGCTTTCCTAGGAGTTTTAGGATTTTACTGCAACTATTCCTTAGTTTTCTCAGTTGGAGAAAGGGCAAGTCTGGAATTAGACTGCTGACCGTCAGCAAGCTTTTCACCAGCTGAAAGCTATCGTTTTGACAGAACATGTAGTTGCGTGAGCGGCTGATTATGCTGGGGCTTGTAAAACAGTGAGTCGTGGTCGCAGCTTTTCATTTGTGGGTCAGTTTAGTGATTTTGAAATAATTGTGTGCTGTAGTATTGTGTTTGTCTGGGGCTTTGCAGTTAGTTAGTTTTTTTCTAAATTCTGGTTTAGGACTCTTCCCGGTAATTATTAAGTTTAGAGGTTTTTCTGTAAAATACAAAAAAAATTCACAGGAAATGGTATATTTCCACACTACTAATGATGTAGAACACGAATATACGAGGGGCATTAACGTACGACTAATTTCTTAATATGTGCCCACCTAACNATGTAGAACACGAATATACGAGGGGCATTAACGTACGACTAATTTCTTAATATGTGCCCACCTAACCTAACAGAACATAACCTCACGATGGGTGAATCACTATTTTGCATTTTTAAACTATCCTAGGTTTGTAGGGTTTTAAACTAACCTAGGATTGTAGGGTTTTACACTAACCTAGCATTTTAGGGTTTAAAACTAACCTAAGATTTTTGGGTAGAGTAGAAATATATCATAATTTTGAATTTTCTGTAATCACAAAAAAAAAAATTCAAAATTATGATATATTGGTAATTTTCTAGATTAGGGGCTTTTCTGAAAATAAGAAAAAAAACTCCAGAAAGTGGTATATTTCNGGTAATTTTCTAGATTAGGGGCTTTTCTGAAAATAAGAAAAAAAACTCCAGAAAGTGGTATATTTCGACTCTACTTATAACGTAGAACACGAATATATTGGGGGCATAGCTTTAAAATAAGTACAACATATTTTAAAAAATTGAACAAGTTTGTGAGGTGACTGTTTCTGACAGTTTGTTTACGTTTTGAACGAAACGTTTTATGTCAACAGAAGTTGTTTTAATGAATTCAGCATAGCTTACCTAGTTGATATTGAAGCGGCCGTACTGTTAAAATAAGTACAACATATTAAAAATACTCGCTACATGTACGAGTAACTGATGTTTACGTTGACTAACGTGTGCCGCCATTATTAATGGCTACGCAGTGCAGATTTCACGCAATCTACCGGCGTTAGATGTCATCGCCAGCCTTACGTTAGTATGCATGCAGGCAGCGGTCGTGGTCAGTTCGATGGTGCTTCGTTCGTGATTTAAGACGGAAAAAAAGCAAGCAAGACTACGTTTCTGCGTTATATTAGCCTATTAACGAGTGCTTCTGTATATATATTCGGCTGTAAATGAGTGTTTCAGTGCGTTATATTCGCGTATGTGGTGCTTCGTGAAAACTGTGATTTCATCTAGTGATCTGACGTTGAATGGGCCGTTGACAAGAGTATGTACAACCCGCCTACATTGGTGAGTGCATTTATATTATTTGTGTGGGTTTTACGTTCCTTTAAATCCCTAAAATCCTAAATTCGTAGTTTAGTGTGAAACCCACAAATCCTATCCGGTAGCTTAACGTGCAAATGTAGTTATATTACGTAAGTCAAACAAGGCTTTTTCCGGACGTTTATACAGCACAATTTCACATTCTTTCTATACTAACCTTGGATTATTCGTAGGTAACGCAGAACCGACTATAGTAGCGTCGTTAACGTATGACTAATTGTGTAATATGTGCCCACCTAACCGAACAGAACCTAACCCCACGATGGGTGAATCACTATTTTACATTTTTAAACTAACCTAGGATTGTAGCGATTTTAACTAACCTAGGATTGTAGTTACTTAAAATAACGTAGGATTATAGGGTTCCCATGTAGTCTGTGATTGTAGGGTGTTGATCGGAGATTTTTGTAATATTGTATAATCTTATATTACTGTACAACCTTACAATCCTAGGTTAGTTTAGAGCCGTACAATCCTAGGTTAGTTTAAAAACGTAAAATAGTGATTCACTAATCGTGGAGTTAGGTTCTGTTAGGTTAGGTGGGTACATGTTAGGAAATTCGTCGTACGTTAATGCCCCTAGTATATTCGTGTTCTACGTTATTAGTAGAGTCGAAATATACCACTTTCTGGAGTTTTTTTTATTATTTTCAGAAAAGCCCCTAAACTAGAAAATTACCGATATATTTCTACTCTACCCAAAAATGATAGGTTAGTGTAAAACCTTAAACTCCTAGGTTAGTTTAAAACCCCACAATCCTAAGTTAGTTTAAAAATGTAAAACAGTGATTCACCCATCGTGGGGTTAGGTTGTTAGGTTAGGTGGACACATATTAAGAAATTAGTCGTACGTTAATGCCCCTCGTATATACCCGTTCTACATAATTAGTAGTAGAGTGGAAATTAACCCAGCCCCTAAAACTTAATAATCACCATTCAATCTCTGAAAAATTAAGAATCGTTCTCGGCATTAGTTTGGTCAAAATCAGGGATCTATAAAGCGCTTGCTATTTGGTTTGAAAATAAATTTAAACTTATAAAGTAATTGACAAATGAACATGTGTGTGTTGCATGGCACACTCTATAGATTAGAAATTGAATAATTAATATAATAATAATAGCCAGTAGCAATAAATGCGCTACCGACCGGTGGCGAGCTAAATGTTAGCATTTCCAGCTTAGTTTTAAAAAAATCTTTCCACTGGCATTTACAAAATAAACTGTCTTACACGACTTAGGAGGGGACTCGACAGTGAAAAGGGATGAGAGAAAGGAGCGCTTGTCACCCGTNAAGGGATGAGAGAAAGGAGCGCTTGTCACCCGTCTATAGCACAATTGCAAGTTATAAATAATAAGTATGAATTTTTAGACTAACTTACATCTCCATCTCTACTTTTTTATCCAATCTTCACATGTATTAAAAAATTCCCAAACAAAAAATTTAAAAACACTCCCTAAAGAAAACATATTCTTATTCTTTACGCCATAGGTTACGTAGTGAAAATACAAAAGAGAACAATAACTGACACGCCAGCCTTTTTTAGCCAACACTGACAGCCGCGCACTTTATTGTTTGTTTGATTTTGGTTTTATTGAGTCCATAAGTTCTTTTTTTTCAACACATAGCTGTACAAAGATATTGAACAAGTCTAGTAAGTCAAATTACAATATACAAAGGTTATACACAGGAAAGAGACACATGCACACGGACACACATCAGATTGGAGGTACACACATAATATATTTTTCTCATAATATGACTAAACTTCTTCAAACATTTTGTAGGGCGTCATAGTTTTACTAAAACAGAAGAAAAAGGGTACGAGAAAAACAGGAACAAGAAATGTGTACGAATAAATGTTATATAGTAACTTATAAATGGTTATATTTTAGATATTCATCTACTCCATAAAAGGCCCATTCAATAAAACATTTTTTCAGCTTTTTTTTAAATAGAATTTTTGTTAGAGAAGCAAATTTCTTAAAGGAGTTCTGGTAATTTATTGAAAAGTTAGCTACCAAGGTAGGACAATCCTTTCTAGATTAGTTCTAAGTTAAATGAAGCCATGCATAAATGTTTTTTATACTAGTGTTATGCCTATGAAAGGGCTCGTTTTTCTGAAATAAATGACGGTTTTTGGACACGAATATGAGTACTGAAACTATATACTTACATGCCCGCAAAGTGTCTCAGCAGGAAGGTGGCATTTAACACAGGATGGCATCCTGCCTTCTAGATGGTTTGCCATGCTGCGCGTCCATCGCATCAACAGGCACCAGTGTGCCCTCAGTGCACAGTGCAGTGCAGTGCGAGAGCAGGAAATTGCGGAGTAACGCAGCGCAACTTCATATCACCCCCCACCCCCCTCCAACACCATGGCCATAAGTTACGTTCTACAAAATTCAAAAACCCCTAACGGCCGGTGTGCATTATTATGGACTAGGCACACATTAATTATATGGCCATTTAAAATCAAATATTTACAAGCAAAATTAAGACTAAAACGCCCCTATAGCGCTTGGTGCTTTAATTATGTTTATTTGAAAATTCTCACCACAGTTATTTCACCCTCATTACATGCCTTCCAAATTTAAATTGTATTTATTCATGTACGGTGTAATATTATGTATTAATTAATTCATTTTTTATGCAAGGGTTCATGTCCATTTATTTCTGCAAGTGTTTTAGATCAACAGAAAGTAGCATAGGGTAGGCCGGTTGCCACCATAGTCTGTTTCTCGCGAGCTTGCTAGTCAGTCGCCGTCGAGTGTTTCAAGGGGTCAGCATGCGCCTCGTCGCGCTCCGGGTGCATTCGCAATTTTGCGCAAATCATATTTAGCTGTAATAGTCTGAGGTAACTGACTGGAACGTGTTTTTTTCTGCACCCTTCTTACCCGGGAATGGTATCGCCCGGGGAAGCTTAATATACCAGTAATTTGTGCACACGTGTACTTTATGCAGTTTTGCCTAACTGGCGGTATCAGGTCAGAACCCGTGCAAAGTTTTCACCTAGAGTGATGAGTTTCTGTGCACGAATAATTAAATGCAAGTTTTCAGACTTCATGGTTTTCATTTTAAACACTTCCTTCGGGCATTTCGGAATCCAGGTCCTGGTTTTCACTGTATGTTTATGTAATCCACCCTAATAACCACCATGCCTAGCACCAAGTTTTTGATGTGGTCGAGGTGACCCAGGGTTGGTTGAGTGTAGAATTGCCCGGTGCCATAACTCAACGGAGAGCTAGTGATGTGGGGCATTCGGTCGACAGACCAGAGGACCCAGGATGCCTCCGTCAGTTTGATGATTATGTTGTCAAGCACTTAATATTACACTACTTACTCATTGACCTTATGACGAGATTGTAGGCCGTCTCGTATGCCTGAAATATATTAGAAAATTGTGGGTGGTACTACAAAAGGGTAACCCCTATGTGTCTCGGAGGACAATGAACCAACACTCACTGAATCTTGTAAAGGTGTTTACTGTTTAAGAAATGGACATGTAAATATTAGAATAAACGGACCCAGCACTTACGGCTTGTCAGTGACCTTAACGCAAAAATGACCTAAGTCAGTGTGGTGGTTATGCGAATACTCTGTAGCGTTAAGCTCTCTGGTGAGAGTGCAGATGGTTCTCCCCTCGGTACTTAAAAGAAATAAAATAAATCAAGTGTTCTAATCAATTAAGTTACTATTGCAATGAATAGATATCAGCCTAAATGATGGTACCGAGAGGGTTCGCGGAGCGGACGACCAAGCTGCAAGTCTAGCTCGTGTGCTGAAGCGAACTGAACGAGTGGCGTCGGCTTCCGTCACAAGTGACGAGAGAACCGACGTCAAATACCGAATGGTAAAACATGACATAAGCACTATGTAACATCATAGCAATGGTGAAAAATTATATAAATTAAATGAAACATATTGGTGAAACCCCCATTTATTATACATATGTCTGTTAAGGTTGATGTTGTAAAGTTGATGGGGAGTATCACCGCACTAAATGAAATGCTATTATGATGGAGGCCTTTATCCCCCACCGTTCAGGTAACGTTATAATCTTAAAACAATTTGCTTCAAAAATGGTAAATACGATTTCGAATATCATATATCCTACCTCAACAACCAGAAACGAATCTCAGGATTTCGCGATTTGCCAAATTGGGATATTTAACAGCAAAATACTACACATTTACATAAAAGCAGAACAATTCACGAAGTTCTAAAAATAAATCACGTACCTTACAAACTAAAAAATCTGGCTAATATACATTTTTTTTTCTAACTGATTGAGAGGTTCATGTGCACTGGTACATTCCTCCAACACAGAGAATACAAAATAAATAAACAAGCACCTCTGTCCACACACTTTTCAGGTACAGGCCTAACATACATAAGACAGAAGTATTCATTGGCTGGATTTTAACCAATTTGCAAACAAATAACTTTCACTTTAAATTATTTTCATGGCTAACAAAAGCAATTAATAATGAATGCCAAATACTCGTCCACTTGCATTGCACACTTGATGCTTCGCTTCGTTGCTCTTAATATATTAAACCAATACGTATAACACACTTTCGTTTATGAGCCGAGCTGCTGTGGGATGAATATCGTCCTCGTGGCTGCTCTCTCTCTCTCTCTCTCTCTCTCTCTCTCTCTCTCTCTCTCTGGGATCTGCCCACCCCTTGGGACTAGCGAAGGCGAGGACTTCTGCGAGTGCAGCCGGACTGCAGCAGCTTGGGTGCGGCGACTATTCCGCAACTCGTCACGTCCCCAGGTGGCGGATAGGGGATCCCCAGGCNGACTGCAGCAGCTTGGGTGCGGCGACTATTCCGCAACTCGTCACGTCCCCAGGTGGCGGATAGGGGATCCCCAGGCCCCAGGGTGGCTGGGAATACTCGAATACCAGCCCGCGGACTAACTGACCTGTGCGACAGCGCCGTCGTTATGGACGTCGAGGACCTGGGTAGCTCAGTACGAGATGGCGAAGCACATCGGGGAGGAGGCCGAGCAACGATCATGGCAGGGAGGGAAATCTCGAGGTGCCATGATCGAAGTATAGCAAATCTCTCTGCTGAATTCTTCAGGTTGCTGACTGCGGATGCATGAGGAATTGAATGGAATGTGTCGGACCTCGGAAGCTTCCTTCCTCCAGACTTCACTCCTGGGTCAGGTGATTTGTCATCATGCCTGGTAGATCCTGGATGTCTCGCCGAGCCAGAACTCACCCTGACCGACGGATTACTTTACTTGATGGGGAGGGGGTGGCTCCTCACACAATCGCTCCCCACCTTCACCCACGGTGTGGAGATCCTGGTGTCAGCGCGGAAGAGTGAAGATGGAGTACGTGCCATGACTGTGTTGCCCAGTTTGCCATACGCACTCGATGAGAAGCAGGGGGTCCTTGCATTCAATAGCTTATGCCAAAATCATTGTGCTGGTTCGCCTGTGCAGATATATTGACAGCAGTTATATATCAAGGGCGCTTGCGACCAGAGCCCTGCCCCTTTCTCTTCTTTATTTTCAATTCCACACCAAAAATAAGGGAATTCACGCCTCTCGTAGCATTTTCAGTAATGCATGAATAAGTTTTGATCTTCTTTCCTGTCGGGAGGGTTTTTACAGTGCCTATGCTGGTTTTCTCCTCCCCTGCTTATATATAGCTTCAGTTATAGGTACACTTAGGGATGCAGTTCATGGTACCAATTGCGTTCATGGCTGCCTTAACCCCTCTTTACATTAATTTCCCTCTCCTGTAGGCGTATGGGGCCTAGCCCCGAGACGCACCTAAATTCCCGTCCCTACCTCGGAAGTACACTTAATACTTAGCAATAGAGTAGGTTAGAAAAAAACACTTTCGTTTTTCTTGCACACTTCTTAACGCATAATTTATTGCTTAAATTTTTCTATTGTAAACCTAGCTGAAACTCTTTTTGACCCAATTCAAGTTCCATTTTTGACGAAACTAGCAGGTGAACCCACCTACAAAATAGCTACCCACATGAACATATGTTTCGGAATGGTTTCGTAAATTAATGCTATTAAACACTATTTAATACTTCACTGTTGCAGATTAAAGTTAAGCCCTTGCCGTTTTATATAATTTAGTAACAATTGAGAATAGTTTTTTAAAATAACATAATTGTCGTAGTAAAAACGAGTTTCTTTATTATGTATTATTTTGTTTTCGTTAGTCAGACGTTTTTGCTTTTATTCTCAACCAAGGACGGAAAACTTAAAGATGCTAGAGTGTATGCGCTGTGGGATTTCTAATGATGAGGCTGTGTTTATATGTACGTAATAATGTGTTGTAAATTTACAAGGCGGGACAATGTGAAACACTGTGGAACTAATGTTATCCTTATACTTACCTCTCAAAAGAATTAATTTTCCTTTTGTTTATTGATCGCCATTGATTTATCTTTGCCATCAGTGTTTGTTTTCTTTGTTATGTTATTGTTTAGTAGAGAAAGTATTTATTCTTGTGAATGTATCATTTTATGAAGTTTACTGAAAAAAATGGAAATTGTTGGCGACTTCGAGTACAGCAACAAAGATTTGATTGGGCACGGCGCATTTGCAGTTGTTTTCAAAGGAAGACATAGGAAGGTAAGGATTTGTTTTAATTCGAAATTCGTACTACGCCACTTGTTTTCCATACCAGCGCATGCATGTCCGAGTAAGCACATTCTCAGAGGAAGGTGACAAACAGAAATTATCCCAATTCTCACTGCCTCTGTTCTTGCATGTACTAAGTATAGCGGGTGGGATGGTTGTATGTTGTATATGACAAAACAATGCATACCATCTAGAAGTGTGAACCTTCGCAAACAGACCGACCTTGTAAAATACCTACATAACTACTGTTTTCAGTTTGGGAGAATTCTATTGTGAGATGTCAGCTGTGGCTGGCATGCCATTATGAGACTGATTGACTATCGTACTTACTCTTTTGCATTCAGATAATTCATTANGTCAGCTGTGGCTGGCATGCCATTATGAGACTGATTGACTATCGTACTTACTCTTTTGCATTCAGATAATTCATTAGGGTAATTATCCAGTTTAGCTGCTTTTCTGTAAAAAAAAAAACACTTGGAAAATGGTATATTTCCACTCTACTAATGACACAGAACACAAATATACTAGGGGCATTANATGGTAATTATCCAGTTTAGCTGCTTTTCTGTAAAAAAAAAAAACACTTGGAAAATGGTATATTTCCACTCTACTAATGACACAGAACACAAATATACTAGGGGCATTAACGTCCGACTAATTTCGTAATATGTGTCCACCTAACCTAACAGAACCTAACCCCACGATGGGTGAATCACTATTTTACATTTTTAAACTAACCTAGGATTGTAGGGTTTTACACTAACCTAGCATTTTAGGTTTTTTAACTAACCTACGAATTTAGGATTTTAGAGATTTAAAAGAACCGTAAAACACACCGGAAGAATATCAACTAACTCACCTAGGTAGGCGGCGGCGGGTACAATTCCTCTGTCCTCGACCGGCAAAACATCATGATCTACTATAGCGCCACGTAGGCGAATATTACGCACTGAAGCACTCGTTCATAGCCGAATATTACGCACTGAAGCACTCGTTCATAGGCGAATATAACACACAGAAGCACTCGTTCTTGCTTTCTCAGTTTTTTAATCAGTCGGATTGGGACGTCAAAACTCACCCCGGCAAAGAGACGGAGGCTACTGAACTGCCTTAAAAAATTTCCCTTAAAATCACATCTGACGCGTTACAGTGACGTAACAAGACCCAGAAGCCAATAAGGTGACTGCAGGAATCATGGCGTCACCAAAAATCAGGGCGTCCGCCGTAAACAAACCGGTGGACTGCTCATATTTTTAACTATTTTATTTAATACGTTCTACTTATTTTAACATGACACCCTCGTGAATATTAACAAGGTAAGCTGTGCATAATCCATTAATGCTACTTTCGTTTTTCTAGGACATTTCCTTCAGAAAAGCCGCTAAACTGGATAATTACCGAATTCCCACTTGGCATACAAATGCACTGTTCAATCCACAAGATCAGCATCAATTACTTTCAATTTCCCTTGGTTTTGAGCGCCAGCCAGTGAGAATGACATTCCTATACATCTCAGGGTACTCTGTGGGCAGAAAAATCTTCTAACCATCTGAAGTAAAATTTAAATAAATGTTTATGTTGAGCAACTGTCCAAAACAAAATTAATCAATGTCACTTTGAGATGATATTCTTAAAAGTGTTTACAAATGTTCTGGGTTAGGTACTTGAACTTTGCCGGGTATACCTGCCCCACGGCCATTATCAGGTAAAGATGCAAGTAGACTAGGCTTAATCTCCTCATATTTCAGCAGTCCAATAATAATCTGGCCTCTTCTGCACCTGCCCTCTGCTCTATTATGCTTGAGAACATATTTCACGGGTTTTTTCGGGGTACTCCCATTTCCCCCGCCCTTGCATTCCAGCGCCGCTCCATTCTAGGGTTTCATTTCTCTCATGCCCGAGGATGACGGTCACCTACGTGTCCCAGCTGGAAAGACCGTCACTCGGAGGGTGTCGCCTTGCCCTGGGTGCGCTCCCCACACGCCATTTATTTATTTATACCACAATATTTGACTTTGATTCACAAAATAAACTTTTTTATTAGAGTAGCATATTCAAGACCAGCTGGTCTCGTTGAAGCGTAGTCCGAGAAGAAGGGAACTAGGCGGGCTAGCAACAGACTTTGGCGCAATATTCACGTATCCAATCACAACCAGCACCCGCCCTGGAACCGTCTGTAATGTGGATAACGTGAATACGTCAATGACATTTAGCTGTCGAAATCATGTGTTAGCTGCGTACGTCAGCTGTTTGTTCACTACGCCCCTCATGCACTGCTCTCTGGTGTTCGCTCAAATACACTTCAAACTAGAAACAAACTTATATATAATCAACTTTTTACCTAAAATAATTTGTTTTTACATACATTGTGTGCAATTTTCTTTTCAGTGTTTGTAAACAAAGTGTGTTTAGTTTTACTGCAACGTCTGTCAAAACAAACCTTTTGAAAAAGGTGGCAAACGCATAAAAAAACTGTGAACAAACATCACTTTCCCACAAAAATATTTACATTATACTAAAATCTATAGTGATTCATAATGTTTGTTTATGTTATTGTTTTAGGTTTTGAAGTAATTGTCAATATATTTAAGTTAATACACCCACAAGGTAACTGTCGAGAGGAGGATGGAGTCTATAGGAACTAAACTGAGGGTCTGTTGTACTATAGGTTCTAAACTGAGGAACTGTTGTCGCCAGGCACAGTAGAGTTGGAGAGATTATCTACCTTTAGTAGAAGTGGCTATGAACTACACAGATGGAGAGCGGGCACCAGAGGGTAGATCAACATGCTGTCGTGGGAATGATACTTAACTTAGACATTCCCCGTAGCCATACCTCACTGGTAAACTGGGTACCCTTGTCGGACCAAACAACCTCAGGCTTGCCAATCTCCTCGATAAATAACTTCAGTTGGTAATTGTATAGAATAGCGAAGGAAACGTAGTGGACCCACAAAAGTAACATAAATGGGGTCTGCACAGCTTACCTTTTTAATATTGAGGAGGGCGTAGTGATAAAATAAGTAGAACGTCGAAAATAAAATAGATAATATACGAGGAGTTCTGCCGCTTTGTTTACGTCGGACGCCATGAGGTTTGGCTGTGGACGTGTAGACGTTATACTCTTAGTATGTTAGTTGCAGTTTAGATGCGAGACAGTGCGGTTCGTGGCAAGTGGTGTGTGGTTTTGCGCCCGTGAGTTGTGGCGTCCGAATCCGACCGTGCGAAGGTTTGTGATTTAAGAATGGAGGGTGTAAGTACGAGTGCTTCTTTGCACGACAGTCGTATTTTGCGGGTGCTACTTGGACGTTTTATTAGATCGTGGTATTTTGTCGAGTGAGGTAAGGTGCAAGTCATGTACGACGGTAGTTGAGTTGGCCGAGGACAGTGGAATTGTACCCGCCACCTGCCTACCTAGGTGAGATAATTCATATACTTCCGGTATGTTTTACTGTTACTTTAAAACCCTGCAATCCTAGGTTAGATTAAAAATGAAAAATAGTGATTCACTCATTGTGGGGTTATGTTAAGTTAGGTGGACACACATTATGCAATTGGGTAGATAAATGTTAAATTGGGAATTTTTTAATTTTGTGGGTGTATTTTAGTGATTTTACCCCACAATTTCCGTGATCTTCATAGCCCTCCTCACTATTGTATTTGTGGTTTGTGTTGGTAATACGTTAATGCCCCTAGTATATTCGTGTTCTGTGCAATTAGTAGAGTGGAAATTACCTTTCTGTGATTTTTTTCTTTTATATTCAGAAAAGTATCTATTCTATACAATTACCCAATTTCTAGAGCCTTAGAAGGTAGAATTGACTTTAATTCTCCCTTTAAGACTTTTTGAGGGTGTTTTGCCTTGACAGGCATGACCTTACAACTTTAGTCACATCTCTCTGCATACCAGACCAATAGACAATCCTTCCAATGGTCTGATACATCTTAGCAGACCCAACGTGGTCTAACATTAAGTGATATTCCCAAACAAACTCGTTGACAAACTTTCTTGAGACGACTGGTTTCCAATACTCCTCAAACTGGGTTTTCATAGAGCTGCGATGAAACAAACTACCCTCAGGAGAAATACAAAACAATAGGTTAATCTTGTCAGCAGGATCTGCACAATCTTCCTTGGTTCACCTTGAGGTTCTCAAACAGTTTGTTTGCCTCTTGACTTGTCTTCAGAACTGCTGTAGCCTTACTTGCTGCTGCTAGAGATTCTCTTGGTGTCTGTGTAGTTATAGAGATGTCAGCTTCGAAGTCTGGAGCTCGACTTAAATAATAAGCTGCGTCGTTCTCCCTCCCTTTAATGTGTCTGATCTCAATATCGCACTCCTGTATCAATAGGCACCATGTGGTAAGGCGACTGCCAAATGTCTTGCCAGTCTTTAAACAAGTCTAAACCATATGATCATTCAGTAAAACAGTTTTATCTCCTACAAGTAGGTCACAATACTTTTGTAAACTCGAAACAATTGCTTGAGCCTCTCGCTCTGTCACTATGTAATTGCGTCCAGCAATGTTGAGTGTACGACTTGCTGTAGCAATCGTCTTCTCAACACCATCTTGGTCTTGCTGTGCTAACTTGACACCAGTAGTGTGTGATGATGCATCTGTGTACAAGCAGTACTCCTGACCTTGAACGGGCTGATGAATCACATGTTCATCCAATAACAACAGTTGCAGCTGGTTGAAAGGCTTCTGTTCCCCAACTGCATGGTCGATACTTCTTCAATAACTGGAACAGTGGTATTGCTATCTGAGCAATCTTATTGGAGTAATTCCTTTAAAACCCATTGACACATAAGAAGGTCCTTAACTTCTTCCCAATCTTAGTTTCAGAAAACTGTGTAATAGCTCTCAGCTTATCAGGAGCAGTCTTGATGCCTGTAGGGGTCAAAATATGGCCTAATAATGGTAACTCATCCCTACAAAACAATGGCTTCCTCAACTTTACAGTCATTCCTGCCTCCTGCAATGTAGTCAACACAATATTCGAGTGTTCTAAGTACTCCTCGTATGTTGATTACGTAACCAGGATGTCATTGACTACATTACATTTCTTGACCAATTAGAAAGCAGCCCAGCAGAGTCTCCGTTTCTTAAAAAGGAACATGTAAAACGTACTTGAAACAGCCCAACGCGAGAGTCGTGGACATCAATATTAATTTAAAATGATTAATTCTTGGGCGGCGGACAAGACAATAAACAACACTTTAAAACAGGGAGAGACAGTAACACAACCGTTTTAGTTTGACCGAAACAGAATTTTGACAGGCAACCGAAACCACAATTTTCAAAAAACTAGAATTACTGCTCACCCAAGATGAACACAACTATGCCACACGAAACACTAAAACATTTAAAAAGAGCCCAACATACACACAAAAATTGTCCACAACTTACCGTTAATTAAGCTCTAATGCTCGACGGCTCAGGCAACGAGCCACATCGCAGCCTCACCGTCCTGAAGGACGACAAGTGCAGCAGTTTAAACCATTTGAAGATCTCTTGCAGGCGACACGTTCAGGCGATGGCAGGGTGTAGAATAGGAAGAGCTCCAGCCGTGCAACGGCTTAAACAAACTATCAGAACTGTATAAAAATGATGATGCATGAGCGGAGGGAAAAACGAGGGATAGTGGACAGGGGAGGAAAGAGGAGGGGATCCGAGCCGAGCAAAGAGTAAACCACAGTGTCGTGTAGAAAGCAAAGAAAATGTCTTGTGCGATGGGCGCTAGCGTCGCAAGTTTTCCAATACATTGTGTTCATTTTTCACTTCCATATTAGCAAACAAACATTGTTTACTTTTACCACGACATCTTTAGAACCTAACGCCTGTCAAAACAAAACTTTGGAAAAGGTGGCAAATGTAAAAAAAAACATAAACAAACCACACTTTCCCACAGAAATACAAAAATATTTTTATTATACTTAAAAACATTGAAAACAACTGCAAAACACATAAACAATAACATAAACAAACGTCAATTGCTATAGTGCTAAATGTTAATAAAAGTATACTATAAGTCTACGGCGTGAATATCCTTATGAATATTCGATGGCTCTGTGGTAAATAAAATTCATTTGTATTATTACTGTTTTGTTTTTGTGTGTGTTTACACTTTTGAAACAGGTGATGAAACATTTAACATTATTTAAATTTGGAATAGTTAAAAATTGCTCTACAAGTTTTCAAAGATATATTATTGTTACAAGATACCTGAGGGACGCATCTGAGTTTGTGGGAGAAGGAGGTCTTAATAAGAACTAAATTTGATTTTTAATTTATTCACACAGCTATGTTAATGCAATTAAACTATTAGCTGTCTATCTCTACTATTACTCTTGTTATTTTCAGTGAGCACAATATTAAATGTCTATCTCAATTCTAATTAAAGTCCTTATCAATGTTACATTCATTATATACACATATTCAATCTGTCTATTATCATTCCAAATATCTCGCTCATGCATCCAGTTCAGTAGTCCCGCCCATCAGTCTCTCCATCTCTCCCTCCCTCTCTCCCTCCCTCCCTCTCTCTCCCTCCCTCCCTCTCTCA
>NQII01002457.1:199712-261483 GCA_002778355.1 Clitarchus hookeri | reverse complement strand
TCCCCCTCTCTCTTCCTTTCTATCCCCCTCTCTCCCTCTCTCTCTCTCTCTCTCTCTCTTTCTCTTTCTCTACTGTACCTATACATACAGTCTGCAGACTTCACTCGTGCCTCCACTCGACGTCGTGCTGGTTCCCACACCTGATACTTAGGGTTGCACAATACTCCAAACTCTCACATTTGAAAACTGTCCTCACAGAGGCCCCTTGTGGCTTAAATCACCTCGCTGACCTGATCTGGAAGTTTCCCAGCGTCCTGAGTCTTGCTGAGAGTGCAGGCAAGGACAAAGAACCAGAACATTCTTTCAATCCACTGGAGGTTTCTTTCTAACCGTGCGGCCGGGCAGAAATTTCTTTTGGACAGTGCGCTGCACCTTAGTTTATTATTTACGACTGGTACCTGCCCTGAAGGACTGTTGTGACGTAAAATAACCACTGTCCACAACCAATACAATCAGGGATAACACAGTGATCTATTAATTACTGTAAAAGTCAAGGTCAAATATGGGTTGTAACTAAAAAAATCTGACACATTCATACTGAAATGTAACAATTCTCAAGTTCTGATACTCACAAAATTTTGCACGCTATTTAAATCGTGTAACACTTCACATGGTGAAATTAAAGAAGATCCACAAGTGTACGCACCACAGTCCGCACTCACCAAATTCTTTATTAACATCAGAGTTAAAACATTGAAATTACTGCACTAATTGGTCTCTTTCACTTTGCTTTTATCTGCGATAGTTTGACATTGTAGGATACAGAGGAATATGGCGGAACACGTGAACATGTCCTAGGAAGCAGGTAAATTAGTATTCCCTCCGTGCTCGCTATCACATGTGCTCCGGGAAGCAGAGTGGGGCAGATTTCGTATGAATGCGCTATTCTAGAGTAATTTGTGGACCTGTTTAACATTATTTGTGTACTTAGGCATTTCTTGTGGAGGTATTATTTTTCACCTTTTTTTTTACTACTTTCACCCTCTTCTATTGCAATTCATAGTAAATCTGCCTGTCTACCACAAATATTGTGCCACTGCAATTATTATTCTGTATTGTGGTAGGCCTGCTGTCTATTCACATAATTCTCTAGGTTTTTTTTTTAAAAGCCTCTATTCTTGCCTGTTTGTTATTACAGATGTTTCAGAATTGGTCCATATAGGTATAGTATATCACTTATTGGTAGCAATTGTTTTTATGTAAAGAATTGTGAAAGCCTATGTTACTATTCACACACTGTTATAAATGTTAAGCTACACATACCATATACACTGAAGAGCCAAAAAAACTGGTACACCTGCCTAATATCGTTTAAGGCCCCCCAAACACTCAGAAGTGCCGCAAGATGACGTGGCATGAACTCGACTGATGTCTGAAGGTATGCAGGAGGCAATTTACACCATGAATCCTGCAGGGCAGTCTACAAATCCAATCTGCGCTAATTTTTGAAAGAGTTGCACGTCTGTCATGTTTAATGATTCTCGTCAGTCGTCGTTTACGCCGTTCTTTCACAATATTTTTCCGGCTGCAGCGATGTCGAAGATGTGATGTTTTACCGGATTCCCGATATTCACGGTACACTCGTGAAATGGTCGTACGCGAACATCCAAATGTTATCGCTACCTCGGAGATGCTATGTCCCATCTCTCGTGCGCCGACTATAACACCACGTTCAAACTCACTTGCATCTTGATAACCTGCCATTGTAGCAGTAGTAACCGATCTAGCTGCTGACCGCATCGCGTTACTCTGATTGGTTCCATACCTCTGTTATTTGCGTACGCACGCCTATACCAGTTTTTTTTGGCTCTTCAGTGTACTTGTAAACATATTTCTTATTTCTTTGATAATGTTACTGATATCTTTTATTTTCAGAACCCAAGTTACGTGGTAGCAATAAAAAGTATCACAAAGAAAAACTTAGCGAAATCACAGAATTTGCTGGGGAAAGAGATAAAAATCTTGAAGGTAAGAGGTTTTGTATTTTTACTTACTAATACAAAGGTAGTTCAGGATTCAACTTATTGTGTATATAATAAATAGGAACATTTCTTCATGACAGATATCACTCAGACTGTGATATACTAACAGAATATGTTTATTGCCTACTCCATTCAATAATTGCTGTAGTCTATACACGGTTCCTTCACATTTTCTGAAGCACACCTTTGAAAAAATCACTCTATGTACGATGGTTTGGTTGTTTCCTAAATACATCACTTATTACAAGAGTTTTATTCTTGTGTTAACATAAAAGTACCTTATTTTTAGTTCAATTGAACTTTTACTTGCATAAATTATATTTAATTTATAATTGATATGAATAAAACGGAGACTAATGAGGTATGTTGGTGATACACAGTAAGAAGTAGTTGTTATGCAGAATATTATACAAGTGAGTGCACACAGATGCAGCGCATTGTCGCTTTGGTGTGATTTTCTAAACTTAGTTAAGCTTTGTTTGCCTGAGGCGGAGGGAGGAATGAATGTCTTGGAAGTAGGGCTTCAGGGAAGTAGCAAGGAAGCGTGCCTAGACCACAACTTGGTGATTGTGTACTTCACGTCCTGTTTGAACAGAGGCTAAGTCATGCAACGCGTGGTTGCAAAATACAGGTCATTCAATTCATTATATTTTTAATATTATGAGTTGGAAAAATGGTTGTAATTTTTTTTGCAGGATTTCAACTTAATGACATTTCTCAATTCAGTTTACGCTATAAAAACTTAGTACTGTGGAAAGATAGTGAGGGAAATTCTGAAGTAAAGGTGTAATTAAAAAGTATTTGGAAAGTTTGAAAAGTTAATTTGTATAGTCCTTTGCTCTACAAAATTCCTTTTGATGAACAGTGAACTCAAGAGAATACCTTTACTCAAAACCTGTAAACTGCATTATGTATAAGGCCCATTTGAGTAGTGTACATTTGATTTAATTTAATGCCAGTGGGCAGTACGAACATTTTCTATCTGCTAGCTGTGGAATTTTCAAGAAAGTTTTTTTTTTTTNTAATTTAATGCCAGTGGGCAGTACGAACATTTTCTATCTGCTAGCTGTGGAATTTTCAAGAAAGTTTTTTTTTTTTAAGAGAAAGTTTAAGATGTTAAAATTTTGTTGCAATTTTGGATTTTCAAAGAATTAGCTTGGTTTAATTGTAAATTATTAATTTTAAAAAATATTTCAAAATTAATTTTTTAGTTGCTGCATGTTTGGCAGCACCATCGCATGGTTCTGCCACAGCTGCAACTTGCTATTGCTAGGTCTTCGTCTCTCAGGTTCCATATATAGTCGGATGGCTTCGTGTGACTTGTAGCTCCGTGCTTGGACAGNTTGCTAGGTCTTCGTCTCTCAGGTTCCATATATAGTCGGATGGCTTCGTGTGACTTGTAGCTCCGTGCTTGGACAGCTTTCGACCTTCCTTTTTGAGTAATCGCAGTACACCGTACTACCTCTGGTCTGGATGCATGTTGGTCCGGCTCATGTCTTTGGGTTGGGGGCATGTAGCAGTCTGCTATTATGCTGGGATCACAAGAGCGCGACACACGCAACGTGATGGGTGCGACACAAATAAAATAGTTTCCCAGTCAATCAGGATTTAGACTTCTGTGACATCAACACGACAAAACTCGTCCACGCAACAAGATTTCCGAATAGAAAATATTTATAATTTATTTGTGTCGCGGGCACGACAGGTCTGTAAATCTGTATAACCCGCCATATTTTTGGTGCTAAAGTTCTACGTGCGCTATTATTTACTGTATTAACAAGCAAAGCAACAGATTTTTATGCCTAGATGTAATTACGGCCATATTTTCACGCTCAACGTACCTGAGGACACGGAAGAATGTTTTTAAAGGATAGCAAAATAAGAAAATAATTGAAACATTAATGGCCGTTGTAAAAGATGTTATTATGTAGTGGCAAGAAACCATTTATAAATAATATTTTAAAATGTTGATCGCGAGGCAGTAAAATCTAGTGTTTAAATTGTAATTTTTTTGTTGTCGTGTCGTGCCCTTCGCATCACATCTGTCGTGCTATCGTGATTCCGGCATTATGCTGGGCGGCAAATGTATAAAATGGCAACCTTAAGCATTACCAACCTGAGACTCATTTTGGTCCATACTTACTGCAGCTGTGGGGCAGGGTCAGTTTTTCTTGAGGGTAGTTCTGCTTGTAGGAGAGGATCAGATGAATGTTTGCAACACCACCAGGTGATGACTGGAGACCCCATACACTCCATGAGGACACCGCAGTCCCCTCTTCTCTCCCAGCTATGCATACCAGCCACATACTTGCACCTGTTTGTTTGTAAAGCTGGACTAACTACCATCCGTCACATACGTCAGTCGGCAGTCACGTCATCTTTAACCAATCGCAGGGCAAATTTTTTTTGTATCCATCAATCCGTCAAATATTTCTCTAGCTTTAACTTCTGACAGGCGGATGGGTCACTGCCTTCTGACGACATTCCATAGACGCGAATACACACTTTGAAATAAAATGCAAGGTGGTGGATATGCATTTATTAATCTTTGGTTTTTAATTCAGGAATTTAAAATGTAAACAATAATTCAGTGTAAATTCTTATCAGGCAAAAAAATACATTTCCCCAAAATGTTTCCCTCAGAGCAGTGGCAACACTGGCGTGTTTGTTGGTGAGTTGGACGCATTTGTACTGCAGCCATCGACCTCTGTCATTGTGCGGGGTGTTTACTGTGGGGAACTATTATAAATATTTCTTGCTCTGTGAAGGTATAAAACAAAAATATATGTTTTTGTTTGAATTTGCTATCTTTTGAGCTTCTTGTATGTGCAGNTGCTCTGTGAAGGTATAAAACAAAAATATATGTTTTTGTTTGAATTTGCTATCTTTTGAGCTTCTTGTATGTGCAGACCTAACTAAAATTGAATGTAATTTTGTGGGGTTGAAGTATGTTGGTAAGTGACCATTTGTGCGGCTAAATGTATGTGGGTGACAAAATGAAATAAAAATAATAACCAATATTGCTTTACCCCTTTCCAAACACATAAGAGAAAACCACAAACATTCACACTGCTACCTCATAATGTGTAAATATCTAATACTTATGAATGACACACTTAACCCTAAAGATAACGAGTGAGTATAGTATAGGCAGTTACCTTTATCTTGGAAGCTGTTAGACAAATCACAGACAAGGAAACACAACACTAGTTCAAGAAAACCAGGAAATCGACACACAAAGGAAAATCTTCTGAAATAACATGCAACTTAGTCATAAATTACAATTAAATAAATAAATAAATTAATTAATTTGCAACCAACTTCAAACAAATAACTTTGCAATTCATAGTTTTGCAGAAGAAAAAATTTTCTGAACCTTCAACAGATAAAGAAAACAAAAACTCAAACTAAAATGCATTCTATGTAAAAGCATTCGGGTATCTCTTGTCTTTCACTGATAAAGAATAATTCTCACCCCTGAATTCAATATTGGATAATTTCATTTCAAACGGTTATAATTGCTTGACTCTAATTGGTAGCGTCAAGAGTTCTTTTACCCAGAACTTCTGGAATGTCCTCTCAAAGTGAAAAAAAAATTAATGTGCTCAACAAAACTTTCCTTTCACTGACATAATTAATATTCCGTCCAAGAATTTGCGATGAAAGTTAGTACTGTTGCAAATATTTGTAACTAGCATCTACCAAAATGTAATTGCCATACAAAAATGCTTTATGTCGTCGGTATGCAGGTTCCCTCAGCAGTCCTTAGGAGGAGTGCTATAAGAAATTACATTTATTAATTTTGATCTCTATAAAAATTAGACCACTTGGAATAGTTGCAAAAAAAAAAGCTGGTCGTCGCTAGAATTCCATTTTAACTAATCAAAAAAATTCATCCCTTAGAAAAACTCACTTCCCGAGACTTTAATTAATAAACATAATATATAATCACATGTACAAAGCAAATAAAACATAATGTATCCTAGTCCATTACATCAAAATAGGAAATGCAAAGAGCATAAAATCTCTGTGTACATAAGACATTTTGCCAAATAAACTGTCAGTTTGACTTCAAAAATATAAGAAACACTATAAACATTACAAATGATACACAGTAAATATTGATGAGATGAAAATAAATAAAAGTAAATTAAACTGTCTGATGAGTGATAACCTGTTTTGTTTCCAGCTATTATTAGTTATTTTTAAATTTTCATGTCATCTTTTTTTATCGTGCATTGCTGAACCGGTCAGACATCAAAGTGTTCAATGGAAACTGAACTCATCCAACTTTTTCAGACAAATATGGTAGCGTTTATGACATTTAGGTGACGTCACAACCGTCCAAAAATTTAATTTGACCAAACTTATTGGAAGCCGTTTGACGGAAAATTCGACAGCGTGGCTGGATTTAAGGGTGCTGTCTGGCTGTAGGTATATGGCTTGTTCGAGTTGTAGAAATGTGGGAGTGCTGTGTGTGGTAAGATGCCGGGTCGCCTTGACACGCAAGGCTCTGAATTCGCTTGCAGTCTTTTTCTTGTGAGCTCTTTGGCAACCCTATAATTTTATAATGTAATGATAATGACATGTGATGTGCTGTGTCTCGCTATACTATGTCAGTAGCATGTACTGAAGTTTCGCACCTACAAATGTTCGTGAAACACTCGTATTGACCCTTTTTTTCACTTCAGAAAAGTAAACGGCGTAGACGTAAATAGAAAACGGAAACTGGTATTTGGACGTGATGAATTTCTTAAATGCTATTCGTAAGCAGACACCACTCAAAAATATTTAACTTTTTTAAAATGACAACTTTACGAATGAATCGCAACCTAGACATACGATGCCTTTAAAAATCTTAAATTGCGTGGTATTGTCAGTAAAAATATGGCAGTATTAGTCGTACATTCAACATGTAGTTTCAAGTACTTTACCCAACTGCACAATAACAGAAAAACTTATTTTTGAAACTGGAGTAAATTCGTTAATAGTGAAAGCATCACTAGACAAATGTAAGCAAAGTAATTAGGGTCATTTGCAATGATTACTTCTTTTATCTTATCTTGTTTGGATCAAAAACAGATGGTTCCTTTGTTTTTGCTTTATCTGATGTCTGTCTAAGTTCCATTAAAAATGTTAATAAAATTCAGATGTAAATTTATGAACATGTACCTGCAGCTAATACAGTAAATTATTATTATTTTATTAAATGCTTACAAAGTATAAGTGTTGGTAGAGCATGCCTGCTGCAACGTCAGTAATGATGAACTGTTGTCTGTAAAATTGGGAAAGATACAGCTGTGATGGCCCATTTAATTAGCTGACTATGCTAATGCCGAAGTGAAGAGCCAAACCTTTGGTCTCATGTTTGGAAAGACCTGGGTTCGACTCCCAGTCCAGACAACCTGAGTTCTCTTTTCCGTGGTTTTCCGAAGTAGCTCCAGGCGAATGCCGGGACGGTTTCTCGCTACAAGCCACGGCAGATCTCTTCCCCGTTCCTGCTTCTCCGAGCAACTTGCTCCGTCTGTAATGATCTTGCCGTCGACGCAACGCTAAGCCCTACCGACTTACGTACCTTCTCGTGATAGCCGCTGCATTCAGAAGAAAGAATAAGTTAAAACTCCAAGTTTATGTAATGGTTACAGCCTGATGTAGAAGTCCTGACTAGGCTAATACACAGTTTAATCAACTTTTTATATGCAGGCAGGTGCTGTCGCAGCGACTTCACAAGCGTTTTCAGGAGCATCAAGGCGGAGTAAGGGCATAATAAGCTTTAACTTTCTTACCATGTATGGGGTATGTGGTATGTGGTCAGATATGTGATGTGGTGGAAGCTCCCATAGTTGTGTGGGAGTCCTTTGAGTAATAGTGTTTCCTTCCTTGTCTTAATTCCAGGCATTCAGTAGGTTATTGTGGATAAGACTGTCGGCTTTAGTCGACGTCAACTCTCGTACTGTCTCGGTCCTGTGTCGAATAGCAACCACGCACATAGATATGTATATATTTTATTTTTATTTGCAATCATGATTTGTTACTGTGGCTCATTCATTAAACTTACTGTGTCATAACTGGATTTTAGGAATCTGGTGTTACGCAGTGGTACGTACTGATTTTAGATCGTGATAGGGCTTACTATTGCTAAGACTTCTGAGATTTTATTTGTAGTGAAAAATGCAATTACCCTGGTTCCTGCTAATGAAGTAAATTGTATTGTGTGCAGTCAGATTTGACATGTTTTGTGTTCAGTAATGATATTGCTCTGTTATGTAGCGTGGTCTTTTTGTACTAATTTGTGTGGTGCTGTGTAACAACTCTTACTCTTTCATTGCTTCAGGAGCTGACGGAACTGCATCATGAAAATGTTGTGGCTCTTCTGGACTGTAAGGTGAGTGCGTCTGTAGTCTACTGTTTACATGAGAGTTGTTTGTGACCGGCTGGAAATTAATTTGCCATTATGTTTTTTTTTTCCATGCAGGAGACATCACATAATGTCTTCTTGGTCATGGAGGTGAGTTACACATTTACATATATTTTTGTGTCGGTTGTCTTATTAATTACAGTTAATATTTTCCTATATTAAGTAAGTTACTTTTCCACAAAATCAGTTCTATAGAAGTGCTTGTTCAGTGACCGATTACTAAGAATTTTTAACGTGGTGATGGTTGAACTAGACTACAGGATCGTTGGAAAATGGTGAACAAGTTTGTAGAAAAAGGCTGTCCAGTGCAATAAAAATGGAGCTTAGGTAAAGGAGGGGTTAAGAAGCTAATGAAGGATTATTAGCGACGTTCATTTCAGATAATATGTAGTGACTTTGCAAATAATAAATAAAAGGCAGCAGTCCCGTATCTGTAAGGTTATGTGCAAAAGTGTGTTGATAGAAGCTATGAAGAGTGAAGCAAACGAGTGGAGAGCTTTGGGCGTCTCTTAACATTGAGGTCTTTAGAGCCGATCGGTATGGAGCAGCGCTGGAAGGGGCGGGGTAATTGGGAAATCCCAGAGAGAACCTGCTGATCAGCGGCATCGCCCGGCTCAATTCCCACATGCAAAAATCCGAGAGTGACTCCGCTGGGGATCGAACTCAGTTCGCGTAGGTTGGAGGCGAGTAGTCTAACCACTTCACCACCGTGGCCCCTGGGGTGAGGTGTTAGCACATTGAGCCATAGCAACATGCACTCTAGATAGGAATTAAGCCACTATAGCTGTTAACAAATATGTGGCATAACTTAAGACATGCAGTGCGCTGGGACTTATTGAGTTTAACATTACGTACACACTTATTTTCTCTTTGTTTTTTATATATATTATAATTTTTAGCTAACATGTATATAAGTAAAAGTTCAGTTTAATAAAAATTAAGATACTTTTGTGTTAACAGAAGTGTAAAATGCTTTGACTCATGACATATTTGGGAAACAACCAAACATGGGGTGATTGTTCCTAAGGTTTGATTCAAAAAGTAGTATGATACCGCAAACAGGCTACACAACAGTTATCTTGCGTACGTTGTGGGCTCTACAGGACAGCTCTCGCACTTGCGTAATCTTGAGTGTAGGTACACTCTAGGCAAGATAGGCGTGTTTGTATATCAGGGCTCATTTTGTTTTTGCATGGTAAATGTTTTCAACCCAATGTTTTTTTATGCCTTTGAGTAGTAGCAAGAGCAAGTGATGGGAAATGTTTTTTTTTAACTAGACATGTGTTTTGTTACATTACAAGGTAATTAAAAGGTTAAAAAAAATGTAACAAGAGACTTGAAAGGGTAAGGAGAAAGAGAGAGACAAGGCAGTACATTACGACCGTCCTAAATATGTATGTCCTCAGTACCGACCTGTGGATGTCTTAGTAGGAGTCCCCTCCACATCGTTGACTGCTATGGTGCGAGGTGTCATAGTGATCCAGTCGTTTATAATCAGAGGAAGTAATGGCTTCTCATGCTGGGCCAGACCCGAACCATCCATCATGCCCGGTGATCTTCTCTGGGATAGGTAGAGGGGGAGGGGTGAGGGGCCAGTGATAGGTGGACAGGGTAAGCAGAGTGCCAGGAAGAGTTGACGAGCGACAAGGCACATAACATTAAAGAGAGAAGGAAGGGAACTAGTGTGAGGTGAGGTTGCAAGCATGTTTTTTAACAGTGTGTTTGTTTATTGTTGCAGTTCTGCAATGGGGGTGACTTGGCGGACTACCTGGGAGGTGAGTGCTGGCATTGCTGGTCGTGTGTGTGTGTGTACTGGTGAGTGCGACGCCTTGACGGCTGTGTAACGCATGTTGCAGTGAAAGGGACGCTGAGCGAGGATACCATCCGGCTGTTCCTGGTGCAGCTCGGTGAGTCTCCGTTCATGTAGCTGGTTCATGCTCTACTCCTGGAAAGGAGATGCCGGGAGTGGTTCAGTTCCGTGGCACGAGCTGTCCATGCTATTAAGGGCCCTGCCTGGCTGGCACATTAGGTGCTTTGCATGAGTTTGGTAACAAACATGTTATTAAAAAATTGTTGGATTTTTTGTAGTGGTGTGTGAACACGAAAAGCATTTAAGAAATGTTTGGTTAATTCCACAGTGATAAATCGACACATAGCAAAACATTTGCCTGATTGCACACAATTACTGCGATACAAAACTATAATAGACGTGGGCACAGCTTACCTGCATAGGTTACCGACTCCATCTTTCCCCAAACTAGAAGTTAAGTGTTACCACCTCTTGCAACCACAAGGACCCTGCTCCAAAAGCAGGCGGGTGAACTGTCACAATCATCACTAACATCGCTAACTTCAAATTAAGTCACTCGCATTATATACACTATTTACAGCTGTCCAAACACATTGTGTGCCCAAAGACTAGTTTCAAGTTATCATTTCAACTCTTAGGAGTACGTACTTTTTTGGGCATAAAAATGGCTAAAACAAGTGTTTTCAGAATCAGTTTTAGTAATACAGAAACTTCCACTCTCGCTAGGGTGTACTAAAGACTTCACGAGGGATTGCCACAAGGAAATTATGTAGCTTAAGTTTCATACTTTATGTAGTACAATTACTAAAAAAAAATAATGAGGACATTAATAATAAAAAATTGTTATAGTTATACTGATAAGTATTTTGTGTTTAAGTGTGTGAAAATGATGTGGTGTGTATGTGTAGATACTGATGTGGTGTGTATGTGTAGATACTGATGTGGTGTGTATGTGTAGATACTGATGTGGTGTGTATGTGTAGATACTGATGTGGTGTGTATGTGTAGATACTGATGTGGTGTGTATGTGTAGATACTGATGTAATTGATGCAAAACTAAATTTTGAGACGGGGTACATTTTGCAACACCAGGTGTGACAAATTCTGTACCGAACCTTGCCCCACGTAATTAAAAAAGGTTCAAACACCTGCATTAGGAACGACTTGTATATGCTGTTTACTAATAGAAGTATACCATGTAATTATCAGTGTGTGTGAGAACATTGCGAGTGTGTGGAGCTAGGAACTGAGTTGTTGCGTATGTTGTGCAGCGGGGGCCATGAGAGCGCTTCACGCGAAGGGCATTGTTCACCGCGACCTCAAGCCGCAGAACATCCTGTTGAGTCACAGCGGAGGGAAGGCTTGCCCTCAACCCAACGAGATACGCCTCAAGATCGGCAAGTTCCCCTGCCATTTGAATTAATAATTGTACACTGATTAAACATTATAGCATTACTTAAGGATGGCTATATTTAATAATTGAAGCTACACTTTTCTGTATTATTCTTCTAATTTGTGTGCTGACAGTTGTAAGTTGCTAATACTTGATTTGTAGTTGTAGATATACAAGTGAGCACACATAATTGTTATTGCAGAACCACAGAGGTTTTATATCATCCGTTGTCATACCGACACTAATGGGAAAAGGAAAAAGTGTAGTTTTGTATTAAAGTCATTGATTTTCTTTGTGTGCAGCGGATTTTGGGTTTGCGAGGTTCCTGCAAGATGGCGTGATGGCAGCTACTCTCTGTGGTTCTCCTATGTACATGGTGAGTTTTCCCAGTTACTTTTGTTACGTCCGGAGAAATATTTTAATTTTCAATTAAAGCAGTAACACATAAAAGTGTTTTAAATTGCAGTTTTCTTGGATACTGTATTAATTAGGGATGGGTCGGTTCGGTTCTTCGGTTCCAATTTATACCGGTTCTTGAGGTTTGACTCGGAACCGGTTTTAGGTTAACAACAACTACTCGGTTCTCGTTTCTACACAGTAATACCTTTACTAATATTTTGAGATGATGATATTAGTACGAAACATTATGGATTAATCTAGTTACGGTAAAGATCTGTAGTTACAAAAATAACTAACGAGAAACTTATCCAAACAAACAAAAATTGCATTCACGCCAAAACTATTATATAGGTTAATTCACCTGGAACAAGCATTTTTTTTCTTGGCCGCTATACTTTCTTGCAGCGAATTACTATTATCATTGACAGCAAATAAACGTTAATTTATTTAGCACCAATGTTTGCAAGAGTGTTTTTTTAGGACGGGCATTTAATCAAATACAGTATTTGGTTTAATAAATTCTATCAGTTAGACGAGACAAAACGTAAACATTCTCGTAATGGCAATGTCATAGATAAATATATACCGAGAAGATACTACACTCAGCATCGAGCAAAACAAAATGGCTGGTGTTTATGAATAGATTTTTAGCTTAGAATCGTTCTTATTGTTCTATGTGCACAACTTCTAAATATGGCATTCTAGTGTATTTCAATTTCCGTTGGATTATAAGAGAAAAAAACCGTAAACAAACAGTGAGTAGTGTACGCACGAGGATTTTGTGAGTAGGCCTACTTTTAAATGTGATACGTGAATAATGTTTAGCGCATGACAAACAGGTTTTAAGGTATTTAAGTCTGAAATTATTAAAATGTCATCCGTTTGGGAACATTTTAGCGTTGACGTCATGGACGATAAGTATGCATTATGCAATTATTGCAAAAGTCGTATATCCCGAGGATCTTGTAAATCAACGTCAAATCTCCACAAGCATGTGAAAACGCGACATCCAAAGAGACTTAAAGTTGAATCTGTGCAAGATATGTCAATAGCTCTTTGTTCGCGCGTGGTCTCCACATCTGTAACTGAGGTTATTTCAAGTCGGGGCGACTCCCATTTAACAAACGTGGCAAGTACGTCTACATTTGCCACTTCAGAAATGGGCAGCCACAAAAAGGGGCCTAAGTATCACAAGTCTGTAATGCAGCAGACATTAACACAAGTCATTGATAAAACCAGTAGATTTAAACATGATGACAAAAGACAGTCGACAATAACACATCTTATTGCAAAAATGGTTTGTGTGGATGGCCAGCCACTCAACATAGTCGAAAACAGAGGTTTTACAGAACTAATCAATCATCTTGAGCCTCGCTTCACAATGCCTTCTCGAAAAACACTGGGCAATGTAATTATTCCAACTATGTATCATTCTGCTGTCAAAAATGTTGAAAATCAGCTACTTGAGACAGAATTTGTTGCAATAACCACAGACCTATGGACTTCTGTAGCGAATACGGATTTTTTAAGTGTGACTGCCCACTATGTGAATAAGGACTTTGTCTTCCAGCACCTTTGTCTTGATGTTGTACCTTTCCCCGAAGTGAGCCATACAGCTGAAAACATTTGTGAATTTCTCACTTCTGTTTTGCATAAATGGGGACTAGGAAAAAAAGTGGTGGCTGTTGTACGAGATAATGCCAGGAACATTGTTGCTGGCTTTGAACTGTCACCTTTTAACCACACTGCATGCCTAGCACATACCTTGCAGCTGGTGCTCAAGGAAGGTTTCTTGAGCAACAAAATAATCAACAACGTAGTTTCTTCATGCAGGAAATTAGTGGGTCACTTCAAGCACTCTGCACGTGCCACTAAAGTGCTGAAGACTTGTCAAATTACTGCAGGAGTAGCACAGCATAGACTAATCCAAGAGGAACCAACAAGATGGAACACCACATTGCACATGCTCAAGAGGCTGTATGAGCAGAAGAGAGCTATTCTATTGACTAGTGCAGGGCTAAACATACCAGAACTGTCCAACTGTCAGTGGGCTTTGATCGAAAACATCATTCCTATTCTTGATGTATTCGATTCAGCGACAAACCACATCAGCTCGGATCATGTGACTGCTGCAGAGGTTAGTGTTAAATAAATGTTATGCATTGTTTTGTAATGTACTTGTAATGTCATCCAGTGAGTGTTACTGGTTTGGTTTGTATTTCAGGTTATTCCTCTTATCAATGTCATTGAAACTGAGCTACAAAAACCTGCTCCAGCTGGTTCTGGTTTGCAGGGACTGAAAAATGACTTGTACTCTTCCATGAAAATAAGATTTAAGGATTATGAAAACAGTGACATTCTGACATCTGCTACACTGTTGGATCCACGCTTTAAAGAAGCACCTTTTAAAGATAAGGCAAAGGCAGATGCTGCTAAACAAAGATTGTTGGAGGAAGCATCAACTCTACAAAGTTCTGAGCATTTGGTTAGATCAATGTTATAAAATTTTAAAAGTAATGTATTTTACAAATTAATTTATTTTTATGTTAACACTATTTTTTTTTTTTTTTTTTTAGTCATCTTTAAGAGAATGTGATCAAACTCAGGTGCAAGAAGGTACAGGAAACCCTATTTGGTCCCAATATTCCAACCTGTTTGCACATTCTAAAATTAATAGTGACAAAGGTGGTCATCATTCTATGACAGAAGAATTCAAACAGTATTTTAGTGAGGAAATGATGGCACCTGATTGTTCTGTCACTGAATACTGGAGAAGAAGAGATCACTGCAAACCACTTCAGGCACTTTCAAAAAAGTACTTATGTGTCCCACCTTCAACAGTTTGCAGTGAGAGACTTTTCAGCACTGCAGGATTCATATGTGACTCCAAAAGAAATCGCTTAGATCCACATAGAGTGAAAATGCTAATTTTTTTGAACAAAAACCTTAAATAAATTTAATACATGTTTATCTGTATCCATTAACTCTTATCTTCACACCACTTTGTTATTCAATTATTCCGTAGGTTCAATAAAACATTTAATGTATTTTACCTGCATTGGTTTAATAAAGTTGCAAGCAAAAGGCAAGTATTCGAAATAGAACCGAATACTGGAACCGATATTCGAATTGTAGAATCGGAATCGGAACCGGAACCGATATTTTTTGGTATTCGACCCATCCCTAGTATTAATAAATTGAGNAAATTGTAGAATCGGAATCGGAACCGGAACCGATATTTTTTGGTATTCGACCCATCCCTAGTATTAATAAATTGAGACAGTTTCGTTTTACGTTAAAATAAAACTTCCGTAGACCATAGTGATATGAAATGTGTGTTGAGTATTTTGAGTTCTCTCTCTTTTTGATTTGTGTATATAGTAAATATAATAGAGAAGTGAGGCTGAAACCAGATGTTAAGAATGTGAATGTGTTCTGAATGGGAGTGTATGTGCAGGCCCCGGAGGTGATAATGTCGCTGCAGTACGATGCGAAGGCGGACTTGTGGAGTCTGGGCACCATCGTGTTCCAGTGCCTGACGGGCAAGGCTCCCTTCCAGGCCCAGACTCCGCAGGCTCTCAAGCAGTTCTACGAGAAGAACTCCAACTTGGCCCCCAAGTGAGTCCCGCTGCCGTGGCTTATGCCCGTCGCAGCTCCTTTAGTAGCACTCTCATGTGCGTGATACTTTCAAAGTAATCTTTCCACTGCCTCGTGTTCGGCGAGCATGACCTCGTACCTGACGTCAGGAATGTTCGGGGTGATCGTCCTCACCGGTCTGCATGGAAATCAAAATGGTTGACCCATCAGGCTGTGTTTGTAGCGGGAAGGGACGGACAGTGGAAACTGCTGCCGTGCTGTAGGAGAAGGCTGTTTCCAAGAAAGATTGGACATTCCTACAACGGTCCTTTGTACGATTGTATGTGACGAAGCTGTTCCACCACGATCATGAGCAGGATTCCTCAGGCAAGCTGGTCATGCATATTTTGACATGTGGTGGAGAAGGCCGGATCGTGAGAAAATGGACATTGTCTCGGAGCACTCAGGTGCATGTAACATCGTACTCGCACAAGCATGCACCAATGGAAAGGTCGCCAAACAGAACGTATTTTTAATGCTTAAGTAGGTTAACCTTGGGGTCTATTCACTAACTTTTGGCAGTTAAGGTCAGTAACTTGTACTGTTATGGAATTCTCATCAATCGTAAAGTTACGATAGTATATTTGGCAACACAGCATCATGGGCTTCNAACTTGTACTGTTATGGAATTCTCATCAATCGTAAAGTTACGATAGTATATTTGGCAACACAGCATCATGGGCTTCCCCACACATCTGTTGTCGGTATGAATACCATTCAAATTACTAATTGTGGGATCATCAAATAAGCAGTGCATAGAAAACTTGAAAGAAAATGATATTAATTATCTTCCCATACCAAATAGTGCTCCAAAATGTTTTATATCGTCTTGGGCCAAGTAAAAATTTGTGCATGCCTTAAACATACTCCCATTGTACTAGTACAGCAAATCCCTTAAAATTTTACAGACATTGGATTTAACAATTTCTCAGAAGATAAAATATTATAAATTAGGTAATCAGTGAGGAGACAACGTGCATTAAATAGTATATTTTCAATACAACAGACGAAACCTTGGCAGTTCTACTTTAAAAACAGTAAGAGATGCGCACTTGATCAAGTGTACCAAAACTCTCTTTAATAATATTTTACAGGATTCCTTGGTGGCCATTACCAAAATATAAACCTTCTCTCTGTTTTTAATTTATATTAACAATGAAAATAGCATTATAATTTACATACAAAATTGAAAAGCTTAAGTTGATCAATTCTGTTATGTACTTTAATGTTGGCTTCAGTGTATTACGCATGTGCTTAATTTAGGAAATGAGTAAGCATGCTATGTATGAAGTGATTTCTCAAAGTTTGGTTTGGATTATTGTGAATATACTGTAGCACACATTCTAGGTTTATGTAGTATTTGTGCCAGAAAATACACTTTGCATTCATCATGAAGGTTCCTACTGGACTGTTGTAGTAAGACAATGCCANTAGTATTTGTGCCAGAAAATACACTTTGCATTCATCATGAAGGTTCCTACTGGACTGTTGTAGTAAGACAATGCCACAGTACCCTTGCACACACACTTGAGCACATTCCCACTGCTTTTTTCTCTCCCTCTACCTCTACCTCCCCCTACCTCCACCTCCCTTTCTCCCTCCCTTTCTCCCTCCCTTTCTCTCTCTCCCTCTCATTCTCTCTCTCCCTCTCTTTCTCTCTCTCTCCCTCTCTTTCTCTCTCTTTCTTTCTCTCTCTCTTTCTCTCTCTCTCTCTTAAATACAACAGATTGTTAATATTTGAACTTGGACTTTTAAGAGAAATTTTAGTTTTTTAGATCTTTAAATCGCTATACATCATGATGATAACAATTACGCAATACAGTGAAACCTCTTTAATATTGTAAGTAGGAGAGTCAAGGGTAATGCACTCCTGGCAAAAAAAAAACAACAAACAGTCTCTGAAGAAAAAAATGACTAAAACGAATGGGAAGTCTCCACCACGTGCTTAATTAATTATGAAAAGTCAGAGGGCCAACACGAAGCCCGACTTAACCTGGACACATACACTTCAAAATACACATCAGTATATAAAATAACTACGCAAGGGCCCTGCACTGAACCTTGTTGCAAACTTTCCACCAATAAAATAATAGTGTTACCGCTGAAAGTCGCATAGGTGCACGCAGCACGATGAGAACACTGCACGCCAGTTGAAAGCCTCGTGCTTAGCAGCGATGGCTCACTTGATGTGCGTGGCAGTGTTGCCCTTATCTCTCCCGCACTTCTCGGCCTCATGTGGGAGAAAGNAGCGATGGCTCACTTGATGTGCGTGGCAGTGTTGCCCTTATCTCTCCCGCACTTCTCGGCCTCATGTGGGAGAAAGCTCCAGGTAGGCGGTGGCCTTCAAGAGGTGTTGTTAATGAGGTTTCACTGTAATATTGGCTAAGACAATATGTTTAAAAGGTTTCAACAAAGTGCAGCTGTTGTGAAGGGAAAGCACTGCGGTTTTCCTAGCTTCTACAGTGTATTGTGTATGTGCAGGATCCCGTCCGGGACATCCCCGGAGCTGACAGACCTGCTGAACGGTCTGCTGAGGCGCAACGCTCGAGACCGCCTGCCCTTCGACAGCTTCTTCAACCACTCCTTCCTGCAGCGGCGCCAGGAGGTGGCCCCCTCTCCACCGCCCCATTCCGCCTCAGGTGGGCGCGTTGCTGCAGGTCTGAGCATGTCCCGGCATTCCACCTCACTCACATTTACCATTGAGTTTAATTGTAGGGAAGTAGACACATCACAGCACACTTAAACCTTAAGATTGTCTGAGGCTGTTTAACATCATCACTGATGACGGGGCTGTTAACTGAGCTTTGTAGTGGCAGCTGACGATGCCAAGACCACTGTTAATTTTATATATCAATAGTGAAGCTATTCTATGGTAATATTAAAGGGAANGCAGCTGACGATGCCAAGACCACTGTTAATTTTATATATCAATAGTGAAGCTATTCTATGGTAATATTAAAGGGAACAACTTGCTAGAGTTGTTGGCAATGTCACATCATGAATCGTTATCTAAAAAATGTGGCACAGCTGTTTCTTGTGATTGCTGTGCCGATCGTTTCATTACCAACATGGCTGCCGCCGTAGCAGATATGTCACTGTAACCCATACTCATTTTTTTGGTATAGCAATTGTCTTTATACACATTTTTATTGANACCGTAGCAGATATGTCACTGTAACCCATACTCATTTTTTTGGTATAGCAATTGTCTTTATACACATTTTTATTGAATTAATTTATTAGAGCAACGAATTGGCGTTGATTCCTAGCAGGGTCACCCGGATTTTCACATGTGGGAAACGTGACTGGAGTTGCCATTCGCTGGTGGGTTTTCTCTGGGATGTCTCGTTTAACCTGTACTCAAGACCTGGTTTTTGAAAGTTTAAACATTGTATAGGAAGGGTGTGTGGGTGTGTGTTTGTGCAGGTGAGCTGGCGTCCTCACCAGGTACGTTGTTCCTGCCCCCAGCAGCCAGCCCTGTGCCACCACAGGTAGAGCACAATCCATCCGAGCCAGGTGAGTTACCCACGCAGCTAGTAGTAAAGTGTTCTGTACACTTTGCTTACTCGTCATCATGAGTAGTACCATAGTCTAGCGCGAGCATGCACTTTTCCTTAGGTTGTTGCTTATTTCACCCATAAGTAATTTGTTTTTGTAGAGAGGGCTGAGTCTGCAATAACACCAGTTGGAGACAGATTGTGGCAACACGGAAAACACCTAGCCCGAATTCTTGTTTCTCGAAATAAAAATCTTGTAAGGTTGCCTCCTTTTAATACTTCTCCTTCCTCGCTCCCCAAAGGAGTGTGGTGTACGCATTGGTAACAATTTCTTCAATTGGTCTCTCTTATTTTTCCACGTCCTGTCAAACTAAATTACGTTATACTACGCATGCTGTTCTTACTGATTTTTATATTGTCAGTTTAGCAGATTTAGAGGAAATCTCACTGATTTTCTCTCACGTCCCCTTTTTGCGCCGATTTTTGTTTACAGATGTAAGGTTAGTCATAGATATGTATGTAATATGGATGCCAGTTTCAGAATTATCATTGTGCAATAAACTCCCAAGTGGCGATATTTGGAACTACAATCAAAATTTGTGCCATCTTTGAGCAGTCTATAACAAATGTAACGTATACCATGTGTTGAAAATGTTGAATCATTATAACCGTTTCACAAATCAAACAAAATTCTAAACTATTCAATATGTATGTTCCATAATATCGCAAATTGTTACGTTAAGAGAACTAACGAAACACACATGTATTGGACATGAACCGCTCTGCAATTTGCATTTCATAAGGAATAAATTTAGGAACAATCAATTTGTGAAATGGATCATGTAACACTTTATTAAACTGTGAAGCGTGGAATGTGTATCTTCAGGTGCTGCAGTGTGCTGCTCAAGTATATATTTCTACTCGAAAATGGTTATAGTTAGTTACTCAAAAAAATAACATGATGTAGGAGTGCAGTTAGAAGTATTTTATTTGACATCAAATCTTCTGCTATTTAACTGATATCTAACTGCTATNATGATGTAGGAGTGCAGTTAGAAGTATTTTATTTGACATCAAATCTTCTGCTATTTAACTGATATCTAACTGCTATAATCCATTCACGGTATCTTCGATACTTTTGAAAAGAACCTTTGAAAAATCACCCTAGGAGTTACANATGATGTAGGAGTGCAGTTAGAAGTATTTTATTTGACATCAAATCTTCTGCTATTTAACTGATATCTAACTGCTATTTAACTTATATCTAACCTTGGTGATTTTAAAATATGGTTTTACTATGTGCAACATTAGCAAGATGCCGTATTNCTATTTAACTTATATCTAACCTTGGTGATTTTAAAATATGGTTTTACTATGTGCAACATTAGCAAGATGCCGTATTTACTATTTAGTATGTACATTGATTCTCTCAAGTTGTGAAGAATTGCTGTCACTGTTACATTTTCAAATTCTGAAAGTCGAAAGTTTACGGTAAACAAAAAAATTAGTCTTACTGTTACCTACTTTTTTGTTGTGCAAAATATTAAAAAATAGATGCGTTACGAACATAGAGTAGTTACGTGTGACGTTCATAACCTGCATTACGTGAAAAGGTTATGATTGCAGTTGCACCACATGATTTTGAAGCTAATATGTTTGCAATTTGTGGAAAGTAGGTGTTAATAATACCACATAAGTTAGCTGTCAGCTAATCCACTTTCCATTGTACTGTAATGCTAAACAAATTTTAAGATATTTTAGACTGACATCTGTCTAAAACAGCATCCCCATTCACCTAAAATAAAAAAGGTATTCCGCTCACAAGTTAGGCCCCTACTGCTTAATAGAATTTTAACATAAACTGATCTTACCTAATTTGTAATAAAAAATTCTCTTATTTTTATACCTGCTGTGATATTTGTTTGCCCTTTTTTTTTTTGCATCAAATTGAATTAAAGTAAGCAGTCATGCAATTTGTATATTTTGGTGCAGATTGTCTCGATTCATTTCGTGAATTATTGTAAAGAATATTTGTAGTGTAGTTGTAAGGATTTTTAAAAGCTGGATCAAGGATTTTTGTTAGAGATCAGTGGCAGCTCTGCATTATACTATACCACCATGTTGTTAAATTAGACTTGTACTTTAATATAACGTAAACATTTACCGTGGGTGTAATTTTTTAGGGCAAGTCTGCCTCCACAGCTAGTAACTAGCTACACACGCTATGTTTATGCAGGGTGAATGGGTGCACTTGCATCCGTTCCCTTCCATTACACTCGGGTGTTGCATTATGGGCATATGTTGTAGGATCTCCGGTGTCATGCGGGGGGGAGGCGGACAGCAGCTCTAGTCCCGAGGAGACAGATGACTTTGTGCTGGTGCCAGCCAACATCCCGTCTGACCACTCCAGCGACAGCGGGCACACCGACAACAGGCAGTAAGTGTAACACGAACATGGTGGAGGCCGCTCAACAAGTAGTGGGCGGTGGGTTTCAGGCTTGCTTGCTGGGGCTGTACGGCTTCACGTACTTACGTAAATACCTACCAACGGAGTGCTCTAGTTTTCTTGAGTGTCATACTGTATTTGCTGGAATGTAAGGCGAGTAACGGTTTTTCCATGGTAAAACCTTTCTTCACCATATATCTTGAAGACAGTAGTTGCCCAATGTGGGGTGTAATATTTTCAGGTGTATAGTACCACAAATCTCAACACGAGGCAAACTGTCCCCCAACATGAAAAAAAGTGTTACGTGAAAATATTTTTAGTGCAGGTAATAGTTGTGTGGACAGCAAATATTTGAAGCTCGGGTAGTAGAACCCCAATTTTGCAAGGCCTCGCGGTGTCTGAGAATCACCTCGCAAAATTGTTTCCAACCAATTTTTACCCCTAAAAAACCCCAAAAATTGCATTAAAATAGCATTTTTCATGTTAAGTCAGTTTTAAGGTAATAATTTTTTCCTTTATTTATTGTTTCCTGTTTTTTTTAATAATTATATCTAAATAGAATGCCATGTACCACAAATTCATTCGCCTTAGCTTTAAGCAGCATCAGTGTTGGAATTGCGGCCATGAACTGAACTAAGTGATGTTACATGCAAGACATTCAGTGCCTGTGCATGGAGCATAATTGAATTGGCTGTAACAGAAAAGTATCAAGAAATTCATGGTGGTTAATGCAAAAGAAAATTATCACAAGCTTAAGTCTCAAAATCACAATGAAAAGGTTGTGACCAATTATATTTCGCACACCAAAAATAATGCTGAAATGTAAAAAAAAAAATAACAGTACAATAAGGTTGTTTTATCATGCGAATAAATATGGACTGTAAAACAAGTAATATTGCCAATTGGAAAAACAAGTACTTGATTTCACCACATACCGCCAGGACAATTCACAAACAATTGGCTGCACAGGAAATGCAGTGTGGCTGCAGCCAAGAGAGCGCCACTAAGCCAGTAGTGTGGGAAATTAAGTTCAATAAAGTACAAAACAAGTCACTATACACATGACAAAACTCAGGTAATTATTAAAGTAAAGTAAAACGTTTAAAATAGGGATCGGTCTGTTTGGTTCTTCGGTTCCAATTTATACCAGTTCTTGAGGTTTGACTCATACAGTTTTAGGTTAACAAAAACTCGGTTCTCGTTTCTAAACAGCAATAAATTTAGTAATCTTTTGAGATGATGATATATCATATTTAAAATAATGTTACCATTACCATACTATATATATTACATGAGTTCATTCATACACAAGCAAGTCAGTCATTTCTGTATCCATCCCTTCCTTTTATTTATTATGAATCACAGTCTGTTGTTTTTAAGATTTTATTTTATATTTACACACAGTATATTATGTAATCATAACAAAACTAACCGAGGTGGGAATGGCAACCAGCGATAGTAGCCAAGTACTATACTGAATTTGTCACTCTCTCATGTCTACCATGGGATTTGTAGAGTTTGTTTATTAAGATCTTTTTCTTCACTGACAACAGCTGTGGCGGAGGGATACATTGTGACCTGTACATGTATTCGACAACCATTAATGGTTTCCTGCTACAACTCAAGAAAAAAATTGTGGAATTAAATGTTATATAATGTATATTTGGAAAAATACAGCAAGTTTATAGGTATAGTTTAGTTTGTAAATGGGCAACTTATTTTACATCATCAGGTTAGTGTTACAACGTGAACACGCAAATAGCACAAAAACATGTTTTGGTGTCGTAAATTATAGTTTCTAGTTGAAAGTGGATCACAAGGGCGAAATGCTGTGGTGTTGGATTACAGAGATTGCACGAGTGTTTGGTTAGAATTAGTGTTAAACGAGAGAGAGTACAGTTGATAGATTTAGATTGTTGATTAACATTGAGGTCTTGTTTTCTGGTGAGGGTGAATTAAATGTTGGCGGAATGAAGGGGTGAACAAAATGGGAGGTCCGGCGGTGGTGTGTTGCAGCAAGGTGAGCAGGGCTCAGATGGCACTGGCGAGCCCACCGCGCCCCAGCTCGCTGCCCATCTCGGAGCCGATCCCCGTGCCCACGCAGAAGGAGGCGTATCAGCAGCTGGTGCCCTCGCCGTCCCCCACGAGGGTGAGTGTTCGCGGCCGTGCAGTTGTCTGCACTGACGTCTTGTGTTCACTTCCCAAGCGACCACAAAACTTTATTTAAAAGAACGAAATTCTATAGAAAAAGAAATTTAAGACTTTGTAAACATAAAATAATGTACAAAATGCAAAAAGTTAAATTTTTTGCTTGAAATGGAGACCGGAAAAAAGTCATTTCTCAAAAAATCATTAAGGGATTATTTTGATTACCTGTTTTATAAAAGTTACATATTTACTGTACATTGATCTCGGTGTTTGTCTGACTCGGTGTCCCTCTCGTCTGACAAATAACAGTAATTTCAACCCTAACAGTCACTTGTGTTGAAATGTGTGCAGATGACGATCCCTCGTTCCCAGCCGATAAACATGAAACGAATCGGTGACAGGACGGCACCTCCCGACATCAGCTCCCTGTCCCCGCCCTCGGTAAGTATGGCCGCAGTTCATCTAGCAGGTTGTGTCCCGTGTCATACAGTGTGTTGTTCATCCTGAGACTGTCGGTTTGGGAACCCTCCTTAGTGTTCGGATCTGCTCGTTTTTGTACAATTGTAACTTGAGTTAATTTAACATTGTCCTGTTATAAAGATTTGGCTGAAGGTATAAGTGAGCAAATTAAGTTTTACTCTCTTAAGAACTTTTTGAGAGCGGACTGAATAATTTAGGCTTTCACCACAAGAACTACTCTTAAGAGGGTCAGATTACTTCAGTGTTTGTAGACCAAGTACAAAATTAAGTAAAAGCAGCAAAACCTTTTAAAGGGGAACTTCTTAAAATAATTTTACTGTATTGAGGGAAGAAATAAATAATAGAACAGTGTTATAACATTTCTGAAGTTAATATTATTCTTACATGTAGTAATGTTATTTCATGGCTTAATCAATTTTATGTTAAATTTAATACAGTAAAACCTTGTAACATTTTTCAGGGGGGTGTGATAAAAAAAACGTTATATGCAGGAAAACTATGTGGGTAGGAATTAATTAATATTATGCATATACAGCAAGTTGTTATAAAACTAAACAAAATTTCATTTTATCATTGATCTGTATGAGCAGCAAGTTAGTGGCTTATTTAACTTACATTCACCCAAAAATCATCAAATTTATATTAATAAATATTAAAATATGACATAATTGTTTCTTGTTTTTTATAATTACATAATGCCATGTACCACAACTTTATTCGTCTTACCTTTAAACAGCATCAGTGTTGGAATTGCGGCTATGAACTGAACAAAGTGATGTTATATGCAGGAGATAAGAAAAATAACTATGTTGTAAGCAGGAAATTAAAGCATTAAGCGTAATGGAAAAATGGTGGAATGTGAAATAACAGTGTTATGATCAGGAAAGTCTTATACAGGAATGTTATAACAGGGTTTTGCCTTGCGTGATGGAGATTTAACATATTTATAGCACCTAGGTGTATTTGTTTTTGCTATGACTGGTAATTGCAGTTTTTCAGTACTATCCACATTTGTGCAACACAAGATTATCATAATTATTATTACTATCATCATCATCATCGTTTTTTTCTCTAGATTTTAATTTATTTTACATTAATGCATTTGCATTCACTACTCGTTGTTTTGTATGAAAATTTATACCAATTCTTGGATCTATTATCCCATTGGTGGTGGTCAACCAACCAAAGTGCAATTTCATCTGCTCTTATTGTTGTTGTTGAGAAGGGAACCATTTATTGGCATGTTCAGTAATCTTACTTGCCTAACACATTCAAAAAGTCTATTTTAAATTTTTTTTTGTTTTAATTTTATTAGTTTCTTCTGACTGGGTTGAGAAACTGTTGCTTTGAATGAAAATATTTCTTATTTGGACATAATACTGTTAACAGTTTGTAAAGAAACGGGCAGTGGCTAGTTGAGCGATATTTAAAATATTATTTCTGCCTCACAGTTGTGCGCCATTTGTAAAGAAACGTCTTTGATTGTTAAGGCATATTTATTATATTAAAGCCGCACAAGGTTAGGCGGGCGCCATCTTGTAACGTTTCGCTGCGTACACTGCCGAGTGTTTACTTGCCTCGGCTTGCTCGGGGTAGAAACACGAGACTCAGTACCATTGGATGTTCGTTGATTATGAAAGAAAGTTCAAGTTCGAAGTTAGTTTGTTATATACTTTATTTATCCTTTGAATGACACAGTTCACATACGAATGTCCAGTATGCAGAGTACGAACCGTTCAGATAAATATCCAAGTACATAACAGCGTCACAGTGGTTTACCGTTTTATGTTAATGTCTCAAAGCTTGCATCGCAAGACTAATTTNTCCAAGTACATAACAGCGTCACAGTGGTTTACCGTTTTATGTTAATGTCTCAAAGCTTGCATCGCAAGACTAATTTTAGAAGGCAGGAGGGATGCTCGTTCCCTCCTGGCACCCTAACGACCCCCCACACCTGATGCGTCGTCACACGCCCTACGCGTCCTCTTCAGCAGTTGATTACTTTGTTGCCCAGGCGATAGGCACCACCAGTATATATTGGCCTATCGCCCCCCTTCTCCTGCGATAAGCGCCTATCATCTCGCAGCAGCGTGAGAACTGCGCTGTCCCACGCTCCGCCTGACATCGATACTGCTGTGCTGTCAACAAGAACGAACTTCGCGGTCCACAAAAACTTGTTGACGCACTCACCTCCGGATAATAAACTTCTCGTATAACAAAACGGCGCCAGGAACTAATCTAATTAATGTTGACGCTTCAAAAAAAACCAAAGTTTGAAACGAAACACTACCGGACTCCTGATAAACGTTAACAGCAAACACGGGAAACGAGCCAGCACGGCTTTAAACTGAAAACCCGATAAAAATATTACAAAACTTTCCCGAGCTTCATACACACGAAAGAATTTTACATCCAAGTCTCGAAAAATTAAGTATATTGCGTCATTACAAGTTGATTGTGGCATGCAAAGTTTGACGCGTGATGCGTAATGACGCATTTATTAAACACGACTTCGCCTCATCTTCACCTGTCATCACGTCACCCGAGGCGGGGTTTGAACCCTGGGTGAAAAGTAAAACAAAACAATGGGTTGTTAAAACCCAGAAACAGTTAAAAGGGAAGGCATTAGACCGGTGGAACAAATACGGAGAGTTCGTTACAGAATGTTACCCGATTCGCAGGTGAGGAAGTATTGTCGCACTTGACTACAGAGTTCCGTAGTCGAACCAGGCCGCCGAGGAAGAGGCCGAAATCTTTATATAAGGCGTGAAGTGGAAATGTACAGCAAGATTGTTTTCAAAGGGAGCGAGGAAAGTTGTGTTTGTAATGTGGCACGTTTGCTGATACTGAAACTACGTAATTTTCTACAAATTCCCAGGCCGCAGTCAGTGGAAGAACTAGTGGAGCGTGCGAGAGAGCAGGAGGCCTTGGAGCGTAACAAAAGGGGCAAGGGAGAAGAGGAAGCTAAGCAAATAGTTACTCCCCTTACCACCCTACTCCCCTTACCACCCTACTCCCCTTACCACCCTACTCCCCTTACCACCCTACTCCCATTTCTCCCCCGCTTGCTGCTCTACCCCGGGAGGCGTTTTAACCATGACTACCCCGGTAGAGCCTGCCAGCTAATGGACGACAAGGGAAGGACCCCACCCTCTTCTACCTTTGAGCTAAGGGAGAAAATGAATTACAGGTCCGGCATCACACTACAGATGTTAGTATTGCAATATGCCATATCAATTAGTTGCTACAGCGCTGTTTACACTTTGCGCACGACATAAATGCATGTAACACATGTTTTCTAGTTACAAATCCGAAACCTTTCCCGACACAAAATGAACACGCACTACTGTAACAAAATATTACGATTGGCAACTTTGTACCAAAAACTTGTTACAGAACTAATGTTTCTCGTTGGAATGCGGAATAATTTACCTAGGTAATTTTTTTCCGCTCGCCTAACATGTTGGCGAACTGCGTTTACAATCACATCGTTCATGTTTGCTGCGTTAGGTTAGCCGTTGTTTACCTTTACAACTTTATTACGGCAAGTTAAATATATCACAAGATGGATCAATTAATAATTTATATACTCACTTGTATTGCAGTACTTTTTGTATGCCACAAGTAAACTGTGAATATGTGCAAAATAAAATGAAACTTCAGCTTCTTAGCATAATTTTTTCTTTGTACTTAATTTGAGGCCGAGATAGCATTTTGAGGTTTGAATTTTTGGGTAAAATACGGTAAGGTAACACAGAAACTGCAGTGCACAGACTTTACTATTTCACAGTTTAAAATTAAATTGTGTGTGTTCACAAATGTCCAAGTTGTAGTTGGAGTGGTTGAGGGACAAGGGCTTTACAGGTGCAGTTCATGTTGGGGACGACACCCCCCAGTATCGGCCAGCGCAGACGTTCTACCTCGGGCAGCTCCTGCGAGACCCCGCCCCCGGTCACCACCTGGCAGGTTTCCCCCGTGTCAGCTGGCAAGATCACCTCCACTCCCTCCCCCCTGCGCCGCTCAGGTGAGATACTGCATTCCATGCGTGCATTTTGGTTGTAATTTAGTCTGCTTGCTGGGTTTTTACTGTTATAACATGGAGTGATTTTCACCTTAGAGTTTGGTCAAGTTAAGTTGTTTATACAGTTGATTTTCGTTATTCCTGTTTGACTCAAGTTTCATTGTTCAGTCAAGCTAGTAATAGTTTAACTTGTCAAATTATTTTTGTTTTTTTCACAAAGAACTTACATATTTTTTCTTTTCAATCATATAATTTCAATATTTAGGAGGTATCACAATTTTTGCCTAATTTTAAATTTATGTAAATCCTTGTTCACCTGAACTCAGTTATTGAGTCTCAGCTTATCTTTAGTTATGGTTTATGATCTCCAAAAATTTGTACTTGTACTGTTTTGCAGCCAATGTGTTACTTTACGGAACATTTACAGTAAAATCTCTTATTTACATTCTCTGTATTTACATTTACACCCAATTTGCAATATTTTCTTCCGGTCCCGATTATGTGCCATAAGAAGTAATGTAACACTTTCCCTCAAATTGCATCACAACATTTGTTATACTGTATTTCGGCATGTATAGGCAGCATATGTTTACTGCAACAAGTGGGGTGCAAATCATTTACGAGATATTGGCAATAAAAAAATTTCCCCCCAAAAGACGTTCAGAAATTTGTCAACATGCAGTACATTTTAATGTTTTAACTTAGTTTCAAAGCAAGGAAAAAAAACAACAAATGAATAGCTTATCAGTTGTGTTGAAATGCATACGGCCTGCCCAGTGCCAGCCCAGCTGGCTCGCTCCCTTTCTCTTTTTTCTTTTTCCATCTCGCTCTGCATCCCTCCCTTTCACTGCCCCACCTCCATCTACCACGACCGGGTTACTTTGTCACTCCCTTCCGCTCGCCCCCACTTGTTTCTCTTTCTCCTCTTCACATACGGCTGCTTGGTGGTGGTTGGAGGAGAAATGTGAAGGAGGGACATCCTGTGAAGGCTGGATGGTCTACCAATATTTTTAGAATGGCCCCTACATCTTTTCTCTGTCTCTTTATCTTTCTCTCTGTCTCTCTCTCTCTCTCTCCCTCTCCTTCATGCCCTTCTGCTCTGTCTTGTGGAATACCACGCTATTGCCACTTTTCAGCAGGCGGAGGCCAGCTGGCACGGCAATGACACACCCAACGGTAAACTAATTAGTTTAACGTTGCCGTAGTTTGCTGTTTCTGCGCCGTCTGGCCTCCACAATATTTACAGGAATACAGAAATTCAGTGTAGCCTAAACTTGAAATGTTAATTATCCCTAATTTTTCATTAAAAACTTCTGGTGCGGCCTATACACGTATGCGGCATACGCACGCCAAAATACAATACTCCATTTAATATAAATGCAATAATTTTTTACAGTTCTAGAAATGTAGCGCTGCAGCCTCGTATCCTTCCGCCACAGCTTTTCTATCTATGAAGAAACAAAGTTGTAAAAAAATGGTATGATTTATGTAGGTAACCATTCCTGCTTACTTTATGTTTGTTATGGCCAAGTTATACTTCTGGGGCTGTGTTTATTTTATTGCGGGTGGATGGGCTTGGGAGAGACTTCAGTTTAACGTCTTTCATGAGACTGCCATGTTTCACAGTACTTATTATGAGGCGATACAATGTTGAATTACATACGTATTCTTTTCATGGACCAGTAGAAAATTTTGTTCATATGGAATTAACATTGAAGTTATTATAACCTGTTAAATTTTAACCTCGCCGAAAGAAGAAAATGGGATATATATTATGTTCGTACTGGTGTGAATAATAAACACATTCCGTATGTACGTACATATTTTTTGCGAAGTTAACATTACACTTGTTGGATTTTCCATATAGTAAACGTGTTATTTTTTACACTACAAAACAGAGTTGAAGTGGTGGTTTTCTATGCCACGTACATATCAAACATTCTAGTAACCGTATGTACTAGATGAGACTCTATAGCTTTCCCTCAGTTTACACTTTTTTCCTTGAAGNTACATATCAAACATTCTAGTAACCGTATGTACTAGATGAGACTCTATAGCTTTCCCTCAGTTTACACTTTTTTCCTTTGTCTCCTTGAAAAGTGTCTATAAGGGGTTTCACTGTACCTCAATCAGGACTGGCAAGCAAACACTAGATATATCCATAGGCTTTGTGAAGGAAACATACATACAGCATGTGTGGCAGGAAAATGTGTCAGCAGGATTGCTACAAAACTAGATACCTGGAAAAGTTAGCGAATTTGAAATGGTCAGTAATACAATATAATATATTAGATTTTGTATGTGGTTGAACATTCTCAGGTGCAGCCCTAGGAATTTGTCTTCAAACTGGTAGGTATTGAAAAATAATTTGCATAATATTATAAATGGTATCGAAGTAAGCAGTTGTACTCTTTGTAGTATTGATGATTTTCAAAAAATTGTAATTTCCATGTTTTTATTTTTAATCATGTTTCATAATGTAAAATTTCTTTCCAGTTGAATTTTTCTTTATTGAATGCTGGAAAAGACTGGCAATTTCCATGGCTGGAAATTGTAAAAAAGTCAGGAAAATGTGATTCTGATTGTAGCAACCTTGTGGGGGGTAAATTTAGAGATACGTTGAGGATTGTGTACCTAATGGTTTATGTTGTCTGTTATGAAATAGTGAAATTTCGTTGGCATGTGCAGCATGTGCGGAAGGGTGGTATCACTGTGTTGCAGGCACTAGCTCGCCGCTGCTATGCGGCCCACTGGCCATGCTGCCGCCCATACTCGGCTCCCCCACGCGGGCCTCCATCGAGAATAACAACCTGCAGCGCTCCCCAGTCCTCACATTCGGAGCCCGTGCCATGACCCTCCCCGAGATCTCTGGTACCTATCCCGTCGCTTCACCAAACTAAAGTGGTTTGCCTTCAAATTAGCATTATGTCTGTTTCATAATTGATTCTTCATTGTCAGCAACTTCAAGTCACACAATTTGGTGGTACTAAGTTAAAAATTTGCAATCTTCCCCTCATCAAGCTGTGGTTCAGTATAAAGAATTCTCTCTTCACAGACCACTCTTTCACATTACCTGGCAAGAAATCTCTTTCTGTAATTTTCCTCTCTTGATTTGGGATGATGCTTTATATATATATATATACACATACATACATACATACATACATACATACATACATACAAATGTAGCACACATGGGAATACAGTAAAAAATTTACTGTTGCTAAAACTGTTACATCCTACTAACGAGTACTTGTATTGAAACAGATGCCTTTACAAAACTTAACATATCTATCAGAAATAATGTCAACTCAGATGTATAAATAAACATGGAAATTGCAAGAGAGTATAAGAGAGTGCAAGCATGCATTTCCATACCCTCAGTATTTCACATTTTGTCAAACTGAGACACCAGTGTGTCTGCGATGTCATTCTAACATAACCACAATTGCGAGAGCATGAAGGATTGCTCTGTTGTCCAGTTGAGACATGACTGTATACTGAGTAATACAGTTGTCATGCAATGAGAGTTTGCGAATTGCCATAAATGGTTTTGTTTGTTGAATTTCAATTTTGTCTTAAAATAAGTTTGTTTTCTCATCAAGACAACATTTTTAATGAGTTTCAAAACCTTTAATTTATTTATCACCAAAACATTGTACAATGCTCAAAAACATTTGTGTTTCCCATTAATGTCCCAACCCTAAAATAAACCAGCAGCAATGCTTATTAATTATTGATTGTACCTATTTGTTGAAAATAATTATAATACGAAGCAGTTTTTTGTGAATATGAACCAGATGAACTGCAAGTAAGCTGGTACAGTCGTGGATTTGTTAAAAAATTCATTTTCCTTAATTGCACGTCACAAGGAAAAGTTCAAGTTTTCACAGAATATTTATTGTGCAATATTTCAGTGGGCGGTGGTTTCCAGCGTCTGTTCAGCGATCCACCTACTCAGCACATGGACGAGCCAATCATGTTCCTACCCCCGGAGCTGCCAGAGGAGACCCTCCTTGAGGTGAGCCACATGTTCCTGTCCTTCCACATACGTGTGCGCCCAGCTGTGTTGTGGACCGTGTGCTGAACAGGCATGACTGCAATGTTGCAGCGCGAGCACAACGAGACACTCGCAAAGCTGAACTTTGCCTTGGCGCTGGTGGACTGCGTGCTGGATGCCGCAGAGACGCGCTCAGCCCCCTTGTCTGCGCTGACCGACAGCACGGTCAGTGCGGCGGGACGGCAGTCGGAGGGCAGCCGGCGCGCAGAACAGTTGGTGTTGCTGGTGCGAGCCCTGCAGCTTCTCAGCTCTGCACTTAGTCTCGCCTCCCAACAGCTGCGTGCTGCCAAGCTGCGCCCATCTGCTTCTGTCAAGTCTGGTACTGTTCAACGCTTCTATTTGCAACGTTCTGTGCTTTCTCCAGCCACCACCAAGTGCCTTCCTCTCCCGTCGTCCTGACGTGTGCACTCTCTTGTCATGCTTTATGTAACTGGTATGTATGTATGCATGCATGAATGTAATCCATTAGCAGTACAGTAGAACCGTGCTGTAATGAGTATAGTCTGTAAGGATACATTCCCCTCTGTAACAATTTTTTAATGCACTGTCGTGTTCTGTATTGAATACACAGTTACTATACTCTTTTATAATTAGTGCCTCTTTGTGCACTCCCTCACTTTAACAGCAGTATCGCTAAGAGTTCAAATATGTGTAAATGTTTTCATTTTTAACTGCAAACAGGTTTTCCTAGAGATATAAAAAAATGTCAATGACGTTTCTTCCCCCATGTCTGTGCGTGACCACAAAGGGAAGGAATAGTAATGACCTTTAAATATGTAGGTACCACCTACACCTGCTTCCCTTCTCGCCTGTGGTTGGCCGTGGACACAGAGGGGTGGAGAAAACTATTGAACGCACGAGTAGCTAGAAGAGGGGAAGTAGAGAACGAGAAGGGAGAGGGTGCTCGAGCAGAAGTGAGCTGAAGGCCAGTGGACTTTACACACAGGAGTCTGTTCATTATCTGCCTGCTGTGTATAATCCCCTTGCTTCTACAGTTTTACATTTCAAACGATGATGGCAGTTACGATACTGCTGGGCATATCCCATTCTTACCTCATTTCATCCTCATTGAGCTGTCCAAATGCTTGACGTCAACTTGTATGGAACCTATATGAGAAGGTGCGAGTTTAGTGGTAGTGTTAGGAACATGTGTGTGTTTGTTGTGTTGTGCAGTGGTGGCACAGCTGAACAGTAAGTTTCGGCAGTGCCTGGCCGAGTGCAAGCAGCTGAACACGCCAGGATTGCTGCAGAAGGCAGGGGTGGACCCGAGCACCACCAACATCACGGCTGACCGACTGCTCTACAACCACGCCATCCAGATTGTGAGTACCAGCACAGAAGAGATTATTTACTCAGGGACCAAGTAGAGATGTGTCGAAGTTTGAAAACTCCGCCAGATATAAGTCAAGCCTTCGCAGTTTGCCTCTGATGGAAATTCTAACAAACTTACCGTATTTTATCGCATATAAGTCACACATTTTATTTGAAAAAATTTATTGAAAACTTGGGGTGCGACTTATAAGTGAGAAAAATTCCTCCAGCCCCTCACTAATGTTTCATTCACTACAAAGTCACGGCCCTCGGCTCGATTCCCAAACTCTTCAGCGAACAAAATCACTTTTATTTTGAAACCTGCGGTGTAGGTACATCGCTTTTCCATCAAGAAACTGTCGCACTTCTTCATTGCAACAACATCAAAACAACGCTACGTGCGGCGCAAAGACGTGTTNTCGCTTTTCCATCAAGAAACTGTCGCACTTCTTCATTGCAACAACATCAAAACAACGCTACGTGCGGCGCAAAGACGATAAGAGAAAGACATGCAAGTCACTGCTGACATTTGGTACTCAAGAACCAACGCTAATGTGCTGCTATCTCTTATTCTCCACAGAAAGCTTTCGAAAATAATCGATTGTCAGTTATTGGGCAAGAATTGATTCCTTTTATTTCATTTGATTGTTTTAAAATATTTTTTTCTGTTAAGGATTGCGAAGGGAATTACGTAACGTAAATATTAAAATCCCTTTCTATATTTTGGACGTTTATTTAAAACTTACAAAGACAAACTGTAGAAATAATGGTTAGGTTTTTGCTTTTAACATAAATCGTTAGAAATACTTGAAATATATATAAAGAAAGCTCAATAAAACTTTCCTTGTAAAAATATCACTTATATTAAATTGCATGTTTATAAATTATTTCTTTTTCCCAATAAATATATAAACTCCGGCAGTCAAGGCGGCATCTCGAGCTCTATATCAGAACATTCCAGACGAACTACGCCCAACAAACTTGTGGTGCACTGTGTCTGCGCTGTACGCTTGGCAACACTGCTTGCTTGCAAGGACACAGCTGCCACACAACCTTTGCCAAGGTCGCTTGCATCAGCCATCCATGGCGCAGGCCGTGTTGTACAGGATTTACAAGCAACAATGAGCGCGACCTATAAACAATAAATATATATATATATTTTTTTTTTTTACATTTTTTTGAAAATAGTGGTGTGACCTATATGTGCAGGCGACTTATATGCGATAAAATACGGTACATCCTAAATCTGCTCATCTTGGTGTTGCATTTTTAAAAACTTTTCTGTGCTCATGGACGTAAAATTGAGGTTCGCCATCTCTGAAAAGAGTACATGCTAACTTCTTTGTAGATCATGTACCTAACGTAAATTTGAAGTTGGATTCCAGTAGAAGTCTGATATAACATTAACAAACATGTCGTCATCATCTTCATCAGTCCATCCACCAAATATCCGTCCGTCCATCTGTCTATTGCTATTTCTACCCTGCGGTCTGGTCGACTCATCTTCCTCCATCTCTCCACCACTCTCCGTCTCTCACGCTTTCCCAGTCTTCACCTCTCATTGCTCCCTCAGCCATTTGCTCAAGCTCTTCTTCTGTCTTCCTTGCAGGCTTCTTCCATTCTACTTCAGTTCCAACATCCTTCTTGTCAACATCTCACTTCCCATACTCTTGTTGTGTCCTTACCACCTCTATGATCCCCACCTGCCCTTGTATCTGTACTTTCTCTTGTGTTATTGTCATTTTTAATACAAATGCACAATGTATAGTTGGACAAGTGCATAGTGACGGGTGTGTGGGCATGCGCAGTGCCAGACGGCGGCGTTGGACGAGCTGTTTGACAAGCCGAGGGACTGCTTCCAGCGCTACTCGATGGCACAGCTCATCCTGCACAGCCTCGCCCAGACGGTGCACCACCCACAGGACCGAGACCTGCTCATCAAGTGTGAGTGCAGCGCCTCCTTACTCTGCCCCCTCACCGCATTCTGCACATACACTAATAAATACCCTTTGAAAGAGTGTCCTTACTTAATATGGCGTAATGTTGTAGATGTTATTCAAAAAAAAATTTCTTCAATTTATGCAAGCAAGAAAGGGCCATCTTACATACATTGAAATCTCAGTATTAAGTACTTCACTTTAAAGTACCTCTTTCAAATCACCAGCAGATGTAATGTAATTAAATACAGGTATAGTATAAAGTGTTTTGCTGAATTAAAAATAAAATTTCAAGTTCCTTTTGTGCTTTTTACCAAAATATTACTGTAATTGTTTCTTATAACTGTGTGAGCAAATATTTTACCAGAGTGATGTGTTTCTCCCGAGCTATTTCTGAAGCGTTAAATAAATAAAGGTAGAACACTTTCATTTACAAGTGTATAGGGCAGCAATCAAGGTAAAGATAAATGTAGTTCTCTCACGTCCGACGATAGCTGCATTCGCGGCCCGGCCTTTCCAAGCCTAGCCCGCATACCGAAGATGGAAGTCTTGAAGTCGATGCGCTAAAAATACTAAATTACTTTATATTGCGTGTGAGGGCCTCTTCACGGCTATTACCCATGCAGATGCAGACCTAAGACATTTGCTTCTGCATCGCTAACTAACTTTACGTCGGCGCAGCATCGTAACAAAAGAAGACAAGTTCAGTTCCAGTGAGTGGCGCACAAAGAAAGCTTCCCAACAAGCAGAAACAAGAAGACAATCGCAGTATTGATTATTCTTCTGTTGAAAACACTCGCATCGTGAGGATATTTACGAAGGCATTATAGAAAACCCTTGAATGACCCGGCACACCGGCGAAAATAATTAAGCAGTTAGCAGGTTAGTCCAAAATGCAATGAAAAAGAAAGAAAGGTCACGGGCGCTACCGGTGTGAGTTACATTTGCGACTCGCACGTTCCGTACTTTCAAGCGTCCGTCATCTTCCGCTGTGTTCTGTTACTGTATTGTTACTGTGGAGTGACTGTTGCACCACTGAAAACTGCCCAATCGAGGTGTTGCATGATGCGGTCATGCAACATGGGCGTGTATCTCATCACATCGGCACGGCATGACCCTCGTCATCCTACTTACGTTGCACCATATTGCAACAGCCAACTACGTGTCCTTAACTTACTAGTCAAAGAAAAATGTGTTTCATCATCTAATGATAATCATTGCTACTGTCAAACGACTTCAAAATAAAATTATAAACTTTGAAAATTGATTAAAATGAATACAAAATGCTATATACCTCAAAAACACTAAATTAATTACATTAGTCCCCAAAGGTTTAGAAAATATAAATGCTTTGTGAACATGTCTGTCACTATTGCCTGCGTCTGTACAATGCGACTCCTTGTGGCACCCCAGAAAGAATGTTGCATACTTGCATTGTGGACTGTATCGAAAACGGATGCAACATCCACGACTAACACTATATATGACGAGCGAGCCCGCAAACACACCACTTACCAACAGGGTTGCCACCCTACAAGGAAGCAGCATCAAGGCTGCCAACCCATTGTTCCACACAGCACGGGAAATTCAAATGTTCAAAATGTTTCAAATACAAAATTTTGCTATTTACAAAATTTAAATGTCCAAGCTAGGAACATAAAAAATAGAAGAGGTGAAATTACCAATTTTAGCAGAAAACATTCTTGTAGTTAAGTAATAGTGAAACCAATTTACATAATTCATGTTTGAACCAATATTTTCTAATTTTAGCAGAGTAAAATTATGTTGACGGGTATCAAAAGCTTTACTTAAGCTAAAGTATACAGCATCCACATGTTTACGAGAAATTATTTCACTATAACCGTAATTGACAAAGTCAGACGGGTTTGTTATGGTAGTTTGAAATAAAATCATGCAGTAAATCAGTTAATGATCTTATAGTATGAAACAAAATATGATTATGAATTATTTTCTTACATATTTTTGAGAATCCACATAAAAGTTATATTAGCCTATAATTAGACAGTAAATGTTTGTTACATTTTTTAAGAACTGGGACTTGAAGGTAGATGTTCATCTGTACTGTAGTCTCTAAATGCAGGTATTACATTACTACTAACACCAGTAGACCTGAGCACTTCAAATACAATATTCAATGCTGGATGTGCCACATCTTCACTAACAAAAGAAGGGGGGAACTTTTTGACATTCATGTTAAAGAAAACAATATCAAGTAAAGTAAGTTGTTATAAAGTAATTTGGTATTGATCTGCCCTAAACCAAGTGAATTAATTATTTATAGAAGAAATTTTCTGTCAATTTTACTATACCAATGGCCAATATTTTGTGTATGTTTTAAATTCCAGTCAGTTCCAGGGATATTAGTCATTAATTTGTTAATTATTTCCAATCCTTTCTTAACATTTGTTTTTTGTTTCTGTACCCTTACCTTTTATTTTTCTTTTACAGCTTGTTGTATTTTTTTTTTCTTCCTATTTTGTGGGGCAGCAGTAGTGTAGTGGCGTGGCTAGAGCACTTGCCTTCCGCCAAGGAGAACCTGGTTCCATTCCCTATACGGTTGCTCCTGGATTTTCGCTCATGGGAAAGTTGCCTGGCTTTCTAGTACTGCTCTATACCTTGCTTCACACTCGTCTGCTCTAGAGACCTCGCTGTTAAGAGCCGCCCAAACCCACCCGCTTCACTCTCCACTCCTTCTAATTTTGTGCTGGTGCACTCATTTGTAAACCATAATTTAAAAGCTTCGTTCTTCTCCTGCACTGCTTCCCTTACTCTTGCATTACATTACCATTCGTTTGCATTTAATGTTCTTCCACACACGCCTCCTGCTGGTGTTATTTGGCTTTTGTAGCCCATTCAATTGTTCCTTCTCGGCATTTGTACTCCATCCTTGGGGCATACGTTCTGTGTAAATGTGAATGGGCAAGCATACGCGGGGGGACGTTCCGTGCATTGTGGCGACTGTTGCAGACAAAGACGCAGTGGAGAGGCGCTTGTTCGTGCTCGAGGAGAAGGGGCACATCTACTCCACTTGACCTGCTGTCGGCTGGCCGCTCTGCAAGTCCTCCAGCCGTCTCTCCTGAGCCGCGCCCCGCGCCGCTCCACATATCACCACCACACCTCCTCGCGTCACTCACCTCTCCTAGACTTTCTCTGGTAGCATCTCTAGCGTACTGTGTAGTTGGGCCAGAGAGCCTCGCAGCGGGAGGGGAGGGGGGGTAGCTGCGCAAAGCTGATGGAGCGAATGGAAGTGGAATAGTTTTGTTTTCATCCACTGCTGAAAGCTATGCACCTTTCACCAAATGGCCATGAATTTAACTTGTGTGTCTTGCACATTTAACAGAAGCCTTGCAAGTTTGGTCAAAAAGGAATTGAAGGTGGCATTTGTGTGACCTAGACGAAACCAAGCAGATTTTGTTGGTACAGCTGGTTGTGAAATGACTTACGTGGACAACGTGTGATGAACTATGATCTTCCTCATTACTATTTGCGATGGAGCTTCAGTTGTACAACGGAAGTCCTATTACTTATTCCTTTGCTATCTGCAGCATAGAAATGCAGACCAGTGGCGAAACAACACCTGGGTTAGGAGGGGTGGGCCTTGGCAAGTGTATAGGCACCCCTCTCATCACATTTTTACTTTTCTATAAATTTAATTTTGCTGCAATCGAAACTTAAATTACATTCTGCATAAAAGATAGTGAAAAATCTGTAACCCAGAAGATATATATATATATAAAAGTATCAGAAACGCATTATAACTATTCATTAGTGATTTTATACAATGCATCTCGGTGAACAAAAACTGTTTAGGTGCCCATTTTCTTTCATTCCGGTGCCCTTTACTAAGTTTGTGGAGGGGCAATGTATACCCTGCCCCCACCCATCTCCCAGTCGTCCGCCACTGACGACACGTCGAGACAACTTTGCAGTTTAGTACAGAAGTACCTCATGCCTATTGTTTGGGCAACGTGTTCACACTAAAATATGTTTGACACATTTTATCTCTGTTTCTTCAGGTTTCAGCATAAATTGAGAAAATTGTGGTCAGATTTATAAACTGATAAGAAATTTTTGACACGCGAGTCAAAGAATTATGTAATGAAATCTTGAATTGAATTTCCCAAACCTTTTTGGTTTTCTTGTACTTCTGCCTTTTTTCTTTGATGTTTAGTAACATTTCAAATTAATTTTTTAATATTTATATAAAGCAATCAACAGAAAATAAATTTTGCAATACTTAAAAAAAATAGGTCTTAATTATTAGTAAATGAAAAGGGGCAGTGACTAGATATAGACCTGCATTTGTTGTGTAAGCACTAACATGTATTAATCCAGTTACTGGAAAGATGTGTTTAGGAATTATTTGTGTGCATTATATAAAATAACAGGCCACAGGGAAAATACATGCATGTCACTTCTGTTGAATCCTCAATCACGCTGAATGAAGTAGCCGTGTGTAAAGTATTGCTGTGTTAGTACCTATTTCAGAACCTTTGATTGTAACAAAAGGTATTTTTTTGTACTTTCCAGAAGGGCCATGTAAGTATAAATACAGTAACGTGCAAGTTATGGGAAATGTATGCTTCGTGTTGGTGTAAACTTTAAATGATAATGCATAAGTTGAAACAGAATACGGGAACATTTAAAATTGGAGGTTGTAAAATATGGGTTGATAGATGAACACAGTTTCAAAAGTTTAATGTGTTGACATGAAGGTCTCCTTTCAAAATTATAAATTTCAATTAAATTCGTAGTAGTTCGAAAGATGATAAATAATTAGGTTGCAAAAATTGTATGAGAATGCGAATGTAGTATAAGAGAAATCCTGTACATTCTGGAAATAGTTGTGAGTATTATGTTGCATTTACTATGGTTAACTGAATGAAAATAAGAATGGATTATAATTCATCATCAAATGTCTGTCACATGATTATGAATACACACATTCTTTTGATATTGGGATTGTGGAGCTGGTCTGTTTCTTTATATAAGGTGTAATTGTTTTTATACATATCGCATTTGCATTAGAATTTTTTTGTGCTTGTTACAATAGCTTCTGTATAATGGTGCGTGCCAGAACTACACACAACATTACCAGCGCATAGCTCTATAGCAAAATGGCTAACTTTTAACTTTCTATGCAAAAATAACTATGCATAGTCACTCAGAATCTGGTCTGTGTTATTGCACATGCATCAAATTGACTGTACATTTTCAGCCTCAAAAATATCCTACATTTGACTCCAATTATTGTGTTCCTTTTGCATGTTCATTTGTATCTTTAGCATGGGGTTTGAGAAAACTAATGCAAAAGCTAATCATTCTTACATATCCATCTCAACTGTTTACTAATTAGATTTACAAAAATAGTAAAAAATTACACATGTAACAAGTTGGCCAACTCACATCAGCAAAAATCCACCTCGCTAGTTGTAAAAAGTTCCAATTTGGAAGTGATATCCCATTGGCCAACAAATGAAAACACTAATAATTGTATTACGGCATAGGATATGGTAGTGGTGATGGTTATTTTGAACGCCGAGCTGCCTTTATTGCTTGACTATGTTGCTTAATCGTAGAGATTTTACCACCTCATGATTTTACTGGCGTTGAACTAATTTTCACAAATAGTATTTTGTGATATTAGGATTGTGCCAGCGGTATAAAAAAACTGACTGGAGCATCATCAAAAGTTTTACTATTGTACAAAGCAACCTTGAAATAGTTGACCACAATAGTAAGATGAGTTAACTTGCCTTTGTTGTCAACATAATAGAAAATGGAAGATTCTCTGTTTTTTGTTTTTTTCCCGTTCCTGAATTTATTCACCTATTCACTTTTACATGAATTAAAACAAAATTCCTAAGAGTTCTCACTAACTGGTAGAGGAAATTCCACTGTTCTTCTGTTGCCTTTTTTTGCAAACATTTTTGCCTTGTCGTTGTGTTTTTAGGTTTGCTGCAAAGTCTAACTGTAAGGCTCAGTTGATTGCGCAAAACAACAGTGCCTTTGTGTAGTTCTCTGGACCAGTAAGTATATGTCGTGTTGTCTGTGCAGAAGGAGCAGGACAGCGGACCTAGCACTGGCGTGTCTGTGAGCAGCCAGTGTGCTCGCTCTGCAGATTACAATGTAATAAGGGCTACCGGACTGGTGTATAAAATGTGTTTCAGAAGTTTGGTAGGCAGCACATGATTCAAATACTGTTCCATATATGGAGTTGTGTCTAAACACGAAAATAATTTAAGAAGTACTTTGTGCCCCGAAGACAAGTTTCTAGTTCTTCTTCTGTCAACTCCAAGGATTACTTTTTTGGGTATGAGAATGTCTAGAAAATGTGTTTTCTGAATTGATTTTGGGTAATAAATGTTCTACACAGAAACTTCAACGTTGTCCCACTCTTCAAACTTGCATCATACTTTTATCTTTATTAGCATGCCATGGAAATATAGGTTGATCCCTTGAAGTCCTGTTCAGATGAGTTGCAGAAGGAAAGACTGCACGCCAGTTGAGCGCCTTTTACATAGAGGCGATGAGACGGGTGGTGAGTGGGCAAGAGTCTGCCTTAAAACTAGTGCATTTCAAGGCCACAAAATGGGGATGCGGTGGTGTAGTTGTTGGACTACTCACCTCCCACCGTAGGCAAACCTAGGCGGGGTGTGTACAGACTGTCGCCAGCTGTGAAACAGTCTCATGGTACTGCTTAGGAGATCCTTCAAGTGCTACAGTGGAAACTCTAGCCATCAAATTTCAGCGAACAGACATAAAAATTCTATATATGTGGACTACATGTATTAGTCGACCAAAAAAACCCAACCTCGTTAAACTTTATACTGAACACGTTGATAGGCCTGTTAGGTATTTGTCAAGCTTAACTAAACTAAAACAATGCAAATGGGGAATATTAAAGAAAACATTCATAATACAGTCGGACCCTGTTATAAAGTTCTCAATGTAACCAAGAAGTGTTGACCGCATATGTTAAAAAAACACAAATAAACAATCCACTCTAAATTTTTTTTGGTATTCTCACTCAAACTTAATAAAAAGTGTATTTAAACACCTCTCTTGAAACAGACTGCACAGAAATAGCTGCCGACGTAGCGGAAGTATTATCCCTACATCAACTAACAGTCGCAGTTAACTAGCTAAGAAATAAAAATATCTTGAATATTGTGATTGATAAAGTGCAGTGAATAGGGTTTCCTTACTTTTGCGTTGCCTTTTTGTTAATTTTCCGGGCATATTTATTAATGTTACATTTATACATAATGAATTCATAATTTTAATGAAAAACTTGCGAGTGTTGTTGGCAACGTCGCATCGTGAATCGATACCTCGAAAATATGGCACCGCTGTTTCTTGTGGTTGCTGGTAGTTACCAACATGGCTGCCGCCATAAACATTGCAATTGTTTGCTGAACATCTAATAAAATTCTACACTACATATTTCATTGTACATATGTACTGTATTTCCACATTTTTCCAGGGGTTTTTTTTTTAGTGCTCTCAAAATACGTGATGCGTAGTCTGAGATGTCTTTTGTTATTATTTATTATTTTTTGTTACAAAATACGAGTTAACTGACATTGTGATGAAATAAACAACAGGTTATTTCAGAAGTGGTAAATTACATAAATAGGACTAAATGCAGGGCAGCGAGACGTAAGCAAAAACAACGTGTGTTGAAAATTTATTTTATTTGTGTTATCTGTTAGTATTGGTTGTGCATGTGTACGTAATGTACTGTATACCGACTTCGTATGCCTTGGTGAGTACAGTTGATACTTATACCTTTTTTTAGTACTTCGTTGTTTAATGATTGGAGCATGTAATTTTCGGCGATGCTATAGAAATTTTTGTTCAACCAATGCAATAAAAATTAAATTTTGAGTTCTGCAAAAACTTACTTTTTTTAGCATTATTTACATAGGAGGTTTGTCGGGACCACAGAAAATGTTCTGTGTACACTGACTTTCGGTCAAACTGTGTTTGATGGCTTGAGTTTCCACTGTATGTGTCTTGCAATTCTCGAGGACACTGTCCCACATTTACCTTTTAACTTTTTCCATGTGAAAGTCTGTCGAGGTGATTTAATGGCCACCTCCATTATCTGTGATCATTACAGTTTCATCCTTGTATTAAGTATCTTTTGTTTGTATGTGTGTAATATCTTGCATTAGCAGCGTGCTTGGAGACATGTGGATTACGTTGTGCAGAACCTTCCTCATCCACTCTTGTGTTAGTAACAATGATGGACTAGAGTTTGCATGTACATAGCCGTGAATAGTTACAAATTGTGACGGGCGCTTGTCTGTATCGACAGAGAAGTGTGCGAGGAATGGAGCAAGTTTATTGAAGGCTTGACACGCGTGTCGAGAGCAGTGGAGAATGAGTGTGTGGGGTACAGGCTTCCTGGCCCAGTTGTAGTGTGTGTTTTTTTTGTTGTGACGTGGAGTATATGGTGTGCGTCATCCATCCCGAATCTCACAGCCCCAAGGCGGGAGTATATTCTACAGACTACTACGCAATACTGTTTGATAACCCTTTGGGTTGTTTTTCTAGGTATGTAATAACCAACTGTAACCAAAGTTCAAATGTAAAGTCAGTACTGCTATTTAATGATAATTAAGGTACGTGCATGTAAATGTAAGAGAATGTATGTGAATTGTGTTTTTACCATGGGAAATAATGTTAAAATACAATTGTATACACACTGAGCTTTATAGATTGCTTAAGGGGGAGGAAATGTTTAACAAGTCAAGTATTTATACTTCCTAATTCCTAGTTGTCATAGTTCTCTTGACAATAACATATTAATTTAGACCAACGTGCTTATGTTAACTATTATGTGTTTGTATTTTTTTTTGTGTTGTTTCTTGTGATATTTTGTTAGTTGTGCAATTTTGTTATCATTAAAAATTTTAAAGGAAAAAACTTTACAAAAATATTGTGTTTTTGTTTTATTTTGTTTACCCTCAGGTTACAGTGGAACCTTGTTAAAACATTTCTCAGGGGCCCCAAGAAATGTCAGTCTCATATAAGGGAAAACTTTATAAGAGGATATAGCATGGAAAACATGTCTGTGGACTAAGAGAAGGCAGCTTATTAAGCAGGAAAATGTTACAAGAGGAGATGTTGTAACAGGGTTCTACTGTATTTGAATAATTATGGTGAATAATGTATCCTCATAATGTTATGGTCAAGTGCCATTTCCAGCCTGTCTGGGCCACCTGGTTAGACTAACGGCAGTTATCATCTCTCCAACCATCTCCCTGCCTGTGCCCGCACGTAGGCAAATAGCTGTTAATGATACTGATGTCTTTACCAACTAGGTGTAGGCCTCGAAGCTCTTCTTGCCACTAGGACCGTGAGACTGGTGTGCTAGGACTCCCAACAACCAGATTCAAGGTGGCGCTTCCAACTCCCAGACCTAAGGTTGTGGCTTTAAGGTTTACATAGAGGGAGATGCATGCATGCATACGTACACACACACACACACACACGCTCTGATATATATATATATATCTGTGTGTGTAGGCTTGAGTGGCTACGACTTGGTTCCGAGGGAGGGTAGCACAAAAGTAGTATGCCTGGGCAGGCTTGCAGCTCCTCCTCGGATATTCCGAAGGGACCTGATCTAGCTTGACCCCATAGCCTCCAAGAAGGTTCACGAGCTCTGTTTGTTTCTCTTCCTCCCTGATCTTACCGCTGTGGATCGCCCTGAGGTGATGCACATTTTGGTGAACCCCTGGCAGTAAAGTTTGAGGCCCTACACTCTGATCAGAATGGCGACTGACAAGGCAGAGGAGGGGGTGCATGTGTAGTCGCCTTTGGCACAGAATGCAGGACTAACGTTCAGCATTAAAGGCATGCGGGAAGGTGTAGCTCACTCGTGCCTTGCCTCCAAGTAGAGTAAATGTTGGATGAAGAAATGGAGTCGGTGGAATAAAAGATTTCGAAACACAAACCTGAGATCAAGAAGAGGGAAACCCAGGTTAGGGTGACCTAGTTCACAGTTACCAATATACAGCGCCTGCACCTAAGGAAGCCAATTACATATTAGGGAAACGCGGTGAATGTATGATTGAGGTGAGGATAACCCCAGCATGGACGCTGCCAGCGTGTAGTGGGTTGTAACAACTCACGTGAGGGTAATGGTAATGCTACGGCATGGCTAGAAGACTTGCGAGTGACTGACTGAAGGTCACAATGTGGTGCTGCAAACTGACAAGGTGTGGACTGATCCTGTAGTAAGGTAATGCGTCTGGGACACCGGCTGATGACAGACCCTTGCACTGGGACTTGAGTGTCTGAACAGTGGCAAGCGAGAGGGGTAGTGGCAGACTTTCGCAGTGTGCATCCCTATTGCACATGTATGTATAAGAGCTTACGGTTATCCCTTGGAGGAACACAGCTGTGGCGAAGGCTCATAGGGGAGGAACAACATTGCACCAATTATATAATATTCAATAGCCTTGCCCTTTTTGTGCCCGGATATGCCACCGCATCTTCCCTAAAATTTGCCGAGTTGTAAATCACAACTTTAGCTTCACATATGTGGCTGCCAGCGCACACTTAATGCATGTAGCTTATACCTGGCTAATGCCCCAGAATATGCTATATTTGTGTTACTCACATGTGAGAGAGTAAGTTATTTATCACAGGAAATATGGATATGAGTGAAATTCACTATCTAGCCACATCCTTAAGCAGTATAAATAGTGTGATGTAAGATTATTACAGTATTTTAAGTCACGTAGGCCTACAAAGGAGGCACAAGTACATAATAGGGAGATAATTAGTTACAAATACCATGTTGGGGACAAGTCATGTCTGGGATCAACCACCGCAATCTCAGCTCTACCATCACATCGTCAGCTGGTGCTTGCCAGGTAACCGATACCTTCCCAACACCCTGGATTTTCCTTATGTTTACCTAACCGCTCCTTCCACCATGCAGTTTCCGACCAATCAATAAGCCAAGCGTCATCAGTCTCGAGTCAGTTTTTATATGGTGGGGGTGGCATCTCGGTGCAGGACATTAGTGTTCACAAGCACTGGTAGATGGAGCTGCTCGGCCAGAGTTGTGTTGCCAGGCCGAAACAGGCATCTTGGATGTCGTAGGACGATTGCGATGTCAGCTCCATTTGGAGTGGGAATTATGGCATCTGAGGACTATGTTCTGCCGCCCAATCATTGCTGTCGATTAGTGCACTGTTTCTTGCAAGACACCAATTCCATCTGTGAAAGTTGTTGCTGGTTCCTCGGTTGACGCTTCGTATCTCAGCCTAGTGATCGGTCAGGCTGGGCAACACACAGTGACTGTACTGCAGCTGTCACATCGATTCGGCAGTGTGGAGACGGCAAGCGGAACAAAGCTAAATGACTGTGTGAAAACTGAGTGCGCTGAGGAGACACGTGCCCTGAAAATAGAAGGTGGCGTAGAGCCAAAAGCCTGTAATTTTGCAGGTGGACAGCAACATGGTCGATAGTTCGGTGCGAAAAGTCCCGTGCACTTAAGTTCACCACACTGTTTGCGCTGCAAAGTCTCGTAATTAACTGAAATCCCATTGTTTTTCCTGTTGAAACACATACGGGTGATAACCAGCATGGTCACACAATGTGGTGGTTAGTTGTTGTGTCAGGGTTAACAAACTTCACCGGCTAGCAGCAGGCTTTCCCTGTCTACCAATGAGAGGGGTAAAACGATCCGTAGAGGCTGGAGGAGTGTGCACAAGCGGTTGATTCCCCGTCAATAATCCACCCTACCTGGAAGGGTGGTGCTGCTCACTCGATTCTTTTCCACTGTGTTTTGTTGTTGAAGGGGTGGCTGGAGATGATGACATGCCATGCAGGGCTCATAAATGATGGTGCCTTTTGAAATGTGCCAGGTCGTGGCATCAAAATGGCGGTGATATCGCTGGCTTGCGTGAGATGTCTGGAACTTTGCAGGCGGCCAAATTGGTTGGGAATTTCGAGATTTTTGGCAGGTTGGCCGAAAAAGAAGGAAATATTACAGAATAAAAATTTAGGTTCCAGAAACCGGAAAAAATTGGATGTTGCACATGCAACGACAAGGAGAGATTGACGTGACACAAGCACTGTCGGATACATACTCTGGCCTCAGCCTCTGGTGCTCCAACCTAGTGCACCGTAGTGCTTAATGCCACAGCTCATTCACCTCTGTATAATTTTAACATTACCTGAGCGGTCGGGGCTAGTAATGCGGACGTCGTCCGGTGACTATGTTAAGAAAGAGTCCGAATATTACACAATATTACTATTTCGAATAGAATGGGCGCCAGCTCACTGGTTGAGCCTGAAGAGACAGTTATCAGGATTGGGGCCGAACGACCACGTGGCTGTATCCGCTAGCACACATGCGGTACAAATTTACAGGAAAACCTCATATATCCGGGGTATTCAGACTCCACAGTACTCCTTTATATTACCTTTTACCTTATAAATGAAGGATGCCTCCTTGAGGTGTCGATGACTTCCTGGATATGGCCAGGGCCCGAAGTACAACACTAAATGAGAAATAACTGGTTTCGGTTAACTCAAGTAAAATGTATCGACATGGACCATGCCTGCGTTGTCCGGCACGGCCACTGTCATCACATCATCGTCTCACGGTCGCTGCACCCGTGCCGCTCCCGGAACACGCACATCGTGCGTCCCGATGCGTGTCTGCATCGTTCACTTGGGAAATGGGTCATGACTGATACCGAGTGATCCAACTGAGTGGCTGTGGTGTCCCTAGAGAGATCTGTGTAATTAGGATAGGAATCAAGTGTTATAATGTGTAGTAATTACCAGTAGAATTTATCACCCACGGACAAATGTTCGTGAAATTTGCCCTTAGGGGATTGTGTAGTAATCGCAAAATAAATAAATGCCACATGCATATTTAATGAGGTGTAGCCTAGCCAGGCTAGGGTATTTTAAGTGATCTATATAATTTTACGATTGCAATTGTGTGTCTAGTCAAGCCAATTAGTGACGTGGGAAATAATTAGTATTTCTATCAAACTGACCATTCTGGTCATCGAGTGCCTCAAAACTTAAAAGACCTAAATTTCTCATATGCTCTAAAAGGCGCCACATAATCATGTTTTGTATTTAACTTAGTGCTTAATTATGAACTCTTGACTCTCTAAATGATTAAGAAAACTCATTCAGAATGTTTCAGTGTTTTATGTGCATGTATTTCAAGTTCATTCTTAATGAGGTCAGTTAATTAAATTACCGCGCGGAGTGGAGCGTGCTCTCTGCAAGACACGACGCTTGTCTGGCAGTCTGATTCCACAGGTCTTAGATGCTGCATGTGCGTCGCGTTGCGGGGGAATTTCATACTTTGTTCTGAACACTTAACTGCAACAGGTTAACGTAATTTACTGGAACTTTTATTTAGTTTACCAACAGTCTTCCCCGCAGTCGCAGTACTCCTCCGTCAGCTCAATTTACGGACCCCGGAGGTTTAATTACTCTTGTAAATTTTCGTACCATTATTGGCCTTTTTGTATAGTAACGACTGCTGGTAGGCCTTGTGAGTTAGGTCCACTTTAATTGGCACTCTATACATGTAACTGTGTATACTATTCAACAATACAATTTACTTGAGTTAAATGAAACTTGTGAGTTCTCATTTTTGTGATGTATCTAGGGCCCTGGCCCTATCAAGGGAGTCATCAACGTTTCAAGGAAGCATTCTTCATTTATAAGGTAAAAAGGTAATATTAAGGCGTGCTGGGGAGCCTGAGTACCCCGGCTGTATATTACATTTTCCTGTAAATTTGTACTCTGTGTGTGTCAGGGGATACAGCCACGTGGTCGTTTGGCACACGATCATGAGAACTGTGACTTTGTGCTCATCCAGTGAGCTGGCGCCCATTCCCTTCAAAATAGGAATATTGTGTACTATTCTGACTTTTCTTAATATAGTCGCCAGATGACGTTGGCTGTACCGTCCCCGACCGCTCAGGTAACGTTTGACTCGCGGAATCAGACTGCCGAAGATGGCGCGAGCGAGCTGCTTCCTTGCCGAGAGCTCCCTCCATTCCACGAGTTAATTAAATTTACTGACCTCATTTACATAGAACTTGAAACATATACACACAAAACACTGAAACGTTCTGTGTGAGTTTTCTTAATCCTGTAGAGTTAAGACTTCTTAATTAAGCACTAATTTAAATACAAAACTTGATTATGTGGTGCTTTGCAGAGCACGTGGGAAATTTAGATATGTTAAATTTTGGGGCACTCGACGACCGGAATGGTTAGAGTGAAAGAAAGGTAACTATCCAGAGTAGCGTTCACGTTAATAATGCATTACTTCACTAAAAATCAAGGCGTCCAACGAAAACAAAGCGACGAACTGCTCGTAGTTTTAACTATTTTATTTATTTAATACGTTCTACATATTTTAACATTACGCCCTCCTGAATATTGACAACTTAAGCTATGCAGAACCCATTTACTTTAGTTGGTCTAGGATGTTTCCTTCAGAAAAGCCGCTACACTGGATAATTTCCTTAAGAAAGATTAATTATTTCCCACATCACTAATTGGCTTGATTAGACACACAATTACAGTAATAAAATTATATAGAATACTTCAAATACCCTAGCCTTGCTACGCTACACCTCATTAAATATGCATGTGGCATGCTTTTATTGTGCTGTTACTTCGCAATCCCCTTAGGGAGAATTACACGAACATTTGCCTGTGTGGCGATAACTTCTAATGCTATTTACTATACATTCTAACACTTGAATCCTATCCTAATTACACAGATCACTCTAAGGACACCACATACATTCACTTGGATCACTCGGTGCAGCGACTGTTGGCCGAATACGTGGTAACAGTGGCTGTGCAAGACCACGCAGAAGTGCTCCGCGACAACTGTAGTCAGTTTTTTAAAACCTAAAATAGGGATTATTGACTTTTGAAATGGGTATTTCTTTCGTATACGTATATTAACTTTTGATGTCATACCACCGAAATGGTGAGGTAATAAACAAATTTAGATTACTCTTATTACAAAATAAGTGCTGCTACCTTGTCACATATAGTGATAACCATGTTTTTAACAAAGAGAACATTAACGTTTGGATGCATGTCTCTTTTAGTTCCATAACTATGAACTATCTCCTTGTATAAACCCGAAGTCGAAAATAACAACAAATCGTATATGTCAAAAGTTTACCCCATAAGATGGGTTATGTGTATTTCACTGTGGAAATTATTAATCTAAAATCGTAATGGTAAAGTTATTGATCTTTATAGTTATCCTAATATTGATTAATATGACGTATCTGTGTACGCGGGAAGTATAAACAAGTGTTTGTGTGTGGGTGTGTGTATTTGTTTGTGTGAACATGTGGATTAGTATTTGGTTTGGAAGGGTAAAAAATCGGTTTAAATAGTTTTATTTTTATTTTGAGGGCAGTGGATTATAGTTGCTGTACATTGTTGAAGGAAGTGGACATTGTACATACCTATGGTTTTCACTTGTGGAACAGTAACTATGGAATATTTTATGGTCGGTTGTCATTTATTTGCTCTGTACAGTCTAAGTCCGTGTCTCAGTTCGTCGAGAGAGGAAATTGTTCAGAGTATAAGTTCCTAGGGGTGGTAATTCAAAGAGATCTTAGGTGGGAAAGCAAGTACAGAGAGAGTTATCAAAGGAAGAAGGTATTTAGGAATCATGGGAATGGTTTTGAAGGCGGTTATTGGGGAGATGAAAGAGAAGGCTCATATAGCTATGATTACGTAGATGATAGAATATGCAACCGCAGTCTGGGACCCATCTGTGAAATAGGAGATATGGGATCTGGAGAAGGTGCAAAGAATGGCAGCATGGTGTGTTGAGGGTAAGTGGGGAAGATAGAAGTGAGAAGGTGAGGATGAAAGGAATTATTAGGCCATCCTTAATAATGGAGTTGGGTTGGTGCTCCCTAACAGTCAAAGAGTGGAGAGGCTGGTTTGGATGTACAGGTAGGTGATTGGAGTTAGAGGAGGGAGCTGTACAGGCGGAGATGTACAAACACTTAGAAGTTTGGTAATTATCCAGTCTAGCGTCTTTTCTGAACGAAACGTCCTAGACCAACAAAAGGACGTTTCGTTCAGCTTACCTTGTTCATATTTACGAGGAGGTAATGTTAAAATAAGTAGAACGTATAAAATAAAATAGTTAAAAGCAGTATATTTTGACTTTACCAATCACGCAGAACACAAATTTACTAGCGGCATTAACGTATTATGCTTACAAACCACAAATACAATAGTGGGGAGGGCTATGCATATCAGGGAAATTGTGGGGTAAAATCACTAAAAATACACCCACAAAAAATACAAAAACATCTTAATTTAACATTTGTCCACCCAGTTTCATAATATGTGCCCACCTAACTTAACCTAACCCCACGATNCAAAAACATCTTAATTTAACATTTGTCCACCCAGTTTCATAATATGTGCCCACCTAACTTAACCTAACCCCACGATGAGTGAATTACTATTTTACATTTTTAATCCAACCTAGGATTGTAGGGTTTTAATCTAACCTAGGTTTGTAGTGTTTTAATCTAACATAGGATTATAGGGTTTTAATCTAACCTACAATTTAATTCTAATGTAGGATTTTAGGGGGTAATTATTAAGTTTAGGGGCTTTTCTGAAAAACACAATAAAAATTCAAAATTATGATATATTTCTACTCTACTAATTACGTAGAACACGAATATACTAGGGGCGTAGCTTTAAAATAAGTACAACATGTTAAAAAAAATTGAACAAAATTGCGAAATGAGCAGTATAGTTTGTTTACGATTCTGAAAGAAACGTCCTAGACCAACAAAAGTTGCATTAATGGGTTCTGCACAGCTTACCTTGTTCATATTCAAGAGGGCGTAATGTTAAAATAAGTAGAACATGTTTTAAAAACTTGCGAAATATGTTTGTTTACGTCTATTAACATCAGAGGAATTATACCAGCCCCCTACCTAGGTGAGTCAATTTACCTTATTTTGGTGTGTTTTATGGTTCCTTTAAATCCCTACAGTCTTACATTCGTAGTTTAGTGTAAAACCCAACTGTCCTAGGTTAGTTAAAAAATGTAAAATAGTGATTCACCCATAGAGGGGTTAGGTTTTGTTAGGTTAGGTGGGCACATATTACGAAATTAGTCGGACGTTAATGCCCCTAGTATATTCGTGTTCTGCATCATTAGTAGAGTAGAAATATATCATAATTTTGAATTTTTATTGTGTTTTTCAGAAAAGCCCCTAAACTTAATAATTTCCGCCAATTCACATTTGTTTACGTTACTACAGCATTACAGGACAATACAACATGGCGTCCGACGTAAACAAAGCGGCTGAACTCATCGTATATTATCTATTTTATTTTTGACGTTCTGCTTACTTTATCATTATGCCACCCTAAGCATGAAACCAGTAAGGTGTGCAAAAGCCATTGATATAAATTTTGTGGGTCTACTATGTCTCCTTCAAAAAAGCATTTATTCTTTACATTTACCGATACGGAACATAAAAAATTATGATGGGATTATTTTCATGTTTTGTTTAGGTTAATTGTGTGCGTATTGGTATTGAATACTCTGCTTTACACATAATAGTCAAGTTTGGTAATCATTCAAAAAAATGTAAAATTAAAATAAGTTGATATTTCAAAAAACACTGTAATTTTATTTAAGGAATAGGAATGGCAAACAATGTTTTATTTTTTATTTTGATTGCCTTCGTCATAAGAGAACTAATGCTGAAGGCTCACGGAGGGCACAAGTCCCAGTTCGGTAGAGCGAGTGTGAGCGAGCGCACTTCAAGTTGGGACACTGCCTAAAGTGCGAGGAGGTTAACTTTGTAGGGAGACGTAATGGCATTATGAAACGAATGATCGTAGGTGGCAAACTAGGTAATGGCTAAGTCTGTCAGACCTAGATAAGATATTAAATAAGGAAGTGAAGTATAGGAAACTGGTCACGACACTACAAGAGTCAGGGTTGGGGAAAGCGAGGTAAATTCAGGAGACCCTGGAGCAGCCTAATTGTTGGTAATGACTTACCACAACTCGACGTAAGTAAACAGTGNGAGGTAAATTCAGGAGACCCTGGAGCAGCCTAATTGTTGGTAATGACTTACCACAACTCGACGTAAGTAAACAGTGCACCTAATGAAGACTTGTTCCGGGATACTGGTAGCCTACCGTGGACAAGAAGAGGAAGAGAACAAATGGCTGACTTTACATCATTTTGATGCGAGGGGTTCCAGGGATGATGAACAGTCCCCACCCTACCTTGTTCGTCAGATTAAAGGGTTGACTGGTGAGTTTGCCCGGCGCGATGACAGTGAGGGTCGTGCGATGGCCGGCCAGTGGGTCCCTGGAGTCCTCTAAAGGTCTGTGGTACTTGTAGATGTAGATGGTGCACGCAATCCAGTATGCCTATTGCGTTTTCATTATTACGTTGGTGAGGTTGTGAGCCACCTAACACGCTTTTACTTACACTTGTGTTGTGCTGTAAGGGGGTGTAGCCCCCAAATACCCAGAGGGGGTTAAAACAAATAAAACACCAGCGTGGTCTGCAAACATTTACGTGGTTCTTGGTTATACATGAGCCCATACGCTAACACATAACAATTTACGCAAACTCTGCACTCGATCTGACAATGACCAATGCTGCGAAAAGGCCTAGACCTTGAATATTAAGTTGATGTATGCATGCCGCGTTAAGTTCTGGTTAAACTACGGTGTGAGATGGTCGACCCCTCGGCACGAAAGAAAGAGAAAATGTTCATGTGATTTTACATAACTTTTGCAGTGAAGTGGATACAGCCAAAGTTGTAGGTGCTAAGGGGGTCCGCACGGAGCGAAACTCCCGCGCTGACGGCCGGCCCGAGTGCTGAAGTCAGACTGAACATCATGACGTCGGCTTCCACTAAGGGTCGCTGAAGCCAGCTCCATAAGACTTGAAAAATACACTGAGCCCTCTTATCACTAAACAAAATGATACATAATAAAATTACATGACAGAAATACACATTTGGTGACATATTCGACTCTAATTAAATGTTAGTTTTGTCTGCGAATGTCACGTCACTGGGTATATCACCGCATTACAGAATTGAATTAAAAGAAGTTAGGGCCAGGTTAGGCAGTCTGCTGAAAAGGAGAAGACATGTTTACTTTGATACACTTGGATAAAACAAATAACTAAAATGAATAAGAAATATGTGTGAAAAACAGCCATACCACTTCCGGTAAGCCTCACCGGTGTTTGGGTGGCTCTTAATGGGTCCGCCTGCCTACATTGCTTGTCTCCCTTGTCACTGGCACACGCTACAAGAGCGCCTTCGCCGCTACGCGCAGGGACCTGAACTGGCGTGCAGTGTTCTCGTAGTTCTACTATGGGACTTTCAGCGGCGACCATATCGTTTTATTGATGCTAAGTCTGTAGCAGAGTTCAATACAGGCTCCTATCGTAGTTTGACTTTTGTCCATCTAGTATTTTTTAAGATATGGCAGTCTGGAAAATCAATTTTTAACTATATTGGAGGGTTCCAAAATAATATTTTTAGTATGCGTGGTAACTTAAAAGAACCATTCCTCCCTTGTCTGGTGTATGCCTTTTTGTAGGTAANCATCTAGTATTTTTTAAGATATGGCAGTCTGGAAAATCAATTTTTAACTATATTGGAGGGTTCCAAAATAATATTTTCATTATGCGTGCTAACTTAAAAGAACCATTCCTCCCTTGTCTGGTGTATGCCTTTTTGTAGGTAAACATATTAGACGTTTAATAGTTGTTTCAGAAAACCAGGATTACAAACACTCCGCAAAGCAGTTCAAGCGCCAGGCAGCCAAAACCCTTAACAAGGTCTTGAAAGCAGACAAGTCTGAAATGAGGTGAGAATGGAGCAGTGCCGGAATGCAAGGGTGGGAGGAATGGGAGATCTCTAGGAAAAGTATTGTCTGGCACCACTTGCACCTGTGAATATCCTGGAGCGGCCCTGCTGGGAATTGAGCCTGGTTCGCGTTGGTGCAAGGCGAGCTCTCTAACTACTGTGCCACCATCACCACAATATGAAGCCCCAATGATGTAAGGTCGCGGTGGTCTACTTGCTGGCCGGACATTGTGGGTTCAGCCTGAGCACGGCTTTGTTTGAACATTTGTAGATGTGAACTGGGCTAGTGTGGGAGTTTTTCTCCACTCTCCACCATCTTTCTGATTAGTGAGGTGGGAGGGTTAACATTATAAAATAATAATTAATTAATAGTTTTACTAAACCAGTTTATGAATTTGTGTATTCATCTGATAAGTATATATTGATAAGAAACCAGTTTTAATTAAAGTTCAAGAAAGAAGGAATTTTTTTCTAGATTTGTGGCATTATATTTTGTTGCTTCGTGACATGATTTAAAAAATCAAATCATGGGAGTACCAGATTATTAAAAAAATTACGTTCATCACATTATTTAGCAGAAATATCAGACTTTTAACATAAAATATTGTTTCACATAAGTTTGAGAAAGTTATTTTGACACAAAGTTCGGTTTCAGACAGAGTGTTTTCTTGAAGTCACAGGACTGTTGTCATGTTTGAAATTTCTTTAAAATCTGACACTTGGTTCACATGCAATAATGATATAACATTTGTCTACTCAATTTTTAATTTTACCTTGATTGTTAAAATTTCGATATGGGTGAATAGCATACAAAATTACGAAGAAAATACTCCCTTGACATTCTGATGTCAGGGAAATTTATTTTGAACTGTAGTAAAATGTATTAATTTTGTTCAATTTTAAGATTTATATGATAAAATTATACTTAAAATTGGTATAATGCCTTATATTAGTTGTTTAATAGTAATTTTCTAATTTTACATAATTTTCATACTTTCTCTAGACTAATATTCCATTTCAACATCATAAAACTAAGTAGTGCATTGAAAATGTATAAAATAATAGTTGACTCTTGAGCGGCCTGAAGCAGCAAGTAGTTGAGAGAGGGAGTTACTTGCAGGCGAGCGATGCAGAGTCGCTGGCAGCACTCGAGGCATTGCTGGGGGAGTTCTTTGCACCGGGGACGAGCAACGAGCGTAAGCGGGAGATAGAGGCCATCCTGGGCAACTTCAGCTGCCAGCAGGGTGCGTGGAAGCACTGCCTCTTCTTCCTGTCGCACTCGACCAGCGAGCACGTGTCTATGTACAGCCTCACCACCATCGAGGTAAGCACTGCCTCTTCTTCCTGTCGCACTCGACCAGCGAGCACGTGTCTACGTACAGCCTCACCACCATCGAGTTAAGCACTGCCTCTCCTTCCTGTCGCACTCGACCAGCAAGCACTTGTGTATGTACAGCCTCACCACCATCGAGGTAACAGCATTGTCTACCCGTGCCGTTGCTCATCTGCAAATATTTTAGCTTCATGTGTGTTTTGAGGTTTAGATAACTTACGCAGTAATTTACAATACCATTATATTTTGCACAGATATTTAATTCCATATCACATACATATCTTTTAACGTTGATTTAAGACATGGTTTTGTTTCATGGTAGAAATTGTTTTTAGTTAACATTTATAGATACATATGCAGTTGTGGCTAACTATGATTTGCGCCTACAATATAAATATTTACCGCACTATACGATTCCGGTTTTAATTACAACATATTTGTGGCGTGTGTTTCACTTTCTGCTTAGAAACCCATATTACAATTATTAGTTCACTGCAGAAACTGAAATATGTTTAAATTAGGTTTTAAATGCTTGCATGATTGTTTTTCAAACCGCAGCCACCAAATTTATTCAAAACTCATTTGATTCGCACAAATGGCCTAAGGTATTGTTGACATATGACAATACCAGTGAACACACTAAAAATGTATTGAACCGATTACAGTCCTTGAACTTGTTCATAATTATTTTGCATGTGTGCCATTTCGATTTTTGCGAATAAAATTACATGATTTTTTTGGGTGCGCGGATGTTTCTTCCTTGTTTACCTTGATTTCATACCACATTCAAAATAATAGGTACAGTTGTGTATATGAAGAAAAAACTATGTTTTAGAGAGTTTTTTTTCATTTTTGCTACATAATTTTCTTTGACAGTAGTGCAACCTGTTTTCGTGAAGCATGAAGAATAAAAAATACTCTTTTGGGAAACAAATCTGTACCTTAAAATACCACTTCATTTTGTCAGATTGCACTTTTTATTTAAGAATATTTTAACATAATTTTTTATGAATGGTTTTGTGTCTCAAAATGCTGAGACTATATTCTCAGACACACGACACTGCTACAAAAAATGATATCATATTGTAATGACGCAATATTCTTAATTTTTTGGGACATAGGTATAAAATTCTTTAGTGTGTATGAAGCTTTGGAAAGCTTAGTAATATTTTTATTGGGTTGAAGTTTAAAGCCGTAGTGGCTCGTTTCCAGTGATAGTTTATCCGGCAGACGTGTGCTTTTGTAGGTTATCGGGCAGACGTCTGCTGTTTACATTTGGAGAGGGGGGCGAGAGGCAGAACAAAAGACGCGTCTGTCTGTCGCCCTTCCATCAGTTTCGTCAGTCATCGGAAGGAGTCGGCAGCGAGGGCCGTTAGATCAGATTTCTTCAGTCGTTTGAGGCAGTCGTGGTACAATGATCGCTTAGGTCGCGTCGGGCACGACGCTAAACCCCCACATCGGCCATTCCTGCTGCGTTTGTTATCTTCGCGCCTATATTTGGCACTCATTATGCCCCATTTCCCTGATTACATGAAATAGTATTTAAAAACTCATCTCGAGAGTTGTGAATGGGTAACTATCCCATTTTTTACTCATTGCCGCTAAATACGTATCTACAGTTGTACAGCTAGGTTACCCACATTTTACCAATGATAGGCTGTGGATGCCACATGTTTATTTTGAGATTAAAATAAAGAAATATGAATATACATTTTAACGAACTAAATGTATATGAGCAATATTATGATTTGCAGAATTATTCTATGGTTATTTAGAAACCACAGAGAATATTTATAAAAACTGTTGAACAAGAAACGCAAATGGTCCGTCGACTTTGCGCGCCCACCAAGACTCGTGCATATTTACTTCAGTTTTTGCTTGTCTTTTGCATTTACGCACAGAAGCATTAACGCAACATATGTGGTACAGAGTCACTTTCGAAGCAAAGTTGATGCAAACATGGTTTGCGCACATGGCATACTAGTGTTTGGCTTATTTCCGACCAGTATATGGGGAGATATAGCAGTGTGAAAATGCAGTGTCTACCATGGTGTTGGACTCAAGTGTTTGATGTAGTCAGAGGATTAATTATTTTTTAAAAGAAGACAGAAAACTTGAAGACTATTATGGGCAGTAGATGTTAGTGTAGATTAATAGACGATACAGATACTAGTTTGCTGGAAAAATAATTTTTTTATTAATTTTAAGCATTGTTTACTACTTGTTAAATTTTTGTTTTAATGTCATGATATTTTAATAACTTTGTGGATATAGGCTCTCCACTTTTGCTGGCTGTGGACCAGTCAGCGTTTGTTTGTTTGATTTGTTAGGTGACAAGTTTTGTTTTGAACAAAACCAAAGAATACTGTATTAAGCTCCATATAAGTTATCTTTTGGTCCATAATCTTGCTGCAGATCTGGTAAATTTTTTTCCCTGTGTTAAACAATTTCAGGAGTGACACTTTTACTTTCCACACTAAGTGGTGTTGTACGTTGTACGTGGACAATTGCACTCTTGCTATCTGCATGAATGAGTTTTCTTAACAAGACTGCTTTGTATGAATTCCAAAATTTCATTGGCCACTGGGATTGGAAATAAAGCCTTAAATAAGGGAAACTGNCATGAATGAGTTTTCTTAACAAGACTGCTTTGTATGAATTCCAAAATTTCATTGGCCACTGGGATTGGAAATAAAGCGTCAAATAAGGGAAACTGTATGAATTGCAGTGTAAAGGCAGGAGAGAATGTCGTACTTGAATAAATAGGTGCATAGAAGGGAAAATGTAATAAAGGAGAATGCAAAGTGGAGTTTTGTGATGTGTGTGGCTGCAGAACCTGATAACGAAGCAATGGCTGGGGCTGATGTGGGAGGAGCGTGTGCAGCTGAAGGCGACGCTCTACCAACTGTCGCTGGAGACTCAGCAGCAGGCGGTGCTGGCGTTCGTCAGGAACAAGCTGGTGAAGATGGTGGTGGACATAGCGCGTCTCGACTGGCCCCACTTCTACCCCGACTTCTTCACCAACATCCTGCAGGTGCCACTCCTACACCTCGCTCGCTTCTTGCCTGCCACGGTGGCGCTCCTAAACATTGCTCGGCGAGTAAACTCTACTCTTTGGCTGTCCTGAGTAAATGTTTTGCCTTCTCTCGTGGTGGTGTCCCAAAACTGCAGGGTTCTGTAAGCTGTGCGACACGGAGGGTTACTGGGACACCTATAAGGGACTTTCTTGTTTGCACATGTGGCTGCTCTGAAGTAATTTTTTTTCCCCCTCATAAATTTGGCATTTGTCAGCAATGTATAGAGAGAAAAGTTTTTTTTTTGTCCCAAATTACCCTCTATGTTCCAAGTAGCCCCAGTGTACAGTACATAATTACTCAGACTGTCTCGCCGAAGTTAAACTGTACATTCATTTCAGCAATTAACAAAGGGCAAAGTGGAAAATGGTGAGAACTTCAGTTCACTGAAACAAATTGAAAGAAAATATGCACATTCTGGTTATAGACACAGATAAAAAAAATAATCACTTTGATAAAATTGTTACTTTTTATTTAAAAGGTAAGTTGTATTTGAATACAGTCTATTTCAATTGTCAATAATTACTCTTTTGGCTAACCAGGTGTGTTAATTAATTTTGCATCAAAGCTGTTTTTGTTGCCCTGTGTTTGTGTTACCACATGTCCCAATGTACCAGGTAGTGTATGGCAATTCTCTGTGTCCCCCCTTCCCCCACTTTTGGCCCGTTTCCCATATTTTATGTCGAGACTACACGAAAGGTTTATAATATTGTTATTGCCAATCATGAATTGGTCCTTTTTTTTAGATTTTTACTAAAATGGTAAACCAGGGGAACTAATTTAATTAGGTAGTATTTTGTAAGAATGTTATTGTAATGTGTTAAAATTATTATTTTTTATATTCTGTTTTTCTTGCACAATTTATTTCCCATATATACGCACAAGTGAAAAATGTGCTAATGGTATGTAATGGAAATTCCTTTGCTGGAAAAAAAGCTTATTATAGCTGGTAATTACTACTGTAGTTTCATAAATTTAATTAGTTGTAAATTTTGTATATTTCACTATCATTGAGCCATTTGCTTGCACTGTTTTTATGAAGGACAAATGTGTAAGTTTAACATGAACTGTCTCACCACTGCCATACAAACAAATCTGTCAACTGGCATTCAGTCCACAATAACGGAGCTGAAGAGAATACCCCATTATGTTATTGGTGTAACATTTTTAGCAAAGTTCATTGCTGCACCGTATATTTCACTTATTTGCATAGACTAGTTATTTTGAAATACACCTTCTGAAATTGTAGTTTCTTGCCATGTGGGATTACTCAGTTCTGAAGTAATTTTTGCAGTGTGCCTAAGGCTGTGCGATTGTGACTTTTTTCTCACGAAACGATAACTAAAGATATGTTATGAACTTTCGTGAAACTGAAACGAAAATGATAAATAATGTCATTAGATCTGACCCTTAATGGATGTTATTCATTATAACAAATTTGTTGCAATATCAAACCAAAAAAATGTAGGATATGAAATATTTACCACAGGAGGTCTTGCCTACATTAAAATTTTCATTTTGTGTAGTTATTTCAGTTATAAAATAATGAAAACAAACAATATTATTTACAGGCAAAAATTGTATTTCCTAGTGCACTAAATGATCATTAATTTACTGAAAATTCATCAAAATGGAGAATTTTCGTTTTGGTACAACTTTTGGTAACCAAATTTCTTACCAAAACAAAAATGAAAGTTGTAATTTTTCGTTTTTGTTTTGGTATACCGAATATTCGCACAACCCTATTATTTTGTATGTAACATTATCGAGTTTTTGGAGTGTGTGTTCATTTGTAAGAAAACAGTAAGAATATGTTGAGTCGTTTGTTTTAAAGAAAGTGTGTTGTAATGATGGAGCAGTGCAGTGTGTTGGGGAGA
>NQII01002457.1:176999-199677 GCA_002778355.1 Clitarchus hookeri | reverse complement strand
TTGGGCAGCGGCTATGCAGTCAAACAGCGTAGGAGGGTAAGGTCGTGGGTGTGTTGCTGCAGCTCATCCAGAGCGGTGACAACACGCCTCTAGGGCTGGTGTTCCTACTGACGGCATCCGAGGAGCTCGTCTTCCCCTGGGAGGACCTCAGCGTGTCTCGCAAGGAGGAGCTCAAGAGACTGCTGCTCGCCCACATGCCCCAGGTCTTCGCCATCCTCACAGGTGAGTAGCAGCGACCCCGTTCGGCTCCTCCTCCCGTGAGGAGTTGCGCCTCTGGCTGAGGAAGCCGAACAAACTGCGTCACCCCCTGCATGACTCTGAATATAAGCATACAGTTCCTATACTAATGGTTTGGAGTTCTCTTTATGAATACAACACAGTTTTATCTTATAGTCGCTGATAAAAAATTTGTGGTCATTGTATACCAATTGTTCTAACGGCCTCTACTGTTTTATGGTCACTGTGTAGCAGATGCCTCTTGATACAGGATGGTTACCTCAATCCACTTTAACTCCACTCCACTCCACTCCACTCCACTCCACTCCACTCCACTTTACCCATTCCTGGCGCACCCTTCCAGTTGAAAGACATCCCATGATAGATGTGAGGGGTTTGAGATGGGTTCGAAAGCAGTGTATACATTTATGAAGGGTGGCTGCGAATGAGATTCCTGATGCCAAGTACCCAAAATTCTCTTTGAATCGTTGACTGCAGCATCTGGGACCTTGGGTGAAGAAACTCATCAATCAGCAACACTGCAATCAGCCCTCTGCAGTCGACCACCTACCTTCAGGATGCCTTCAGGATCTACAAAAGGAACCAGCTTCTGGATGGAGAGAGATCAAGGTTGGTGCCTGGCAATAAAAGCAAACTCTTCAGCGAATTCTATATGCGAGATCTTAATTAGGATATTCAGGGCCCTTTGGATCTCATCCAACTGAACTGGACCTTTGGTGGGTGACCCACCTGCACCAACTGCCTGCCCAAATCTGCAACACAGTGCGACTATTCGTTGTAGCTTATTTAATTTTGACTGTCTTTCCATTAAGTCGATGAATGGTGACTGTGTCAAGGTGACCTGCAGCACAATAGTTCGACGCTCTTCATTGCAGGTGGGGCTAGAATCATGAAGTGTACTCTGTGGCCAATGCTTCTCATCTTCACAGAGCCAGTCAGGTCCTGACCACCAAAGAGGATGCTCAACAAGCTGAGACGAGAGGCACAATCTGCTGGATTCTGTTCACTCCGAACATGATGCCACCAATAGACAGAGGTGAAGCTCTGGATTTCACTTACTCTGTTCGCAACAAAGGTTTTTCACACACGTGGTGAAGCCCTAATCCATGAAAGTGCAACTGATGAGTCAGTCCAAGCATATGTCTCTTCCAGGGACAAAATCGTTGAGTACGTATCCAATACTAAGTGCAAGCACCGAGCCACAAGTGCAGCAGCGTAGAGCTCAGGGCGAGGAGGTGTTATTCTTCTGAGAGGACCCACCTTCGATTTAGCAAGCAGCAAATGGATGGTGACCACACTCGTCCAAGACACTTGTCGAAGACACACTACAGCTGCACACCCCTGCTCCGAGCTGTCGGAGAAACCAAGCAGTACAAAGGTGGAGTCTGCACTGCTAAGGGCGGCACAGCGAGGAGCCGGGCAGTCCCAGTCACACTTGCCAGCCTCATCTGTTGTATCAACTGCTTGGCTAAGAGTGTCAATGGTGACAACTATCCCAGTGGGTTAAAAACCCGGGCTATGTCCGAAAGAATTCCACGTTTTGTTCAGAACCAGGGGTCTTGGTTGAATATCATAACCGAAAGTGTCTGTGCTGGGGTTCCATTGCAACCCTAGAACCTTGACATACTGGTCTTCATCAAAAGAGTAGTACGTACCAGAGAGTAGCACATCCTCCGGATACAAGCCTTCCAGCACAGCAGGGCAGTTACTGGTGAACTTGCGAAGCTGGAACGCACCTGGCGAGAGCAACTGTTGTAGTTCCTGTCTCAGCTTCACAGCAGAAGTGACATCGCTAGTCCCCGTGACTACATCATCGACATAAGTGTCGGACAACGAAACACTTGCAGCACTCACGTAGACTTCCTTCTCATTTTCTGCTAGCTGATGCAAAGTTCGGAGAGCGAGAAATGGGGCCGAACTAACACCGTATGTAACAGTGTTAAGACGGTACACTTTGAGTGGCTTATCTTCAGACTCCCTCCAAAGGATTCGCTGGTAATCTCTATGCGCATCACAGACCAGACTTTGACAGTACATTTGTTTTATATCACCAGTAAATATAATCATTGGAATTCGAAACCAAAGCAACACTTCTAATACGTCCCCTTTGAAGCTTAGGTCCAGTCAACAATACATCATTTAATGACAAACTAGAACTGGCCTTCGCAGTTGCATCAAACATGACACAAAGTTTGGTGGTGGTACTATGAAGCTTGCGCACACAGTGATGCGGGATGTAATAGGAGCGACAGGAATTCACATCTGAACTGTCAATACAGCTCATATGACCTGAGTTAATATAATCTTCCATAAATGAAACATAACTTGCCTTTAAATCTGGTTGGCATTTAAAACAACGCTCAAGTGAATGTAAACGATGAAGTGCAGTGGAGTAGGAGTCACCTAGGTCAGTGTCTGGACTCTTGCAGGGAAGTACAACACTGTAGTGGCCATTTTCATCATGAGCATAGCCTTCTGCAAACCACTTTTCACGGGGGAGATCATCTGGTGATGGTGTTGGTTTATCAGGAGGCAGTTCTTCCAGTTTCCAAAGTCTTTCCACAACGGTGTCCAGTGACGGGCTTAACAAACTGGAAGCCACAAAGAATGATGAAATATGTGGTGACTGCAAATGAGGCAAACTGCTGTCGACCTTTCCCATCTCGATTCAGCCAAAGTGCGTGTCCATAGCTACTGGATTACCAGGCGGTCCTTCACACTTGCTTCCTTTCAATAAGTAGGGAAGAAGCCCTGCACCCAGCAGCATGTCAACTGACCCTGGAGTCGCAAATGCTGGGTCTGCCAACTGAAGATGGGCAAGATGGCTCCAGGCTTGGGGGTCCACAGGTGCAGATGGGAGGTGTCCTGTTATGTGAGGTAACACAAAGGCATCTATTGAAAATACTGTCTCTGTCTGCCCACAAGATATCACACCACGAGCAATGCTAAGTGGTGCCTGAGGGAGTCCCTGAAGTGGTTGAGTTTTCTGCCTACGAGGGATACCCAAGCAGGATAAGCAATTTTCAGAGATTAAATTGGCTTGACGAGCAGAGTCCAGTAACTGTGATGGGTTGGAAGGCCCCTGACACATCTTGTACATCAATTACAGCAGTTGACAGCATACCACAGCTCTGCTGGGTGTCCTTGAATGAGGAGCTCACAGTCACAGTAGAACTTGCATCACCACTCGAGCTGCTATCTGGCGTCTACGGATTGTCCTGAGCCATCTGAGACATCCTCTTGAGTGGATGGTTCCAGGGAGCGATGCAGTGACTCGCAGTGACGACACGAGACTGCCGAGGGACACTGGTGCGAGGGCTGCAGACAGTTCCAGCATAGTTTGAGTTCCTTGACAAGTGCAAATCGTTCCTTATGTGTCTTCTGTTGAAAGTGGGTGCTTTGTACAACAAATTTGCTGTGTTGCACAAGCTGCGAGAAGGGGTAGGTTTCACCATACAGACATTGGATGAATGGTAACCTTCAGCAAGTTTACGATCTGCTGAAACCTGCACAGGTTTTGGTCTTGGAGGGTGCCAGCCTAGATATTAATACATCTGCTTCCATAGCACGACACTGGTTTTCTAAAAACTGCACAAAGGACTTGCAAGTGGGGAGCTCAGTGTCTGTCGAGGCCATCTCCCACTGTCTTAGGAGTGGGGCATCCAGTTTCCTGCAGAGGATGGGCAGTAAGATGAAGTCCCAGTGCTGCAAAGGAACCTCCAGTGCTGCCACATTGTCTGTTACAACTGTCAGCATCTGTCGCAGCGAGGTGGGCGATTCAGAGGATACTGTGGGTGCTTCCAGCAGAGCTTCCACATGCAAAGAAACACAATCTTTTGTTTGAATATCGCTCTGATAACAACTTCAATGCGTCAAAATTTTCATCTGACATAGGCAACGCCTGAATCATACTTAATGGCTCACCATTAAGGGGCATTTTTAAATAGGACAACCTTTCGACTAGAGTTGGGTCGTGGTGATCAGCTACAAGGAGATCTTGGGAAGTGATACATTTACCTTCCATGTGTTGGTAGCTACTACCTGTTCTGCCTCCGACTTGCTCGCAAGAGATTCTACCATTGCCATAATATTGTGGTATTGATCTTTGAAGTTCAGCATGTGGGCTGCATGCGCGTCTTTATCGAAGCCTGTTAGTTGCTTGGCTGCCATTTCTACAGTAATGTTATCGGATTCAAAGTTACGTTTAGTTCTGGCAAATCTTGCACGTTTGCATGGAATATATTCCTTTTGCAGTGATGTGTACCAACACACTTGGCGAGGCCAAGCGCTCTCGAGGCGTCCTTCGGCCAATCGTAGACGCAGTAGTGCTGCTTGAGCATCGCCCATGATTAAAGTTGCTGCGATGTGTAATAACGTGTCCACAAACTTCTTATCACAATACAAGAGTTGTGTGTTCATGTGTGTAGCGCAGCGAAAAGAGAGATATGGAAAACACCTGGCAGGAAACATTTATAACCTAAAAAAACACTTAATTGTGGCACCAATCTTCTAACTGTGAATGGTCGATGACATCAAGTGATAATAATGTACGTACCATTCACGTTAGGAGTGAAATACAAAGAAATAACAAAAAAAAAAACACACAACCAAATCCAGAACAAAGGAACTGATGAAGACAAGTAACTCACGCAACGAACAAAGAAAACTGCAATCACGCGCCCACAAACATGCTATCCCAAGTCAACAAACTGTTGTAATGTTCACAGTTCTTCATAACATACAACCCGAGTGTGATTTGAATGTCGAGTAAGTTCGCGACCGGTAACCACACTTTTCCGTAACGCACGTGCTCGCTAAGCAAAGCGAAATCACAACATATATACGATCCCCCAATGAACAAAACATATATTGATCATACAAACCGGGGCATATCGTACTCGATAGGACCAAATGTCTGTGCTTGAGAACAAGGCGGACTGTATTTTAACGAAAACATTTCGAGTTGCGACTTACAGATACGAAAACAAAGCCAAACTGGTTTTGCACATTCTGGCAGCGCCATTCCAGGACGTTGGCACCACCATCGACAGTGTTGCCACAATGTGGCGGGAAATTTAAACTAGTTCAAACGGACCCATGCCAAACAGTATTTTAACTCCATATCATTGTTTGTTATTTTGTAAAAAGTGAGTGTCTCTTGTAACCAAGCTGTCGGTAACATGCAGTATGCGAGACATGCTTTGTCTCAGCGGAAGTTAGTTAATGTTGTGTGATTGTGGACCAAGCGGTAAAATAGATCATGTTGCGAGGGTTTTTAAAATTACTTGGTAAATGAATATATTTATTTTGTAGTTTTTAATTGTATTACAGGTAGGTTTAAGTTTTTCAGGAAATTTGGTAATGGGGTGATTTCTGTCAGTTAAATGTTACTTAGTAATAGATTATGTTTCATCACACAATATCTCTTGTTATCCCTTCTCTCACTTCCTGTCAGCCACTCTGGTGTTGCATGGCTCGGATGCTGACAGTTGACTCTGCAATGTTGGCAGGACTGTTGGAGAGCATATTGCAGAAGCAGAGGCACCACGTGACGGCCACGCCGCCTCCCTCCCCCACCCACGGGCAGCCCAATGCCTCATCCCCAGTTCACACAGGTACGAGCTCCCAGTTCTTCCTGTGTAGGGTTACATATTTATGTAACTGCTGGAAGTGGGGTGTTTTTGTTATGTCGGATGAATAGGCCAGGAAAAAATAATCATTTAGGACGGAGATAACTGTCGTCATAAATAAATGAGGACTCTTAGGATGTAAAAGAAAGTTAGGTGTAATTTTTTAAATTCTGCATGAACTTCGTAGGCACAAGTGCTGTAAATCAGTGCCGTGGCATGGTATCAAGTAAACGAAACTATTGGCTTTGCGGCAGATTTAAGCTTTATGGAAGAGTGAGTTATATTGGCAGATGGGGCATCGTCTGAAAATATGTGCAGTTGTTTTTGGATTAGTCAGCAGAGTATGGGGGAAAAAACTAAAAAAAATTTATATTGCATGCAGCAGCATAATTATAAGATTGCCATTTTACAATGTCAGATTTTGTTGGCTGGTAGCTAAAATTTGCTATTTCATGAAGAACCGTTTTCTTTCAGAGTGTGAAAAGTAGTGATTGGCATGTTTACTTGTAAAGTGCAGAATTGTATGGTGTTGGTGTTATGGCATAGATTGTGTTTTGTGTCTTTTTTATATTGCATTTCAATGTAAAATGTGTATAGATAAAAACTGTAGCATTGTTTATGGTGTTCAAAGCATATATAAATGATGGTGTTTGGTAGACTTAGTCTTTGAGTAAGTAAGGTACAGTATGAGAGATCTCCACTGCCTGGCATTACTGTGTGAGGCTGTGTCTTATCGGTAGGGTTGTGCTACAGCTGTTCCGATTCGAATCTGCTTCTGCAGAATTTGCCGATATTGGCCAAATCGGCACATCTTCCGATGTAGGAACTGCAGATAATTTTCTGCCGATTTGACAAACATTAAATGTTGCCCTAGTTCTCAGGATAAATAACTGATAAGCTGAAAGGAACTCTTAAGCATGGCCTTAAAAAATTGTCACTTTATTGAGAACAGCGTNAGGATAAATAACTGATAAGCTGAAAGGAACTCTTAAGCATGGCCTTAAAAAATTGTCACTTTATTGAGAACAGCGTGTATGAGAGCATGATGCTTTCAGACTGTGTAACCAGTCTGCAGTGTGTAGTGTTGATTGTGCTGAGTGAGTTAGAGCGCAGTGTGTGGTGTTGACTGTGCTGGTGGGTTAGAGCACAGTGTGTGGTGTTGATTGTACTGATTGAGTTAGAGCACAATGTGTGGTGTTGTGCTGAGTGAGTTAGAGCGCAGTGTGTGGTGTTGGCAGGCTCGCTACTCAGCTCCATGCTGGAGACCCAGAAGAGCGGAGCCAACGTGGGTGGCACGCTGGATGCGGATAGCGAGGCCGTGTGTAGCCTCGCGCTGCGTGCCATCACGCATCTCTTCATGTGGGTGCCCATCAACAGCGGCATCATCACGCCCTCCCTCGTAGCAGCCATTTTCCGGCTGGCCACCATCTGCCCGGTACTTGGCAGGTTCACTGCTCCTTATTTTAATTGTAACTTTCCTAGCACATGAGTAAGGATGGACTGTACAAATGAGCATACACGACGGTTACTAGTAGAAATGCTGGTCGCAAGGCAGGTGCGAGGTTATGCTACTTGCCACCGTGATGTTCCACAAACAACTGACTGCATGGAAATGCAGGCTGGCCAGTAGCCGTCTGAGCCTGTAGTGTGGGATATTTAAATTCAAAATGTCATGTCGAGCTATAAGTCTCACAAGGTCACAATTCCATCAGCACAACATTTTTCTACTCACATCTTGCACACAACAGGTCTCTATATACACGAGTGAACAGTAACCATCAGCATTTCTAGTGAATGGATATGTGATTGCCAGGTAGTCTTCCTTGGAATTGTGACTCTACCAGTGATGACTCTCAAAGTTAGCGGCCTCAGACGCTAGCTGCTCACCCCCCTAAGTGAGATGGCATGAGATTCCATCCACATTGGGAATGCTTTGGAACATGTTTACTACAATTAGGAGTAACCCTAAGGGAACTTGTGCACGACAGTAATGTCTGTGCTAGATTTACTTAGGTACCGACCGGGGCCAGGGTAGTGCATGCNTAAGGGAACTTGTGCACGACAGTAATGTCTGTGCTAGATTTACTTAGGTACCGACCGGGGCCAGGGTAGTGCATGCAGATGGCATTCACTTCTACATTTCTGAGTATCGGTTAGGAAGCTGTGAGGGTCCCAATGTGCAGCATGCCAGATAGTCTGCAGCATTTGCAACTGCAGCATATTTAATTGGTGCCTTCTTGCAAATGTGTAGAGAGGTTTTGTGTTCATATTTAATTTTTCATCCGTTACGTGTGTTTAAAACCATTTTGAAGCAAAATATTTTTAGTATAAAATGAAATCATTCCTTTAATTTTTGCTTNTAAGGGAACTTGTGCACGACAGTAATGTCTGTGCTAGATTTACTTAGGTACCGACCGGGGCCAGGGTAGTGCATGCTGATGGCATTCACTTCTACATTTCTGAGTATCGGTTAGGAAGCTGTGAGGGTCCCAATGTGCAGCATTTGCAACTGCAGCATATTTAATTGGTGCCTTCTTGCAAATATGTAGAGAGGTTTTGTGTTCATATTTAATTTTTCATCAGTTACGTGTGTTTAAAACCATTTTGAAGCAAAATATTTTTAGTATAAAATGAAATCATTCCTTTAATTTTTGCTTGTTAGCCGATATAATCCTTAATATAATGGGACTTAGGAAGGTTCATTGTGAGGATGTGTACTGGTATATCCCTGTATCATCAAAATCGTCAAAATAATAATACACCATAAGTGTCATTGTCCAGTGCTGTTTACAGCCTTTGGCCAGTGAAATATCGCAGTCTCCTCCTCTCTCTTCACCATTCTCTCCTCCTCCATTATCTGTTCTTCCACCCTCATGGTCTTCCGTTGGGGCTTCCTTGCCTCTAGTGGGGTGATAAACCCTTTGTAACAGAACAGCCAGCCCAGACCTCTGCAGAAACAGATTCAGACGTGCTACAGCAAACAAAAGCAATTTGGCAATTGTAGTGGAAATTTGGAGCATACTGTCATAATGTTTATTGCACCAGAAAGTAACGGGGTTACGTTACACAAAGCTCAACTGCCAGACTGAGCGAGGTGGCGCAGCGGTGGAACACTAGAATCTCTTTCAGTAGGATCTGGATTTAATTCCCGGCCCGATCACCTGGAATTCTGCTTCCCAAAACCACTCCTGGTTAATGCTGGGCTTGATCCTTACCGTACGCCATAGCCAATTCCTTCACCGCTTCTGCATCTCTAATGACCTTGCTGTCAACGAGATATGAAGCTCACAACTGCAAGGATGCACGCTAGTTCTGTACCTTGTGCTATTAGACCATGAAGTGTTTCTGTGTACCCTCTTTCTGCTTTCATGTTCCCGTGATAGTCTGCGGTGAACCATTTGCCAACCAAAAAATGAGCAGGATACAAGTAAACTAAAGATACTTTTTTTGTGCACGATGTAAACATGCGTGCGCAGGACTCGGGGCGGGAGGAGAACCAAAACGTGCGCACGCTGGCGATGGCGGCAATCAACGAGCTCTTGTACAAGAACTGCGTGCCTTCGTCGTGTGCGGACTTTGTGCTGAGTCTCCTGCAGCAGGCCATGTTACTGCTCCAGCATTGGCTGCAGGCTCCGCCCACCAGCGAGGCTCCTTGCACGTACGTACCTCTCGTCTTGTACCAGAATCTCCTCTGCTTCCATATATTATGTCGTCTTTGAATTGTACCTGACGGTTGAATCATATACTATACAGTGAAATCTAAACACAAAGTGCAAAAAGGACTTCCTGTTTTATATCACATAATATAGAAAACTACTTTATACTGAACGAGTATTTAATGATATCACATCTGGTAATTTTAACAATGTGCTTAAAGTGAGAAGTACTTTAAAATTACGTACTTTGTAATCAGATTTTGCTATACTCAAATATCAAACAACCTCAACAATAAGACTAATCCCTTGTTTTTACTCTAATCTTCAGTATTATAGTAATCTAAATTCAACTTAAAATAAGCAAAAAACTTTTTCATACATCCGCCTCACATTGGTGAATCAGCATTACAGAATCGACACATCGGTGATTCGGCACATCGGCACAATTTTGTGAATCGTCACATCTCTAGTTATTTGCTTAACATTTTATTCTTACTCATTTGAAGACGTTCATTTAAATTTTTATTCCATAGTTATTAGAGCTAGACCGTTACTGATCATACCTAGTCATTTTTACAAATGTTTGCCATTTCAGACGGCGGAAAATCAACAATCAATAGAACCCAGCGGTGGTATGTTATAGAACAACTCGTGTAGAAATGTGATTAAAACCAGAATTATTAAGAAAAACCAGTACACACACGTTTATTTTCACCATAGCATATACAGAGAGAGGACATATTTCTTCCTTATTGTTTGCGGCCAAAGAAACAGGCATGTAGGCCTAAACGTCAATGTTACCGCGGTTGTGCACTATCGTCACTTTTATTCACATACCATACAGCCCCATATAAGACTATTTTGGTAATTCTGGCAAAATTATAGTGTTTATTTCTGCAAACACCTCCAGAAGTATACAATTTCAGTACATTGATGAGAGCAGGAGAGAGCGGCACGGTGGACACGAACAATACCAACATGGCGTCGCGTCACAGCTGTGCTGGAACACAAACTAACCGCGCTAGTAGTATCGCAAGCTGATTCCAAGAGCTCACAATGAAATGTTTGCATTTACAAAGAGTTTCCTCTACTATAATTTAACTTACGGTAAACAGATTCTGTTACCGAATCAGGACAGTGGTAGCAAGAAATAGCAAATAGTTTGCATTACGTTAGCAAATAGCACTGCAGTCCCACGCACCAAACCTTGGTGTTTGCAGAATCTACCACCAATTCAACCAAGTAAATACACGTATCTAAACGTATGGCTTCCCCCACAATGGAAACTATAATGATCACTGAGAATAAATTTAGTTGGATCACTGAAAGTAAAACTGCAACACCAAGGAAGTAAATTCCTTTCCTGATAAAGCATTTATTTGTATTGCAAAGAACTTTGAGATATTTTCTGACCACCGAAATGTATTTACTGAGATGTTTACTTGTAGCTATTCGACTTGGAAATTATTTACACATTATTAGAAAATTGTGCTATTCGATCCGAAAATATTTGAACATCAAAACCCACTATTCGCACACCTCTAATCATAATGAAATATAATCTTACAGTCAGAACTTTGCCCTTGATCTTTTACGGTGTTCTTGGTAATTGTTGGAGGCTAGTGAGTGGAATAGATCCTTTTGCTCCACGTCACAGCTCTCTTACCCCTCCGACCTTCGGAGAAGTAGCTGCGAGCTTCGGCCGCTTTTGGCCGTCTCCGCCGGCTCACCGCCACGCTGGCTCTGTGTGCCCCGTATAAATGGAGCATGCAGTCCTCAGTTCAAGGCTGTCTTTGCTTCCAGCTACATTGTAGCACGCTCTAGTGACGCAAGTCCGAGTTCCGCTGACTTGGGGTCGCCCTCACCCCCCGGCGCTGCTGTGTCTTCTGAGAGTAGGCAACATACCGGTTGGCAACCTTGGATCGACCCTTCAGGCTCTAGTCGGGGTACAGGAGGGTTTATGTGTGTTTAATGAGCAATCAATAAACAGTCATAAATCAACTTGATTTTGTCGTCACTCCCAGCATACTGTATTTTCTTTACCTTGTTCCCGCCATTTCCTGCTTTGTCACCAGTCCAATCAACGCTCTTGCAGGGATAGTCACGAGTCGGAAACTCGTTTCCCTACTTCACAATTTGGGGACTGTCTCAATGTGTAGCTTCCTGGGTAATACCAGAACAGTTGTCATTGTGGACTATCGCACCTCCAGTACGTGCCTTGGTCCGCCAACGACATCCCGCTTGCCAGGTTACTTACTGGAGAACGATAGGCCAACCCCCAACAAGGAGCCCCATTTCTTCAAAGATGCTTGTGTCCGCCAGCGACGTCCTGCTCGCCAAGTAGCCACAAGAACGGACGCCCTCAAACCTGCTATTGTAACCCTCAGTTTGCTACTTGGGTCTGCCAGCAACATTCCGCTTGCCAAGGCTCTAGACTGAATGCTAGTAGTCTAGGCTGCCTAACTTTCCAACTGCCTTCTCCTTATTCCCGTTTGGCCATGCCTACCCCTATTGTACACCCGGTATCCAACCCCCTTATGCCTCGTCATGGGGCTGGGCGGGGGAAAGCAGCCAAGCAGGGGCTAGCCCTGGTTGGAGCCCTGGGGAGCTCAGATCCAGGTGCTAACCGGGTTTACTCCTGGGAGGAGGAGGAAGCTGCTCGCCAGAGAGGGTCAGTTAACAGCTCAGCCAGCTCTGAATAGAGTCTCGTCTGGCACGTGCCCCGTGCCTTGTCACCTCTACCGTAGACACCGCCGAAGAAACCACCCACCTTCGCCCGTCCTGCCAGCATAGACAAGGTGGTTAAACAGCTTAGCATAACCCCTGCCTACACTCCGACGAGAGTGCCCACACGCCCCGACTCTAGTAAGTGCTCCCCCCAAGGCTCAGAACACCATTATAGAAGGGGCCAAACCCTCCGCTGCAGGCCCTAAGACAACAAACCCCGGTCAGAGCGGTGACTCCTGCTTCTCCGTCGCCCGGGGGAGGAAGAGCCTTGGCGCCGGCCACCAACCGCCAGAAGGGCGAGAGTCAAGCGTAGGCAATGTGCCTTGTGTTTCCTTCATCTAATCATATTGCTGTCAGGCTTCTGCCACTGACGGATGACCATTTTAGCGAGATGCCACAGAACAGTTTAAGTGGTAGCTGTTTAGCTGCATGTGGTCTCGTGGCGTTGACTTGAGCAAGAGAAGGCCCGTGGTCTGCGGAAATATACCTCTCGTGTAATGTGTTTCCTCACCATGTTGCTCAGCTATTGCTGAGGGATAACGCACGAGGTTGGCGCAATAAGCCTGGAGATACCGACTGTGAGATGTTTTGCGTGACCTGCGTTTTGTAACAGTACATTACCTCATAAAGAACTGGTCTGTATTCTGCAGTCCAATCCTTTAAGTTGCTACAATGGGCCTCTGTAACTGCACACCGATCTGTGCCGGAGCTGACCGACACGTTGAGTCCTAGTTAATCCCTGCTTGCCTAATCAACAGGATTCTGCACTTACTGTCAAGTCCCCTACAAAATGTCCAAATACCGAGCTAAACGCTGGATCGAAGTTTCCCACTGTTGGAACGGATCCGTTTACAATGAAATGTAAGCACATGATTATTGTTTGTGTCACAGTTCAATTTCACCCCATTCCTGTAATAGACAGTAAAGCCNGAGCTAAATGCTGGATCGAAGTTTCCCACTGTTGGAACGGATCCGTTTACAATGAAATGTAAGCACATGATTATTGTTTGTGTCACAGTTCAATTTCACCCCATTCCTGTAATAGACAGTAAAGCCTTTTTGAGAAGTTCCTTTTTAAATAGTTTTACTGATGAATCATCATTCTTATCTCTTTCCAGCCTGCGGCCAGGCCACTTTGGTAGAATGCCTCCATCTTCCTCTGCCTCTCCACCACTGCTTAGTAAGTGTACACAATATTGCACCTGGTCTGTGAACACCAAAGGAATTTGACCCTTTTGAGAAATTGTCCAGGTTAATAAGTCAACATTTTTCAATCCCTTCAGAAATGTCTTGAGAGAGTTTTAGTGCATTGTCTGTCAACACTGCCGTTGCTGTGTGTGTATGCTGTGTAGGTACTTGCTGACGTACAATGCAGTGTGGTGCAGTGCGGTGAGGGGGGAGTGCTTGTTGCTAGGTACGAAGGCAAGCTGATAGAGTTCCTGCAGCTGTTTGTGAACCTGCACCTGCACCGCCTCGAGGAGAAGCCGCAGTTCCCCGTGGCAGCGTTTGCCGACCTGTTGCTGCGCTTTACCTTCCACGGCGACAGCCTTGAGCGACTGCAGGCCTGCTTCGAGGTGTGGGACAACTTCCTGCACCACCTTCAGGACAAGCCCTCCGCCACCGCACGGTCAGTGCCGCCTCGAGCCTCGCCATAACAATTAAGATGTGGCGTGTGTGAATAGGCAGCTAGGGTACTACTTACGTAATTAGAGAAGGAAGTGTTAATTAAGGAAAGAGGAACTCTGTTTTCAGCATAGGTAAACCAACATGTGCTCCATTAACTCAGCTGATGTTGCTTGTACATTTGCTGTCTTTGCTAACGTCAGCGAGGTTGCACAGTAGTAAAACCTTGGACAAGCATTCCCTCTGCAGGGCTGAGTGGCGTAGTGGTTAGAATACTCGCCTCCCACCTAGGCGAACCGGATTAAATTCCTGGCGGGCTCGCTTCTGGGATTTTTACACATGGGAATCATGCCGGACTAAGCTGCTGGTCGGTGGGTTTTCTCGGGGATCTCCCATTTCTCCCGCCCTTACATTCCAGTATTGTTCCATACCCACCTCTCTTCACCCTCATTGGCTCTCAAATGTTACGAGCCATCCAAATCTCTCCACTCTACTCTAGTCTTCCCCAAGGCCTTATCACAGTTCGAGTGGCATTTAAAAAATGTAATAAATATGTTAGTGTATAATAAAAATATATCACAGGACAAGGTTGTAAAACAATTACCGAACCTTGTATTTATCTGTGTGGGTTATTGTTGTACTACATTTAACCAAAGAGTTCCCGTTGGTCTGCGTAATCTAATGTTGTTGGAGGATAGTATTCCTTGCCCTCTTACCACTTTGTGAGGTTGTGAATCTAGGATTGTTGTGTCTCTTTTGACTGATTGTCACTGCTGTTGGCCCACGAGAGTGGTATGTACTAGATGTGACTGAGAAGATGAACCATCCCGCCATATTGCACAATGGCGAACTCTGGTGCTTGAAGTGAAACTCAGTGTTGTTTTGTATTCTGTTCGACCGAACGTCATGCGGCCAAACACAAACAAAAATGGTTAATATTTTGGTCCTCCGGTTTGATCAGTGATTTAGATAATAAATACAGTCTGCAGTGACACATTTTTAAAGTGGTAACTCTGATACATTGGTATATTTCCATGTATTTGTGACGCTAAATGTACTTGGCGATCAGGCTAGGTTATGCCGCCTTTGTGCTGCGACCACGTTCGTTGTATCGTTTATTGGTTATATTCCTTCATCTCGTCTCGTGATTGCGTAAAACACATTCGATAATGGCTCAAAAACAAGTTCAAATTTGGTTGCGCCTAGTGAAGTGCAGAATAAACAGACTTCTTACGCTTGCCGAACAAGTTGAAGTGGATTTAAGTCGGGCAGGTTTATTCCAGGCTCACTGCAGCGACTTGCAACAACTGAAAGGTGCATTTGAAGAAAATCTGCTGCTAGCAGCACAAGTATCTTAAACAGATTTGGTAGCAGAATCAGACTCCAGCGAGTGGGAAGTAGAAGAATTTTATGTGGCGTATTACAGGATACAGGAAGTTTTTTCTAAGCTCTCTGTCACTCGAACAGAGCGACGTGATGTGTCCAACTAAGAAAAACCTTCCAGTTTAAATCTTCCAAAATTACAGCTACCGACATTTAAGGACATAGTCTCCTTGTGGACGAGTTTCTAGGACTTGTTTACATCACTCGTTCACAATAACAATTCTCTGTCGGCAGTTGAGAAACACCAGTATCTGTTCACGTCGTTATCAGGGGACCCTTCAATTTAATAAAATCACTTCCACTTTCTGCTGAGAATTATGAACTGGCTTGGGAAACTCTAATCGAGCGATAAGATGTGCAAACCATTGCCACCATGTACTGAGATAACATTATGCAGCTTCCAAAACTCATTGTCAGTGCACCTACGAAACTACGTAACATGGTAGATGTGATCAAGGAGAATATGAGTGCTCGTAGGATTCTCAAATCTCCAGTAGGTGAGTGGAGCTTTGTTTTTTTTAATATTGTATTACCAAAATTGGATCAGGACACACATAACCAAATCAAGCTGGCTCACAATGTCACCATGGCTACCTTTGATCCTTTACTACAGTTTCTTGAGTCACATTGCAAGACTCAGTGCTGCCAACCGTGACAGAGGAGCAAGTTGAGGTCCCACCCACCGTGTTGTCAGTGACCGCTCGCAGCGACTGTTCAAGTACTGTTGTGTTAGGAACAGTCTTGGTTCGCATTAAGAATGCTAATGGTGCTTTAGTTCAAGTTCGTGTTGTTTTAGGTTCAGGGTCGCAATCACCCTTCATTTCAGAAAGGTGTGTCCAGAGGTTGGGTTTGCGTGGATGCAGTGCTCAGGTTCCGGTGGTTGGGGTTGCCCACCCACCTAGTTGTTAATGCCAACAGGGATAAGGTGACACTCGCCTTGACGCCTTTGCTGAGGACTGAAGCTAGTGTTTTAACAGAAGCATTGATGTTAAAGGACATTGCATCAGAGGTGCCTGCTGTGCAGTTGCCCTATGAGGTGCGGCAAGAGTATGAGGGCTTGGAACTGGCCGACCCTGCTTTTGACATTCCTGGGCCATTTGACATTCTGTTGGGAGTAGACGTTTACCCAGACGTGGTGGGCGGTGGGCGGCATCAAGCCGCACTGGGATTTCCTACTGCTCTTCATACTGTGTTTGGCTGGGTTCTTATGGGGAGGATTGACCATGGCGCAGTTACTGCCACCAATAGTAATGTCTCCTTTTTCACCGACGCACAGCCGAGTCTCACAGACACCCTACAAAGGTTTTGGGAGTGTGAGGAATTGCCTGCAGAGAAGCATGTTAATCCAGAGGATTATGAGTGTGAACACCACTTTGTTCAGACTCCTGAGGGACGATATGTGGTTAGACTCCCCTTCAAGCATCCTCCTGACCTTGGCGACTCCCCTTCAANGTTCAGACTCCTGAGGGACGATATGTGGTTAGACTCCCCTTCAAGCATCCTCCTGACCTTGGCGACTCCCCTTCAATCATCCTCCTGACCTTGGCGACTCCCCTTCAAGCATCCTCCTGACCTTGGTGACTCCCCTTCAAGCATCCTCCTGACCTTGGTGACTCCCCTTCAAGCATCCTCCTGACCTTGGTGACTCCCCTTCAAGCATCCTCCTGACCTTGGTGACTCCTATCTTCAGGCAGTAACCTGGCTACACCATGTAGAACGTCGCCTCAGCAGCCAGCCCTAAATCAAAGGATATACAATGCATTCCTGAAGAAATACGAGGCATTGGGGCACATGCACTGCTTGCAGGCAGTTCCTGAGACACAGTCAGTCTATTACGTTCCTCGTTATTGTGTCAATAAGGAAGGAAGCTCACAACAAAGTCACAGGTTGTATTTGATGCCTCTGCTCCTACTACGTCTGGAAACTCACTCAAGGATGTGCTAATGGCCGGGCTGAAACTACAAAGGGATCTAGTTGAAACCATAACTCATTTCCGTCTCCATCCAGTAGTATTTACCACGGATATCTGTAAGATGTACTCCCAGGTATTTGTACATTCAGAAGACAAGCCATATCAAGTGATTCTGTAATGAAAGAATCCACAACTACCAATCCAGACATACCAACTCAATACTGTGACTTACGGTGTCTCTTCTGCCTCGCTATTGTAGGAGAAGGGGAGGGGGAGGAATAAATTCAACGGAAAGTGAGGCACTCACCATTTATGTGGGAAGATAGTTGAAAGACATTGTAGGTGGCTTTCTTCTACTTGCACTACACTAAACTAAATTTAAAACAATAGAAAAGAAATTCCTTAGGCGAATACATCGCGACGGAGTTGAAGTTGAAGAAAGCGATTCACGTGTGTCCCACACCAGAAGTCCAGGAAGAATGCCGTATGGCAGGATGCCCGCTGGTAACTCATACTGCCTAGTGGAGGGGAGGGAGAAACAAAGCATAGTTCAAAGTTGGTCCACTTGACAGCGCTGGGGGTACTTGTTTAGTTCCTACCATCGCAGCTAGATGGGACATAGAAGTCAGGAACAGGATAGTGATGGCTGTTCAGGGGTGATGGAAGAAAGCATGAACGAGACGTGCGTGCAATTCTTACACAAAACAAAACTACCAAGGTGCTCTGCTAAGAAGGTGTTCGAAACGCGAGAGAAGATGGTGCACCGGAGCATTAGCAAACTACACGGAATGTGTTGAACGTGACTTAGAGCATGCAAACAGGCACAGCAGTGAGATAACCGTGTGTGGCCGGTGTGGGACGCTTGCAGAGGCCAAGGACTGCCGCAGGTGGCAGAGCTACGAGTTTCAATGCAGTATTACAGTGTAAATTAAATTGCCAACAAATTGAAATTTCAATTCTTGTAACTTAAAGTTCCCTCAAATAAGTTAGTTGTCTTTCAAATGCAATTAAAAATAATTATAGTGATGCCCAAAAATAAAAATTATCCTAAAGGCGGCACATACCACAACATATTATGCAACATCCAACAATATGGAATATTTATGTGGAGAAAAATCTTTTAACAAGATAGCATCTCTCTCAAATAAAGAGTGCTTGTTTATTGTGCACACATATTGCTTAGATTTCCTTATTTTCCTCGTCCTAAGAATTATCAATAAAAGAATGTCTTCATNTGGAAACGCGAGAGAAGATGGTGCACCGGAGCATTAGCAAACTACACGGAATGTGTTGAACGTGACTTAGAGCATGCAAACAGGCACAGCAGTGAGATAACCGTGTGTGGCCGGTGTGGGACGCTTGCAGAGGCCGAGGACTGCCGCAGGTGGCAGAGCTACGAGTTTCAATGCAGTATTACAGTGTAAATTAAATTGCTAACAAATTGAAATTTCAATTCTTGTAACTTAAAGTTCCCTCAAATAAGTTAGTTGTCTTTCAAATGCAATTAAAAATAATTATAGTGATGCCCAAAAATAAAAATTATCCTAAAGGCGGCACATACCACAACATATTATGCAACATCCAACAATATGGAATATTTATGTGGAGAAAAATCTTTTAACAAGATAGCATCTCTCTCAAATAAAGAGTGCTTGTTTATTGTGCACACATATTGCTTAGATTTCCTTATTTTCCTCGTCCTAAGAATTATCAATAAAAGAATGTCTTCATCTTGTTCCAATTGTACAACTGGATGTGTGTTGATGTCACTTCTAAGGCAACTCCAGTTGTAGGAGAATTTCCCAACTAGCGACTCTTGCCCGGCGACATTTGACGGGTGATAGTCGCCTCGTGTGAAATGGCCTTTGCTGTGTGTAAACTACAAAATATTTATGTAGCCATGTATAGTTAAGAAATGAGCCGGGCGAGGTGATGGAGGGTGTAGTGATGCTGGCTGTGGTGCAGGTACTCGGACGTGCTGGTGAGCTTGCTGAGGCAGACGCTGAACAAATGCCTGTTCCGCAGCAACCAGGCTCAGCTGGAGGAATTGGACGACGAAGATGTCAACGATGACGTGAGTGGCCTCTTCCTCCGTACTGTCGCACTTCTCTAACTTTCATTCTACCTTTACAGCAGTGCAGAGGAACTCTATGGTGTGGAACAAATGTTGTACGGTGTAGTATACACAGTAAAACCCCAGTTTTACACTTTATTGCATTTTACACAGTTTTTTTTTTTTTTTTTGGTCTCATATACCAATTTTTACCGTGGGAATTTCCATCAGTTTGTACATTCCTGCATTTTGCAGCCTTTTTTTTGGTTGCTTGAAAAGTGTAATAAAGGGGTTTTGCAGGTATAGTGTTCAGTGAAATGTATTAAAGGCTGTATTAAACTATATTCTACAGTTCATTTCACTTTGGTTTATGGTTTTAACAGTAGGTGATTTTTGAAGGCAATATGTTTGACGCGTGACACTTATTTGACATAGATATAAACACGACTGCCTCATCTGTATGTATCATCCGTTATCCAGGCGGCGTTTGAACCCCGAAACTACTTGCTACGAGAGTCTACAAGTATGCCCCTAGTTGTGGGGGCACCCACGGACACGTCAGCCAAGATCATTTGCCGTTATGTCAGATGTCACGCCACCACATCACGTGAGATTGAGGCTAGTTAAGCAGCCGAGTTAAGTGCCTAAGTTTGCGCATCCAAGACAACCCAGCATTACGGAGGCGCATAGTTCGGCCACGGGCCGAGGGATTGCGCTAGAGAGCAAAGCTCCGCCCAGGAGGAGGAGCTCGCCACCCGCACCCCAGACGAGCCCGCGGGCAGGTAGAATATATGGCCATGCACCGCCGAGGAACGTCAGTTGTTCTCCAGTTGCACTTCTGAGTTCATCTACAGCAGCTCGCTCCACCACCTCGTGTGCTGGGACTCTCTGATAACCCCAATGTCTTTGCAACCTACCAGAAGCTCTTCAAGACCTACACAGCAACCCCCGAAGAAGTCTTGGAACCACTTGAACAGCCTACCCTTAGTGTTGAAAACCCACTACCCTTCTGATAGCGGCCCTCGAAGTCCCTTCTAGACAACGGCATTGAGATAGGTACAGACAGATGTTGTTATAGCTACCTAGCCGCATCTGCTCTTGTTCAGGTCAGACCCAGGTCCCCTTCACCTGGTTTACGTAGTTTACTACCCTTCAGTTCCTAATTAGTTAGGAGGTAGTACGGGCCACCGTGTCTATTCCTCACAGAATTAACACGTTTTCTCTCAAACTTACGAGTGCTAGTTCTAGGGTGACTATGATTTTATCCTCTGTAGACGTTAGCCCACCAGGGTAAAGCAGGAGACCGCGTCTTTGACAAACCAATTAGAGAACCTAGAGTAGGACTGCGGGCTCCTTTAACCGGGCGCACGTACGTCATAAAACACATCCAGTCGACGGCCACCCGTACTGTGCACCTGGTGTGCAGTAAGGCAGAGCCGCCACCACTAGCAACACAATCCAAGGGCTGTCAGTCAGTTAGTCCAGCCGATTCACTCCATCCACCGCACTGAACTGAAGCCGGAAGGAGTGATAGACTGTTTCTGGAGGACTGCCCACCTTTGGACATATACCCAGCATAGTTATCGAACTTCCAGGATAAACCCACCGCTCCAACCACCGCGCTGCATTGTTGCCGGTTAGAGTAATCGGGTACGACTCTGGTCGGCTCGGCCTTGGCTTGGTTCTATACTTAGCTAGGGAACATCGTCGCCTGCTCTCCTCTCATGAGGCCAATATTTGTACCTACCTGTATGCCGTACACCCAAAGGAGTGGTACAAAGTGGCAGGAAATGAAGGCTGCTGCGGCAACCAAAGCCAAAGGGGAGCTGTAATCCAGCCCCAACTGCACTTTGCAGCATAAATCCCCAGGAACGAGCTCAAGCTGCCCGACATGTGGAGAGGCCTCACCTCCCAGCTCCCTCCCACACCTTATTTCAGACTCAGATTAAGATTGCTGGCCAACCACACCCAATCGTCACCGACTTCGATCAGGAACGGCCCGTTCCACTAGGGATTGCAAATCCGTGGTTCCAGTGTTGCTGGACCAGCATCCCGCCCCGGACTAACTGCAGCACCGCCAATCGCAGCACCACCTTCGCCCCAGGTTAGGGCACTTGTTCTGGTCATCTCCAGCAGCAGCAGCTGGGTCAGCAGCCACCCCGGGCCACCTCCAGCACAGGTAAACCCGTAGCTGTGTGCCCCCAGTACGCAGGACCGCTAAGCCCACGTTTGACTTTGAACTGTGCAGTTAAGCTACGCGCTCTGTACCAGCTGGGGCCCGGTCAGCCGATAAGAAGGTCAGCCAGTTTGATCACCCGTGTGTCTGACAGACACGTCAGAATCTTGCCCGACCGTGATGTCGCAGTCAGCCACCCGTCGTCACGTTACATGTTGAACACATTCACAACCATCACAAAAAAAACAACCTCAAGGAAAACAAATACAGTAGAACCCGCTTATAAGGTTCCCGTTTAAAAGGTTTTCCCGCCTATAATGCACGATTTTTCTAGTCCNTCACGTTACATGTTGAACACATTCACAACCATCACAAAAAAAACAACCTCAAGGAAAACAAATACGTAACATATTTGCACTTCAATCAGTAAGCACAGATATTAAACTTGTCACACTTGTGATACTTCCATTCAACCTCTGTATAACAACAAAGTGAAACTCTATGGTGTGATGGTGGAATGAACGTAACAAATAAAATGTACCTATAGAAAATTGTCATTAGTAAAAGCTTCCTTACTGCTTAGTTCTCATTAATAAAAATGTTTTCTTCTTTCCCCTTGAAATGAGATAAGGATTTAATAGTATTTTGAATACTTGATAAAAATATTTGTTAATGTATTTTACAATGTAATGTCAAGTCCCCTGGAAAAAATATGTAATGCTAGTCATAAGAATGTCTTAAATATTTTGTGTAATTATTGCAAACACCTTCTAGCACAAATGTCATCATTGCAACCTGCAAAACATTCAAGTTCTTCAAAGTTTGTGTTAGAGATTTCACTGTATGTGTAGGTTGAACTTCAGCACCTTGTAAAAGTAAGATATGTTGCATCAGACGTGTAGCTTCGTATACAGCTAAACAAAGGTAAGATCGTAGAACTCCAAATTTAAAAAAAAATTAAAAAGTTCAAATATATATCAATTTACAAGGTGAGAGATAAGGTTATTTTTGGCTCATAAATGCAATTACATGAAAAATTGTTTTTGAAATAATTTCAAAACTACATTTACTATTTGTTTATACATATATGCAAACTTACATGTATATACATAATATATAGACACACACATGCGCACACATTTCCTCTCTCTCCTCCCTCTCTTTTACTCTCTCCCTTTCTTCATCTCCCTCCCCCTCACTCTTCCACTACCCCTTCTCTGCCTCACCCCCTCTCTAACATGATTCCATCTCATGCTGCCCTCCCCCTCCTACTACCATCTC
>NQII01002457.1:147766-170593 GCA_002778355.1 Clitarchus hookeri | reverse complement strand
GGGTCCCGCCGTGCAAGATTTAACCACTTATTTCTCATTGTTTTGTTGTTTGGAACGTAAACGAAAACCTTGTTGGGAGTTTTTATCGATGTGTTAGTACATTTAGGCACTGCACACCACTTATACACTTTAGAATTCATTTTAAAACACAAAATAACTTAATTTGTCTGACTATTGTCGAGTATTTGTTACTGGTTGAGGTTTGTTTACACGAGGCGTGACGTCACAAGCCGGCGCCATGACGCTTTAAGCGTTTTAGCGCGACATTTAAAATAACTATTTTAATGGCTAATTATTGCTATTAAACCTTAATTTCCTGGAAAAATTATAGATTTTTAGTAAATAGTGGAAGCGTAAGAACATTATTTAATGTATTTTAAAAAATTGTCATCATGCCTATTGTACTACGTAATGTGTTACTAGTAGAATAAATATACATATAGCAGATCATACAAAAAGACATTCACAGATGGTGTTTATAAACAGTTGACGTGTATCGCCATGACACTGGAGAGAGGGGCGAATGGAAGGGTGTTAGCGCACATTTCATCTCGCCACATACTTCGTGACGAACAGTTTGGGTTCCGGTGCGGGCACTCTACTGTTCATCCCGCTCATTTCATGTCAGTCTCGATGGTGAAAAATCCACTATCTGCCAGGAAACAGCAGGAGTTCCCCAGGGCAGCATCCTTGGCCCGATCCTGTTCAACATATACATCAATGATATGCCACGAGCTGGAGAGGCTCGTATCTGCTGCTATGCGGACGACACCATCATCTTCGCGTCGTCTATGAGCAGAGATCGGGCCATAAGCCACGTCCAGGCTGCCCTGGATGACATAGAGCCCTGGCTGGCAAAATGGCGGATTAAGGCCAATGCCGCGAAGACTGAAGCCATCGTCTTTGATTTCAAGCGCCTTAACCTCACGAAGAAACTGCAGTTCTGTGGCCAGACCATAGATTATAAAGATAAGGTTAAATACCTGGGGGTAATCATGGATAGGAGACTGCTCTGTAAGCACCACATCCATACTCAACTTACCAAGGCCAACTCTCGGCTAAGGCAGTTGTTTCCACTAATTCACCGCGNCTGTAAGCACCACATCCATACTCAGCTTGCCAAGGCCAACTCTCGGCTAAGGCAGTTGTTTCCACTAATTCACCGCCATAGTTCACTTCGCACACGTAATGGAGTTATCATTTTTAAATCACTCATTCGCCCCATCCTCACCTACGCATCATCCATCTGGGGTACAGCCTCGTGCTGTCACCTCAGGAAAATTCAGTGCTTCCAGAACAGGGTCCTCCGCATCATAGTAAACGCACCCAGGTACACGCGCAATGAACAATTACACAAGGAGCTTAAAATTGACACTTTTGCACAACACATACACAAACTGGCCACATAGCTGTACAAGAAGATCCCGACGAATGAAAACCCCCTGGTTCGTGAGCTGGCGGACTATGACGAAAGGCTGGTGTGGAGGCGGAGACGACCCAAAGCGCTTCTCCTCCCTCCTGTAACATGACGTGACGAAAGTGACATTGCCTAAGGGGGCAGTATGTACTCCAAGGGGATGACGTGAACCGCNATTGCCTAAGGGGGCAGTATGTACATTTTACAAATATATAATCACTATTATACTTTATTATACATATTACTGCATAGAAAATAATCAACCCATATATATACTCCAAGGGGATGACGTGAACCGAACGTTCACGAGTCCTTATGCCCACTGTGACTGCTGCAGTAATGTCCACACACCAGACACACCACACTGACAAGCGGTTATGTGCACGAGTGAGGGTGTGCATAAGTGTTTCTAATTTATTCCATGTCAGTGTATTTCATTAGTATAATATCATCAGTGTATGTGTTAATAGCGTCAGTGTATATAATTAATGTAATTTGTTTTGTCATCATGGGAGACAGTCTGCACAGCCAGAGACATGTGATATTTTACATTTGGCAGTACTGTGGCTGGTACGATGGAAACATTTGCTGTCCTCCAGCTGGTATTGGCTGAGGAACGTCCTGCTTTCCCCTCCCAAGTGGGACACCATTGTGGCGTTGATTTCATCGATGTCGTCATTCCTCGGGCAGAGGATCGCCCTCGCGCTTATGACCTGCAATCACACAAAAGCACACACACTTTATGTAGCAAATGCAACCACTCTGTCAATGCACAGCAATAGTGGAAACACTTGGACACCATTCAGTACCTCCTCAGTTGGCACCTCATGTCCGAAGACGTGGCTGCAGATGTCACCATTCTGGGGAAGCACCAACATGTCAGGAATCTGGATGTATCCTTCGGGTAGGCCGGGGATGGGCGGGAGGTTCCCCTCGCCGATTCTCAGCAGGAACTGCTGGAATTCTTCTTGGCCTTGATTCACCCTCATGTTGGTCCTGAGGCGCAGTTGTTTGAAATACGGCCACAGCTGTGAGTTCTTCAGGCACGCATTAACTTGGTCCGCGCGGCCTCCGCGGGTGACCACAGGTAACACTTGCTGGAAGTCGCCTCCCAGGAGCAACACCTTCCCTCCGAACTTGGTAGTATTGTTGTTGGTAACGTCCCGCAAGAGTCGGTCCACACAATGCAGAGCCTCCTTTGGAGCCATGGGCGCCTCGTCCTAAATTATGAGGCTGCAACTCCTTAACAGCTCGGCTTCTTGTGATTGTGCCGAGATTCCACACACAGAGCCTTGCATTGCAGGCACTGGTAGTTTAAAGGGTTTAGATATCGCTGGGTGTGCAGCTATTTGATATGTAGCATACCTAACGGAATTAAACCTTGCTTCACAATGTGTAACTCACAGGTATTCTATGAACTGCAGGATTAAGATATACGGTACCATGTCTTGGCAAACAAGTACCCTGTATTTACATATTGTGAAGTTAGGTATTGTTCGGTTAGGTCTTATTGCGTTTAACGAATTGACATAAGAAAATGTAATGATAACGTACATATTTTACACATGTTTTACCTCACAATTTCCCTAATCTTCTTAGCACTCGCCGCTATCATATTTGTGGTGTATTGATATCATGTTGATGCCCGTAGTAAATTTGTGTTCGGTGTAATTACTAGAGTGGAATTATACCACTTTCCGTGAGTTTTACTTTTGTTTTCGGAAAAGTCGCCATTCTTTACAATTACTGAAACACACATACAAACATACATCCTCAAACAAAGACACAAATTTATAATGCTTGAGTGTGAGCTTTATTTCATGGACATCAGTAGTGTTGTGAAGCCTACGTAAAACCTCACTTACACTTGCATTGTCCAACCTTCTTATTCCTAACAACCAGGCTATGACAGGTCCAACAAGCCAGAGATCTCTGCAGTGTAGGTCTGTAATGCATGCAGTTTTGTACAAAGCAAATTACAATGGAATAAAAACATTAACTCTACCTGCTTTGATACTTCAGTAAAACTGTTGGTATAGTTCACTTTCAAAAAGTTGTTTTAATTAAAATTTAATGTCATTTTTAAACTAAAAATTTTTTATAACAAAATTTTTGAGTATAAGCAGTTTTCCATTTTACAGAATTAATCTCACTTTTGAAGTGCACGTATATATAAGACCCCAAAGCCACCAGCTGACGTCAATGCTCTTTCTATGGTAAACATCATCAGCTGACAAACATAAGCAGCATGTCTTGTTATGTCAGGGACAGCTGAGGCTGAATGATACATTAGCAAAACAACACTGGCGCTACTATCGTAGAACTGTCAAAATATGGCCAAGTTGTACGAGACACAAAGTACTAGAAGGTAAGTCTCATGTCGAACGGTAACTACAGTATACGTAAGCACACGTGTATCAAATTCACACGTCTAAATTTCACATAGTAAAATAGCAACACCAATATTACAGTTTTGCAAAATGCAGAAATTGTAATTTAAACTACTGCAATAAGAATATTGCTCCAACCAGCGCATTCTTATATTTTGCTCATAAGCACTATAGAGTTGTGAAGGTATGAATGCATGCATTCCCTACGGAGAAGTACGTCTCCAACTACAATGCAGTGCCGTCAGTTGGGAATGCTGGTGAGTTGAAGTGAGTGTGTTGTGTTGGCAGTATGAAGCGTGGCAGGATGCATGCGGCGTGTTCACGTCACTCGACGCGATGATCTCCGGCAAAGGGCAGGGAGATCCGCGGCAACTGTGCCTCGCGGCCGAACACGATATCTGTCGTATCCACTGCGTCTTGCGAGACCTGTCCTCCCTCACGCAGATCATGGGTCACCTGTCTGCACACAACTTTGGTAAGTGGCTCAGTGGAGGAAGCTTCTATATACCAGGTAACATTTTGAAACTATTTATTGCTTGTATTTAAATTGAAGTGTTGTTTACTCTTTATAATAATAATGTATTAAACATTTTGGTTAGCTCATGCTTGGGTAGGTTGCAGTAACCAGACAGGTGGTTGGTACATGAGTGTGTATATGCTTGTTGTAGGTGATGGGACGATTTCACATGCGCAAATAGTCGTCCCACTCTTCGTTGCACTTGTTGCTTTTTCCGCCCGTCACAAGTTACATCACAGCGCTACCCTCTCGCCCGTGCTCAAGTCTGATTTTGTTGAAGTGTAAGTGTCGTTATATTATTTCTAGGGATGGGTCGAATAACCAAAAATATCGGTTCTGTTTCCGGTACCGATTCTACAATTTAAATATCTGTTCCAGTATTTGGTTTTATTTTGAATACTTGCCCTTTGGCTTGCAACTTCATTAAACCAATGCAGGTAAAATTCATTAAATATTTTATTTAACCTATGGAATAATTGAACAATAACAAAGTGTGAAGATAAGATTTAATGTATACAGATAAACTTATTGTATTGCATTTATTTAAGGTTAGTAAATATTTAACAAATTATCCTTTTTTTAAATTAATATGTGGTGATTGTGATATGTTTGGAAAATACTTTAATTAAATAACTCGCAGTGCTAAAAGCCAAAACATTGTGGCGTGCTGTACGATAAAGATAACCTATGGTCGTTAAAAAAACATCAACAACTGCTGGGTTCTTTTTTTTTGTTTTTTTTTTTCCTTTCTTCTTTTATGCAGTGACATGTTGGAATGTGACACCTCTCAAAATAACGTCGCTTCTTCCCTTCTCCTCCCCCCGCCCCTGCCTGATTGGCTTTCCTCTGCTTTACACGGAAACAAAGAAGGCTTGGAGGAATGTATCGATCGTCTAGCAGTGTTGCTTATGGGGGAGGGCTGAGTGATAAAGAGAGAGAAGGGAGAGGAGTGATGATGTAAGAGCGAGAGATGAGATAACAGTCTGTTCCGCTACACTTCCCTCTATACATCACCGACCGAACTGTTTACAACTACCACTCCTTAATTTTTTTTTCGTGTATAGCTTGCACCCCACAAATTTTTTCCTTTATTTTGGGGAAAAAAGGGCGAGCTATACACGAGTAAATACAGTTGTTATTTTGTAACGACTGAGTTTTGCAGTAACTATATAATTCATAATGCTACGTACTAAGTATATCATCATCTCAAAATATTAGTAAATTTATTGCTGTGTAAAAACAAGAACCAAGTAGTTGTTGTTAACCTCGAGAACCGGTATAAATTGGAACCGAAGAACTGAACCAACCCATCTCTAATTATTTCATTTATAATATTTACATGCTTTGTTTGTAGACCAATTTGTAGTTATACTAACAGCATACCTTTTATACATTTACAATAACAGTTTCATATTTCCAAATATTTAGAAACTCGAAGATTGAATAACTAAAGCAAGCACAAACATATCACAAGATGCACGTAGACAACAGAGAGAGATAAAGGGGAGAGTGGAGAGTGACTGCAAGAAGATATGGCAAGGTTGAGGAGGAGTGTGGGAGAGGGAAAGGAGGGCTAAGGGATAAGAGAAGAGAAACGGGTATCTAAAACAGCCAGGTGCCAGGTGCTTGTACCATGTGAGATCAGTGTGGATAAGCTGAAAGATGGCAGACTCTGATCTGAGTGCAGTGCCGTATCCTAGTGACAGACATGCTGAACATGGCCATCAGTAGGCATATATTATTGGGGGGTTGGAGGGAGGATTTCAATCTCCCTCCCTAACATCTTTCAATTTGAACTTGAACAGACTTGGAGTAAGAAAGAGCACAGCTTTTTATCAATATCTTGACGCGGGGCGTCGGGTGGCTGACGACGATGTCACGGTCGGGCAAGATTTTAATGTGTTGATCAGAGACACGGGCTATATAACTGTATTTACTTAATTGGCTGCTAACCGGTCCCCAGTCTGTATGTAAGCTGGGGCGAATGGCTTGAAGGCACGGCACAAAGTCTGGTGTGGCTTTAGCGGTCCTTCACACTACTGGTTTGATCACAGTCACTGGTTTAACTGTATTGGGCGCGGCCCGGGATAGCTCCTGACTCGACTGCTGTTCCTGCTGGAGCCGGCTGGAACTCGTGCCCAGTCCGTGGGCGAAGGTGGTGCTGCGGCTGGCGGTGCTGGTTGGAGCCCGCTGAGGTCTGCTGGGTCTGAACCAAGGGTTGTCTATTCCCAGCGGTACTGGAAGTCCTTAGCAAAATCTCTCAACGATTGGATGCGGCTCGCCAGCGTTCTTGTGGGGTGGTTGAATGAGGGTGCTGGAGGGAACTGGGAGGTGAGGCCTCTCCAGTTGTGGGGCGGCTTTGAGCTCGTTCTCGGGGGGTTTAAACTACAGGGGGTAGTTGGCACTGGGTTGCAGTTCACGCTAGGCACAGAGGCAGTAGCTGCCCTCTTGGCTCTCCACTTTGCACCACTCCTATGGGTGTATGGCATAGAGGAAGGAACTAAGGTCTGCCACGCTAAGGAAGAGCAGGCGACTAAGATCCCTAGCTAGGTGTAAAGCCAGCCGTGGCTGGGCTACACAGATTCAGTCCAATTGCTCCTGGCGAAAATAGCAACACGGTGGATGGAGCACTAGGCTGACAAGAAAGTTCAGTCATGTTGAGGGTGTGGTCCAAAAGGGCTCAGACCTCCAGAACCAGTCTTATCACTCCTTCCGGCGACAATACAGCATGGTGGATGGAGAGAATTGGCTGGGCTGGCTGACTAGCCGCCTCGTGGATTGAGTTCCTAGTGGTGGTGGCGGCTCTACCGTACGTGTGCACCAGGTACCTTGGCGTACCTCATCCACAGTATGGGTGGCCATCTAATGCGTGTGTTCGAGACGTACGTTCACCCAGTTAAGGGTGCCCACAGTCCTACTCTAGGTTTGGCAAAGAGGGTTTCAATGACGTGGTCTCCTGCTTTTCCTTAGTGGGCTGACGTCTACTCTGGATTAAAGTCACAGTCTCTCTAGAAATGAATACTCTTGAGATTAGGTAAGATCGCGTATTCATTCCTACAAGGAATAGACGTGGTGGCCTGTACTAACAATGAACTGTAATGGAAGTAAACTATGGTAATACCAGGTGAAGGGGACCTGGGTCTAAACTAGACAAGAGCAGATGCGGCTAGGTAGCTGTAATACTAGCTGACCCTAACTAACGCTAATGCTGTTGTCCAGAAGGGACTCGGGTGCCATTACAAGAGTGGTAGTGCGTGTTAAGGGGGGCGGATGACTTCTTCAGGGGTTGAAGGTCTGGAAGATGTCTTGAACGTAGCGGTGGTCCTTCATGAGCCTCGCTTGAACCTCGCTACAGCCATTGCTGTAGGATGCTTGGCAAAGCTGTCCCTTGTCTTTCACCTTTAGACAGAGTAAACAATTATCTACCATGCTTACTTCATGTTGCCAGTTATTCTTTTCTCGTTCTGCTATGTTCTCCCCACAACTTGTGTGTTTTTCACACTCACTCTTCCAGGCACAGGCCAGGCTGACACAAAATAGTTTCGGCTGAACTAAACCCTTCAAAAAACACACTCGCTCGCTTCTTGTCGGAGTTTGGTGTTCTGGTTGCTGGCAGGTAACGCCACCTCAATGATCACCACTTTGGCAAAGGAGGAAGATTTTTCCCAGGTTCTCAGCCTCAAAAAGAAAAAAAAAACTCAAGGCTTCCATGGGTCTCAGACTAAGAGCTGGTCGCTTTTCTCATCTAAGGGCCATCGTGGCCTCAGTAGGGAACGCTGGGAATCTGAGAGGAAGTTGAGCTCTGTAGAGGTTATGTCACTTACTCAACTCTACCAGAGGCAGAACAGGGGGCACTCTCCCTGAGCCGCTACAAGTTTGAGCACCCAGCTGGCCACGCCGCTAGAGACGCCGCCTCTCTGTTAGGGCCAAGCAGGGTACGCACCACTGCACCAGTGAGACTCACTTACATCCTCGGTGGTCCACGCCAGCTCACCCCCGCTCTATCTAGAGAGTCCGTTTATTTAACTAGCTACGGTCGCACCTGTACCTATGCAACCCCCATATATCCAATAATCATTCAATATTGTACCTTCTTTTATAATTGTGCCTGTGTTGCATCACTGACCAACCACAGTTGTTTGCATTGCAACTGCGCCCATGGCCAGACACCGCGCTTGTCAAAAGGTGGTGAAGATCCTTGCTGTTCAGTCTAGACACTCTTTGCAGCAAGGGCCTAATGCCCTGAGGGTGTACTGTAAAGAGAGGGAAGAGGCGGCACTACTCCGACGGGCATCGTGCATGCGGCCACACCTGCTTCCACAACCTGAGTATTACATGCAGTTCCCCAAAGGTTGTCACCACTGCTGCCAACACCAACAACATGTCAGGCAATCGCCGTCTCATGGCTTCCAGTCTCACTAGCTGTGTGAAGACTCGAGCTGGGCATCTTGCCCATCACCCTCGTAGGGAACTTTGGGCCCATACGAGCCTCTACGTGGCCCATGCTAAAACCTGCTCCGCCACTGGCTGTCTGCCAAATCCTAGAAGTACTGGTTCACCCAGCGCCATCTACCAAATAGGGTGGGGAGCGAACATTCTGAATACAGAGCCTCGCTTTTAGCTGTCTGGGGAGGTGGATGTGAGCCGTTGCATAAGTATACTTTAGAGACAATTACTTTTTGTATTATTATCGCTTCTGCAGTCATTCTCAGATGGTAATCAGTAATAATTAATCACCATTTATTCGAAATGATAAACAAATTAATTTTCTACGTCGATATTACAGTTCCACAATTATCTGAGTGAGATAGTGTGCCTTTTCAAAGAAGATATTTAAATAAAGAATGCTAAATATGTTTTATGACTGAAAACTGGCAATACCTCAGTGATTTCTCTCGTCTTCTTAAATGATTGGGAATACAGGTTTGAGACAGGATGTGGGACTTGCGCAGGTACGCACAGGTCCTGGCCGCTCTCAAGTCGTGGTGCCACTGGGTGCGGCAGGGCGTGAACAACGTGGTCGTCGAGGCAGTGGTGGGCATCCTCATGACCCCAGGCGAGCCGACCAAGCTGTGCCACTCGGCCGCGCACCTGCTCACCACGCTCACCTCCACCGTGCGCCCCCAGCGGTTGTGGGAGCTGGAAGCAGTGCGCGACCTCTACCACTCTGCCCATTCGCTGGTGCATCTGCAGCCGCAGGTGCGTGAGCGAGCTTCAGTGTCTTGTGTTACTTGTGTGTGTTCGGAAGGAGAGCGGGTTTAAAGCCTGTGTGCCGTGATACAATGTTCCGCACGAGCTCAGATGGAAGCTTCTGTCGGGCGGAAGCTTCTATCAGACCTGTTATCTGAGCCTACGCGCAAGCAGGCATGAAGGTTTTTATTAATAACGTGTCAGATAGTAAATGTTTCTCAAAACAAACTATCATCATTACCACACTCCACCACCATCTCTCTGATTGGCTAAAATTTCAACCTTGTAGGAAACCTTCCACAAAAAATTGCACTTCACCAATCATGAAAACATTTCTGTAAACAGCCAACAGTTGGCTAAATTTTCCTTAGAAGCGTCCATATGAGCGGCTATGTAGGCTTCCGAGGAAACTTGCATTGCAGCATATGGGCTTAAGTAAAGTGGTGAGAGAGTAGTTTCAATAACGCCTGCCAGGTGGAGCGTCAGCGGGTTGCGAGTCAGGAAGGTAGAGCATGGTGGGGATGCCTGTGCAGACGCACCGCCTGGTGCAGCGGGCGCTGTGCAGCATGGTGTTGCTGCCGTGGCCGGGGGCGGTGGACCAGGAGTGGGACCAGCGCCACAAGCTGCTCCTGGGACTGCTGGAGGCAAGCGGTGCGGACCTACGCCGCCTCGCGCACGTCCCGCAGTCGCAGGCCGAGGCCGTCATCACCTCCACGCTGCGCCTGCTTGGCGACATGGTGGAGATCATGCGTGAGAAGGGCTGCTCCTCCTCCAGGAAGATGCTCTACTCTGCCATCCACGTGAGTGTCTGCTGAGCTGTTGCATTCTCACATTCTTCAAAGTGCTCAGAAAGCCACTCCCTTTACAGTTCCGCTTTCTATGCTCGAGCAGACTCTTATACTACTTTCTATGCTTTTTGTTATGTATTCCTGCCTTTGTGGTCTTTTTCTGGTTCATGTTTATCTCTCTGAAAAACCTGGGAAATGGAAATTACAGGGAATTCGAAAACTGTCAGGCAAATCTATGCAAGCTAAATTTGGCATTTCTATCATCAATTGTGCACTGCTATCGGAATTGTATAAGATTTTTTTGATTTTGTGTATGAAATGATTAGGCATTTTTCTGTGCTATTAATGTAGGGACTAATTTTGTAAGATCAGAAAATTATATTGGTGTAAAAGTTTGCTGTAATGCATAGGCATCTATCCTTACAGAGAAATATGTTAAGCAAATGACCAGGGGAAAAAAATGTTTTTGTGTGGAAATGAGGAAACGTCAGGGAATTTTCAAACAAAAGAAAGGTGACGGCCCTGTCTTAGCTGCCTTCCATCACATCTCAGCTGTTAGAGGTTACGCCGCACACCTTTGTAAATGTACCGTAGCGCTAGGTGGCCACTGTCTTCAGATGCACAATGAACTCGTATACAGTAGATTCACTGTCGTACAGTAGTTAAGTAAACAAGGAGGAGAGCTCGAGGCAGCAACCAGTGGGAGTTCGTTACAGACAGCGTCTGCTTACGTCTCGGCTGATACCATCGTGGCCAACATGTTGCCTGCACAACAGTATTAATGAAATCGGTGTGCATTTGGTAAGCACTTGCGACAGTTAACGTTTGCAACTAAGTCAGTGTTGAAATTTCAGCTAGCATTATACGTGCATAAATTGGTTTTAGAATAGAAATTTTGAAGAGTTTGAAACCAGGAGAATTTTGTTGCAATACATATTATGATCTTGCAATTACTTTGACATAAATTCTTACGAACTATGTACGTAGTGCAATATTGCAATTGTGTTTCTCATAAAGTGAACATTTTACTACAGCCATACTGCATGTGTAGTTTCTGTATTAGAATTGTAATACAGTTGATCCTCTATCCATCGTATCTCAGGGGACTGACAAACAATTTCAACACATGTGGACTTTCAATGAATGTGGTCTTGATGCAGAAGTTCAGTCCATCCGAGTTCAATTCATCGAGGTTCCACTGTACTCACTGAAATTAGAAGTACTGCAGTATTGTTATTATTGCGTTACTGTATCATAATATTTATAATTTATATTTTGTATGAATTAGATGGATGTTAATACATGGTGGGGCACAGTAAACCTACCATTTTAAAATATGTGCAAATTACTTTGTTGCTGATAAAGGTCTCACAAGTTAACATCTAAGGTCACAATAAAGTATAATTTTTTGGATATTTTGCATGCTGGGAGGGCCTTAAAAAGTGCTCACTTTACCTTGAATAGCGTATAGTTAGAGGTACTGTCTCACCATTTTATTGAACCACACTCGGACTGTGCCGTCCAGTGCCGTCTGTTCCATTGCTCAGGTCTGCATTGCGTCATTGCCTCGCCAGTTACGCAGAAAATTCATGCACGTCAAAACTGTAATGTATGGTGGTCTGTTCAATTGGGTGTGTGCCTGTGCCAATGTTAATGGATGGCATTCCGCCCACAAGTTATTTCCTAATCTCTGATTGTACATTATCATACGTAATTGTAGCACAAATCCGGCTTATATGTATTCACGTGCCACTATCACTAACTCAATGTTTGTTACGAAAACACACTTCATTACACTTTTTCCGGAGACCACACGCGTTAAGAGTTGTACCGGTCTGCCATCTTGTGAGACTGACCAACACACTCGGTCGCAGGAAGTCCATGTGTTGAGTTCACTCGTAACGTCACCAAAAAAATTAAAGTCCTAAACAATGTTTTTTTAATAAAGTGGCAACACACTACCTCTAACTAGACAGTTTCAAATGTAACTTCTACAAACAACTAGCCGAGTTACACACATTTATAAATGGTAGATCCACAGTGCGCCACCACGTGCTTGCAGTGGTTGCGACTCTGTCGCGTGGCAGGGCAGTGTATACGGAGGTGACTGTCTCTGTGTCGCAGGAGAACATACAACACACACTGGAGCTCTTCCCTCAGTACGTGCACTCGCCGGAGATCTGCGAGGCGATCCTCAACTTCTTCTTGGCCGCATTCTCTGGCCTCACCCAGCAGCTGGGCGCGTCCTTCACAGAGCGTACTGTTCACACCTGCCTCACCGTCTTCAGCAGGTAGCCAGCACATGTGTCCGTGTTTCCACAACCGTGCAGCATTCTGTAGAGCAGCTCAGCGACTGAACATTACTGTGAAACTAGATAATCTTAAGTATTTAACCACATATGTCATGTCAGTTTTTAATTAATTTACCAAATTTGTAAAGNTTCACACCTGCCTCACCGTCTTCAGCAGGTAGCCAGCACATGTGTCCGTGTTTCCACAACCGTGCAGCATTCTGCAGAGCAGTTCAGCGACTGAACATTACTGTGAAACTAGATAATCTTAAGTATTTAACCACATATGTCATGTCAGTTTTGAATTAATTATTGCTCATCACTACTTGGGTTTAAAACTGATTGAGGTGGTGCAGTGGTTACAAATTGAACTCACATTTGGGAGGGTCCTGGTTTGATTCCTGGACCGGCCATCCTTATTTCGGTTTTCTATGGTTTCCCAAAATTACTCCAGGCGAATGCTGGGATGGTTCCTTACTAAGGGCCATGACCAATTCCTTTCCATTCCTGCTTCTCTCAGCATCGTGCTCCATCTCTAATTACCTCGATGCTGACAAGGCATTAAGCCCAACGTACTTACTTAGTTTTAAGGACTATCTCTAAGGTGCTACAAATTAAATTGATAAAAATTTTGACATGCCATGAGCAATGTCATTTTCTCATCTAACCTCGCCACAGCCGCGGCCCCCTCCTTAGATGAGCCATCACGCCGTACACACCACAGGGTTGTTTGCCCGGCTGTTGCGCTGCAACCCACTTCGCATCACGTCGCTGCTTACCCCTACAGCGCCTGGCGTGTGAGGGGGAAGTCTCCGTCGCTCTCAGTTACTCTCTTCTCCTTTGCATATCTCTCTCCACACCTTGCAACCCCCGCACTGGCCCTGTGAGCCGAGTATAAATACAACCCGTAGTCCTCAGTTTGAGTCTGTCGCGCCAGTCCACTTGCCCGGTGTTACGCTGCCCGAGACCCACCAGACTTTATGTCTCACCTTCGCAGAACATCATGCTGCCCGAAGAACCACAGACTTACTCAAGTCGCATCAGTCTTACGCTGTTCAGTCGAGAGCTCTGCTCTGCACGACACTTCCTCGCTGCCCGTCAGCATACCGAAGCCCCAGTGCTTCCAGCTGCCTTGTAGCTTACTCTCCGCTATCACGAGTGCAAGTACCGGAGGCTTGGTGTTGCCCTCGCCCCCCACGTTTCCGCATCTTCCGAGACATAGGTAACCATACCAGTTGGCAACTTAGGACCGGCCCTTCAGGCCTCAGTCAGGGTACAGGCAGGTTTGTGTGTTTTAATTGAGCAATCACTAAAATAGGCATAAATCAGACTTGGTCAAGTTCTCTCTCCAGCACTCTGTATTCCTACACCTTGTCCTTTCTCTTTCCGGTTCGTCACCTGTCCTAGTAAGACTCTTCTAAGCTTAGCCACGAGCCGACGCATTGCTCCTTTTCTCTCCTATTGATAGTTGTCTCAAAGTGCAGCTTAGGAAGCTTGCTTTCCTGGGTCTCTCTAGAGCAGTTGTCTCTTGGACTACCGACCTTCTAGTAAGAGCCTGGGTCAGACCGCGACGTTCCGCACACCAGGAAGCCACGGGAGTGGACGCCCTTTGCCGTCTACTGTAACCTCCAGCTTGGAACTTGGGTCAGCTCGCTACGTTCCACGCCCCAAGTCTCTGGGTTGAAGACCAGTCGTCCAGGCCTCCCACCTCACCTGACCTCTGCATCCCTCATTCCATCAGGCTGTGTCTACCCCTTACTGGTCACCAACTATCCACCTAATTGGTAACCCCCACCACCTTATGCCTCATTATAGGGCTGGGCGGGGCAAAGCTGCCGAGCTAGGGGTTAGCTCAGGCTGGGGTACGAAGGGAAAGCGGCCCAGTTGACAACCAGGTATACTCCTGAAAGAAAGAGGAGGTTGCACGTCAAAGAGGGTCAACCACCAGCTCAGTAAGCTCCACTGCTAACCTCCTCTGGCACGTACCAAGCGCAGTATCTCCGCTGCCACCTATGTGCCGAAGAAGACACCTACCTTCGTCCGGCCAGCTAACGTTACCAGGGTAGTCAGGGCTATTAACATCACACCAACTTACATTCGAACCAGGGCACCCACTAGTCCATCGCTCGCCTGTGCACCACCCAAAGCTCAGCGCACAACAATTATTGATGTTGCCAAAGACAACATCTCAGGCACCGGGAAAACCCCGTTCAAGCGACGATCATGGCTTCATTGTCGTCCAGGGGGGGAAGTACCATGACCTTACCCTCCAACAGCAAATGCCACTAACGGTAAGTGAAGAGGCGATAATGTTGTTGTTTTGTTCATTTTAAGAGTAACTGCAAGAAAAGTACTCTTAGACCTAATATAATTTATCCATTATAAAATCCTATGGTTAATTAGTACTAGATGATACTACCTATTTAATTTACTGCATCATTGTGGTCCAGTGCATGTGCCTTCTTTACCAATTTATTCACACCGTAAAATATTTGCAGAGTAAACCATAACCTTAAACCATTGACGTCAGTTGGGAATAAGTTACAAATTTGTCGAGTTTTTGTTGTCTCCACCCAGTTACGAGACAAAAAATATAAGTGTTACACACAGGTAGGTTGGAAAAATTTTTATCCCCAAGTAGATGTAGCAGGTCATAAATTTTCACTTTTTGCATCTCTACTTTATATATATATATATATGTTGNTTCAAAGTCAGAATATAATGTTTAGGGGTAAGATTTTTAGATCAATTAAAAATAATTTAACATTATATGCATATTTGTATTAAAAAATTAACATTTATGAAACTGCATAACAAGAGTAAGTATTTTATTTGAACCGAGATACACAGAGAATTGTCATAGGTTAAAAATTCACTTTTTAGGGTGTTAAGAATTTTTGTAACTTGCATGTTGAGGTTCCTAGATAGTGTGGATTTTTGTCGCAATATGACATAAATGGCTTGCATATGGTTTTATAGAGAAAAAACATTTTATACTGGAAATAAAACAATTTTTATATTTACTTTTACAATTTTGCTTTTCTCATTAAATTAATGTATTCTTATTTACATGGTATCTGATACTTACTGCAGTTATTCACCCAGTCTGAATAACAACCTAAGATTAATTATTTTTCTTCCCATAAGATGAAAACTTATACTAATTATATCATCACACAGTTGATACATTTTTGGATATAGTCTTTGCTGTTACTTCACACTTTTTGAGTCGAACCTTTGAGAAAACACGCCATGTATGACGTGTTGGGTTTCTTCCTAACTATTTCGTGTATCAGAAGCATTCTATAATTACATTAACATGAAAGTACTTTAATTTTGGTTAAACTTAACTTTTATTTATAAATTACAATGTTTCATTTATAACCAATATGAATAAAAGCAGAGAGAAAATAGGTAAGTTGGTAATTCCTAGTAAGAAATACGTAGTTCTTATACAAAATATTATTGTAATGAGTGTACATGAATTACGTGCATTGGCCGTCTGGTGAAGTTTTCTAAGCTTTGTTTGCATCAGGCGGAGGAACTATCCTCGAAGTAGAACTTTAGCATGGCTTCAGGAAAGTTGGAAATAACTGTGAATGGAATATACAAATTGTTTCACAATGTTTCATTTTGTGTTTTTACTTACATTTTGATGTTATGCAGTGTATTGAGTTGAATTTTGTTTTAATTAGTTTAATCGCTATGCACCATATATAATGGTAATAATGCTCGTGTAGTGTGTCAGCTGTGCAGCTGACCTGGCGACAGTAGTCGAAGGACACGCCAGGGTACCGCGATGTGCAGTGTGTTGACGTGTTGTGTTGACAGGGAGCAGGTACGAGCATCGCTGGGGCAGGAGGGCGGGGCAGGCTCGAGAGTGGTGGAGAAGTTCCTACAGCTACTGCAGCTGGTAATGGCCGAGCCCGGGGTGGCCTTCAAGAGCTTCGTGTCGAGCACCGTCACCCTCTGCCTCGACCACTTGTATCCCCNATGGCCGAGCCCGGGGTGGCCTTCAAGAGCTTCGTGTCGAGCACCGTCACCCTCTGCCTCGACCACTTGTATCCCCTGGTACGTCTTTCTTACAGCTCAACGTCGTCCGCTGCTGTTTCCACCGCTCTTCCTCCGTGTCTTCTCCCCCCTCCAGTACTTCCTCCCACCTTCTTCGTGGTCTTCCCTAGGGCCTTCTTCCAGTGTGTTTAATTCCCATCCTTTGTTTGGNAGTACTTCCTCCCACCTTCTTCGTGGTCTTCCCTAGGGCCTTCTTCCAGTGTGTTTAATTCCCATCCTTTGTTTGGACAATCTCTCACCTCTCGTTCTCTTTAATGCTGCTGTTTGGCAAATGTTGAAGATGCTATAAAACATATTTGTACTGGGAATTACATTTCTAAGAACATTACAGTTCCCTGCATGTACTATTACTTTCTTTGCTCCTACCTACGGCACAAACAGTATAAATTCGTTGTACTTTACTGCATCTTGCAGTTGTTTTTTCCCTGGTCCCATAAGAAGTGTTAAAAAGGGGTTTCACTTAGAAATTGCAGATCAGTAGTAGTATTTTGAGTTTTAATTTTTTTGCTTATCAAAAATCAAAATTTAAATACTGCCTTTATCGAGGTCATGAAACACATGCACCTTTCTGCATTACTGGTGGAATATATTCTAAAGTAATTTTTGTTGTCTCACTGAAATCGCTGTACATTGTCATATTTTGTGTGTTTGTGGACAACCAGCAGTGCCATCGAGTCAAGCGATGCACAATCATTGTGTGCGGAACAAGCTCTCGTACCCATGATATTGAGAGTCTCGACGCGTAGTTGCAAGAAGAGAAGCAAAGTGCATTAAAGCACGTCTGAAGCTGCCTGGAGCACGGGCGACTGACAACCTGTCACTTGAAAATAGGAAAACTCTCAGAGGAGAGATCTCTCTCTCTCTGAGAGGGAAATACAACACCTTACATACCCAGAGGCCTGGAGCATGAGTGTGCAGAGTTAGCAGGAGTGGTAACCACTCGTTCTCTGTGCCTGGTGATGTGCATGAGGGGTGGCGGGGGGTATGCCGACACTGAGCATTACTTGTTGCATCGGCGAGGATTAGACGACAGTGTTTTGGACAACTCTTCTATAAAACTTGAGTTCTACTAGAGCTCGACTCGAACTTGTGATCTCAAAAAATTTACCCGAACTCATCTCAAATTCAAAAACCTGTGCTCTAGCCGTCTAGGTGCGGGAGAAGAGTCCGGTAGGTGAAGGTCTCCAACTTTGTGCTCTTACTATATTGAAAGGCAGGTGCATGTGGCTGTGGTTGATTGGCTGGGCGAGCGACGAGCCTGTGATGTGTGTAAGTGTCTGCCCGGCGGGGCTGGCCCTTGCTCGGGGGACTCTACGGTAAACTCTTTATTCTAAGACCTTTCATGGATCCCAGAAAAAGGGTTGTTATTTTGAAGTAGTAGTTGTTATTGGAAAAACCTTTTCAATATAATTTGTTTCATGGTTCCCACAAAAAAAAAAGTCTATTTTGAGAGGGTTGCTATTCCAGGGGTTTTAGAAACAAGAGTTGACTGTAAATGCCCCCCTTGTTATTTTTAATATTGCAGTAATGCANGGACTCTACGGTAAACTCTTTATTCTAAGACCTTTCATGGATCCCAGAAAAAGGGTTGTTATTTTGAAGTAGTAGTAGTTATTGGAAAAACCTTTTCAATATAATTTGTTTCATGGTTCCCACAAAAAAAAAAGTCTTTATTTTGAGAGGGTCGCTATTCCAGGGGTTTTAGAAACAAGAGTTGACTGTAAATGCCCCCCTTGTTATTTTTAATATTGCAGTAATGCAGAAAGGTGACTTTCATTCCCTGAAGTGGGAAGGACTGCCTCTGTTCGCCCAATAGTCTCTCACCATTATGCGGACAAGTGGTCGGTACTGACAAACCTACGAGTGCTATGGGAGGAGCTGTAGGGTTGGCCCCATGGGAGGTGACTCATCCATGGTGGCAGCGGTCTACTCTGTATGTTGGAGGATATCTGGAGGGATCCCCGCCAATTGGGCAGTCGAGAAGCAGGATGGCCTCAGTGCTGGGAATGTCAGTTTCAAATATCAAAAGCACTGTCGCTGGCTGTTTGTAATTGTATTGTATTTAATTATGGCGTAGTGCTCTGACTGGATCACAAGTGTGACTGAGCGTGAGGGCCTCTGCACTCTGTGGGCAGGTGCAACAGTGTGCCTTGTTATATCAGGTTGGAGCTTCGTTGTTTGGTCAGTGACGATTAGAGCTGGGCACACCTGCATTAACAGGGCGTAATCTCTGTTCGCTCCCAATTTTACAACCAAGATATAATAAGGCAATATAAAATACATGTTGTATCTTGAAGTTTGGTATGTGTCATGGTGTGTGTGTAACACAATGTGGATTNTGTCGCTGGCTGTTTGTAATTGTATTGTATTTAATTATGGCGTAGTGCTCTGACTGGATCACAAGTGTGACTGAGCGTGAGGGCCTCTGCACTCTGTGGGCAGGTGCAACAGTGTGCCTTGTTATATCAGGTTGGAGCTTCGTTGTTTGATCATTGACGATTAGAGCTGGCCACACCTGCATTAACAGGGCGTAATCTCTGTTCGCTCCCAATTAAGGCAATATAAAATACATGTTGTATCTTGAAGTTTGGTATGTGTCATGGTGTGTGTGTAACACAATGTGGATTGNTAAGGCAATATAAAATACATGTTGTATCTTGAAGTTTGGTATGTGTCATGGTGTGTGTGTAACACAATGTGGATTGTGTAGGGAAGCCTCCTTTTCCTGCTCCTAACAATTGACTGTATCGTTTTATAATTCATTTTACAAACACCTGATATTCCCAGTAGTAAATTTTTACCTCTGTAGGCATTAAAGTTTCTCTTTGCTCATAATTGGTAATCTATACAAACCTCAAGGGACCTAAATTACTGTACTTAGTAATACTGAGGTTTGTATTAAGAGATGTTGGCAATAATTATAAAAAATTAACACATGATGCGTACTGATAGATATATTTATACACACACGTGCGCGCGTGCGACTTCACCTCATCTTCACGTGTCATCGCATCACCCCAGGAGGGGTTTGAACCATGAACGACTTGCTACCAGAGCCTAAATGAATACCCTTAGGCAAGGGGCACCCACGTACACATCAGCCAAGATCGTTTTCGCCTTTATGTCAGGCATCACGCACCCCCCAAGTGTGATAGAAGCCAGCCAAGCGGCCCAGCACTGCGCCTGAGCTCGCGCAGCCTACGCAACACCGCATAGCAGTGAGCCTGCTACCGCCACGGCATGAGAGATGGCACCAGACTACGGCTCCGCCTACGGAGGTAGGAACTACCCCTACCACCCCCAAGAGCAGGTGGATATATGTCCCTGCACCATCGCAGAATGGCAGTTCATTCTCCACAGCTCGCTCTACCTCCGCGTGTACTGGAGCTCTCTGCAGACACTGACGTCCTCCAGTAGGACCACCGCTACCTACCAGACATCTTCAAGACCTTCACCAGCAACCCTCAAAGAAGTCTTCGTACCCTTTAACACTCACTACCCTTTCTGGTAGTGACACCCGAGTCCCTTCTGGACAACAGAATCGAGTTAGTTAGGGTCAGCTAGTATTATAGCTAGCTAGCCACATCTGCTCTTGTCTATTTTAGANGGACAACAGAATCGAGTTAGTTAGGGTCAGCTAGTATTATAGCTAGCTAGCCACATCTGCTCTTGTCTATTTTAGATCCAGGTCTCCTACGCCTGGTATTCTCGTAGTTTACTTCTGTTACAGTTTCTTACTTCTGTTACAGTTTCTTGTTAGTTAGGAGTTAGTACGGGCTTCCATGTATATTCCTCACGGGAATAAACACGTTTTCTATCTAACCTTCGAGTACTTATTTCTAGGGTGACTGTGAAGTCATCCCACCAGTGAAAAGCAGGAGACTGCGTCATTACAACCCATTTGCCGAACCTAAAGTAGGACTGCGGGCTCCCTTTAACCAGGTGCACGCACGTCTCAANGGACAACAGAATCGAGTTAGTTAGGGTCAGCTAGTATTATAGCTAGCTAGCCACATCTGCTCTTGTCTATTTTAGACCCAGGTCTCCTACGCCTGGTGTTCTCGTAGTTTACTTCCGTTACAGTTTCTTACTTCCGTTACAGTTTCTTGTTAGTTAGGAGTTAGTACGGGCTTCCATGTCTATTCCTCACGGGAATAAACACGTTTTCTATCTAACCTTCGAGTACTTATTTCTAGGGTGACTGTGAAGTCATCCCACCAGTGAAAAGCAGGAGACAGCGTCATTACAACCCATTTGCCGAACCTAAAGTAGGACTGCGGGCTCCCTTTAACCAGGTGCACGCACGTCTCAANTGCGTCATTACAACCCATTTGCCGAACCTAAAGTAGGACTGCGGGCTCCCTTTAACCAGGTGCACGCACGTCTCAAACAAACACATTAGACGGCCACCCATACTGTTGATCAGGTATGGCAAGGTACTGGGTGTACATGTATGGTAGAGCCACTACCACTAGGAACTTGATCCACGAGGCGGCTAGTCAGCCAGCCCAGCTAATTCACTCCATCCACCACACTGTACTGTCGCCGGAAGGAGTGGTATGACTGGTTCTGGAGGTCTGCCTCCCTTTGGAACACACCCACGTCGCTGTCGGACATCCAGGGTAAACCTACCACTATAACCCAGNCACCGCCATCCGCAGCACCACCTCCGCCCAAATACTGGCCACGAGTTCCAGTCGGCACCAGTGGCAACAGCCGCCGAATCAGGAGCTACCCCGGGCTACGCCCACTCCAGGTACCAGTGGCTCTGTGTAAACTAGTGTTGCGGAGGACAGTTAAGACTGCACCAGACTGTGTCGTGTTACCAAGGTACGCGCCCCAGCTTGTATACCGGCTGGGGTCCGGTTAGCAGCGAATGAAGTCAGCCGAGTCATATCGCCCGTGTCTCTGACCGACACACTCAAACCTTGACTGTCAGTGACGTCTTCGTCAGTCACCAGATTTCACGTCTCAAAATCTAATAAAATTCAGGAAACGTCGACTCTGTGATTCAGCTGTGCTACGGTGGCTGAGCTGTTAGTCTGCTCGCCTGTCACCAAGGCATTCACTCTGTTATTCAGCATATTGCAAAATAAGACATTCTTATCACAAGCATGACTTCTTTTTACCACTCAACATTAAATTGTATTACAAATGAAAAAAATTGTATTTTTGGTAAGCATACAAATTAACATTAAATATCCTGTATACGCATCACTCCAAGGGGAAATAAGATTTTTTTAAAGAATCTTGTTGTTAAAAAGGTTTTACTAACGTGGAGTGGAGAGATTTGGGAGGCTCTTAACATTGGGGTCTTGAAAGTCGATGAGGGTGAAGTGAGGTGAGTATGGAGCAGCGCCAGAATACAAGAGAGAGGGAAATGGGAGATGCCCGAGAAAACCTGCCAACCAGCGGCATCATCCGGCACTATTCCCATGTGCGAAAATCCAGGAGTGACCCTGCTGGGAATCAAACCTGGTTCACCTTGGTGGACGGTGAGTAGTAAGACCACTTCACCATTGCCTGCCCATTTCACTAAAATATGTGCACTGTGGTGGGAAGGTTAGGAAGTATTACTAGGGTATTAAGTACTCTACAGAATTGTGCAAATATATGTGTATATGTGTGTGTCTGTAAACACACGCACCCACGCACGCACACCCGTACACACACACATCCCCGAAATTGGAATAAAAATTGTGTTAAGAATTTTGTGAAACTGAAACAAAAAAGAAAAATAATTTCATGAGGACTTAGCCTTATATAGTGTTTAATGAAAGTTTTTAAATTTTTATTGATTTTTCACTACATATTGTCACACACATACTGACATACAGTTAACTAGATTTGATTTAAAATATGAAGCCAAACTTTCATAGTACAGTAGACTCCCGATTATCCGAGGTAATTGGGACCGAGATCACCTCGGATACGGTAAAACTCGGATAATACGGAGGTTAGGTATTATTGTGTTAAAAACATGAAAAAAATGTTAAGAATGTAAAAACTGCTATATTGTACATAATTGAAAATCGTAAAATAAACCTGTAAGTTAGTGCAAACATGAGATTACATATTAGTACTTAAAAAAGTCTTTTATTGTTTTCTGAGTTAACCTCTGTCCTCTCTTGGATGATGCGATGTTACGCCAACGCTGAAAAGT
>NQII01002457.1:92697-147024 GCA_002778355.1 Clitarchus hookeri | reverse complement strand
ACTGCCACCACTCACACTTTTGTTGACAAAGTTTTCGATTTCTTTCCGGTTACGTCTCCAGTCCCCAACAGTCACTTCCCCAACTCCCAACTCGGCAGCCACCTTTTTAATTGCTTCGCCACTGTCTAACCGTTTCAATGCACTACATTTTGTTTCAAGAGAAACTACAACTCTCTTCCGTTTTCCACTCATAATGAAACAAAGAAATCAATAAAAGCACAGATGTTAAAATCACTAACACAACCACCTTTACGGAGAGCACAGAGGCAACTGACAGCGCCAGATGCCTGGGACAATATGAGCAGTTCCCAGTAAACCCGACGATTCGGGTGGGCCAGCATTCCTAGAATTAGTTCCCTTCAAATTCGCACGAAATGACAGCTCGACCTAACAACAGCCAATACAGGAAACATATGGCACCTAGCAATAGCCGATTTCTCAACCTTGCACTTCAAACAAAGAAACATCGCTTCTCATCCTAATTGTCCTGCTTTTGAGAGCATTATTTTTATTTTGTATCTTCCGATGACTAGCTCGGTTAACCCGGAGGCTCGGTTGACCAGGGCTCGGATAATCGGGAGTCTACTGTACCACCAATTTTTATGTAGTGTAACATTTTTTTAAGTACATATTTAAAAAAGTGATGTAAATGCATTGCGTAAGGAAGAAATGAATTCTGTAATGAAATCCTTGTAAAACTTAAATATGTATATTTATGTAGTATTTTTTTGTTTAGACTTTTTGCAGCCTGTTTTGTCACTGAAGTTAAAACTAAAACTTTAATTATTTGTCGTGGTTTTGGTATACGGAACATTTGCGCAAGCCTGCTACATTAAGATATTATTATGAGCGAGGAAGTGCAGTGATAAACCACTCGACTCACATCCAGGAAGACCCAGGTTCCTTAACACAGGCCCTGGCTGATCATCTCCTATTTTCTAAAGTAAAACAGTAGTGTTCCCTTACTAACACCTTGTGCCGTTCAGGGGCACTAAATAAATAATAAAAGGTTAGCCATAGGGGAGGGAGGGGTGGTACATGTATTGCGGAGGGTCATGCAGGTGAGTGTCGTGAGCGAGCTGAGGCAGTATGGCCCGTGCAGGTGCGGGAGAGCGATCTGCCGGACGTGAAGCTGCAGCTGTTTGGCGTGCTGCACGCGGTGCTGCTGTTCCGCTGGCAGCACTTCTACCGCAGCTCGGTGCTGGAGCAGCTGAGTGGCGGCGCAGAGGCCCCACAACACCGCGAACAGCTGCTCGCCATCCTGCAGGCGTACGGCCAGTCCCTGCTGCAGCCAGACATCAACGTGTTCGCTCACAACCTGCGCAGTCTTGAGCACGTCAACTCCAAGTGGCGCCTCTATCACAAGGTACTGTACGCCCCTTACTCTCCGACACATTTTGTCATTTATTTATGTAGGTATTGCATGAATAGGCCACTAGTTTACTAATCACATTTTAAAAAAAAGAGACAGAAAATACCAATTCTAACAGGGTGGTACTTGCCGATAGATGAGCGCCTGCACATTTGTAAACACGCACGGAGTCAGTGTGGGAAATGTGTTCGTCTGACTTTGTGTATGTGTGCGTATCTGCGAGTACCGCGCTCTGCGAGGTCTTGTGTTTCTGTCTCCTTTATAAAGATGCGGTTAGTTACATTATAATGTCATGTTGGTAACAGAGCAATGTGTGTGGGGTTGGCAGGCATTGTTCAAGGAGGAGCTGCTGTCTCAGTTCCTCAGCGTCCTGCTCCATGCGCTCCTGGACAAGTCGCACGCGCTGCTTGGAGATGAGATCGCAGTCGCCGTCCACAACATGGCTGCAGTGGACTTTGCCGCCTTCCACAACGCCTTTGTGCCGCACTTCCTGCAGGCAGCCGGCGGCCTGGACGAAGCGCAACACTCTATCCTGCAGCGCAACTTCAAGTGCGACCTGGTCAGTCTCCTGCCTATAGCTGTCGAGCGAGCAGCTTTCATTTTTATGTCAGATGTTTCACTTCAGTGATCCTTGTTGTCTAGTTGCAGAGGAATCACCAATTATGTTTTATAATTTATGTGCACCTAGCCTGTTGTAAAATGTTTGGTGTCTTAGACACTAAACAAATATTCGTCAAACTGCTGGAACGAACAGATACATGGTTTATCTGCGTAGTACAGTAGAATATTGCTGTATGTGGTAGGTGACACTTTACCCAGTAATGGTCAGTTAGGCTGCCAGATATCCGCTGGATTGCTGAGTTGAGACATCCAGTGCTGGACGGCCAGTTGTTATATGGCATTCATGGTTACTTCCAACTTTTATGAAGCTCTGCTAATGTTCTACTTCCAGGATATTCCTCTGCCTCATTCATACAAACCTTAACTAAGTCTAGAAAATTACACCAAAGGGAAAGTGCACCACATTCGCGCGCACTCACTCAGTGTAATAATATTTTACTTTAGCACTATTTCTTACTAGGCATTACCAACACACCTATTTCCTCCCTGTTTTTATTCACACTGATTTCCAGACTCCATATTGCCGTGTTTACCAGAGTACAGGATGACCTCGAAAATAAGGCCACCCATTCATTTTTACCATTATCTACATTAATAATTAATCTCTCTACAAATTATTTGGACATGTAATTTAATAGGATCATTTTATCTTAGCAGTTAAATGAAATTTTAACATGGTCAAATTCTTTGCGGTGAATGTTGTACAGTGCACTACATATAAAATGCATCCTAAGGAAATCACACCTGGTCTAGCTTAGTATTTTTTTTAATTATCAAGCAAAGTCTGTTAATGTTTTTTAGATCTTTAAGTTTTGTGTAAGTAATGCTTGTTAAGTGGTGCATAAGTAACGAAGCTCTTGAATTCTCATTAACAGAGCATTAGATCTAGTGTTCTGCAGTTCAGGGTTTTCATGGTATGAAACAAAATCAGTTTGACGTGTAATGCGTACTGACAATTATTGANTGGTATGAAACAAAATCAGTTTGACGTGTAATGCGTACTGACAATTATTGAAACACGACTTTGCATCATCTTCACGTGTCATCACATCACCCCAGACGGGGTTTGAACCCAGAAACGACTTGCTACCAGAACTTACCAGCATGCCCCTAGACGCGGAGGCACCCACGGACTNACGGGGTTTGAACCCAGAAACGACTTGCTACCAGAACTTACCAGCATGCCCCTAGACGCGGAGGCACCCACGGACTCATTTCAGCCAAGTTAGTTTCGCCTTTATGTCAGACGTCACGCCAAACCCCCACGTGTGATAGAAGCCAGCCAAGCGGCCCAGCTAAGCGCCTGAGCTGTTGCAGCTGATGCAACCCCGCATGACAGACACGCTTGCTTTCGCCACAGACCGAGAGATGGCACCCGAGAGCGCAGCTCCGCCCACGAGAGGAGGAGTTCACCCCCACACCTCAGAGACCCAGTGCGCAGGTGAAATATATGTCTGTGCACCGCCGCAGCTCACTCCACCACCTCGTCTGCTGGAGCTCTCTGCCAACTCAAATGTCTTCACGACCTACCAGAAGCTCTTCAAGACTTTCACCAACAATCCTCGAAGAAGTCTTCAACCCCCTTCAACATGCACTACCCTTCTGGTAGTGCGACCCGAGTCCCTTCCGGACAACAGTATCGAGTTAGTTAGGGTCAGTTAGTACTATAGCTACCTAGCCGCATCTGCTCTTGTCTAGTTTAGACCCGGGTCCCCTGCACCTGGTATTCGTAGTCTACTTTCGTTTCAGGTCCTGGTTAGTTAGGAGGTAGTACGGGCCACCGTGTCTATTCCTCACAGAATAACCACATTTTCTATCAAATCTCAGAGTACTGATTCTAGGGTGAATGTCTCTTTTATTCTCCGTAGACTTCAGTTCACCAGGGAAAAGCAGGAAACCACGTCATTTACAAACCCAATTGCCGAACCTAGAGTAGGACTGCGGGCTCCGTTAACCGGGTGCTCGTACGTCAAGAACATACCCTTAGACGGCCACCCATGCTGTGCATCTGGTGTGCACTACGGTAGAGCCACAACCACTAGAGACTCAATCCACAAGGAGGCTAGTCAACCAGCCCAGCCAATTCACTCCATCCACTGCGCTGAACTGTCGCCGTTTGGAGTAATCAGGTACAANAGGCTAGTCAACCAGCCCAGCCAATTCACTCCATCCACTGCGCTGAACTGTCGCCGTTTGGAGTAATCAGGTACAACTGGTTGGCTTGGCCTCGGCTTGGCCATACACCTAGCTAGGGATCATCGTCGTCTGCTCTTCCTTCNTCAGGTACAACTGGTTGGCTTGGCCTCGGCTTGGCCATACACCTAGCTAGGGATCATCGTCGTCTGCTCTTCCTTCAAAGGGCTGACTTTAGTACCTACATTTATGCCATACACCCATAGGAGTAGCGCGAAGTGGCAAGCTAGGAAGGCAGCTACTGCCTCCGAACTAAACGTGAGCTGTAAACCAGCCCCACCTGGACTTTGCAGGAACGAGCTCAAGCCGCCCGACAGTTGGAGAGGCCTCACCTCCCAGCTCCCTCCCCCTCCTTATTTCAGCCCCATTCAATACCACCGACCAGCCGCATCCAGTAGTCACCGACTTCCATCAGGGACGTCACGTGCCACTGAGGATAGCGAAGCCGTGGTTCTGAAGCACCAGGACCAGCAGCCCTCCGCGGACACCCTTCGGCACCGCCAGCCGCAGCACCACCTCCGCCCAAAGACTGGACACGAGTTCAACCTCAGCAGCAACAGCAGCCGAGTCAGGAGCTACCCTAGACCACGTCCAATACAGGTAAACCAGTGACTGTGTGCCAACCAGTAATACGAAGGACAGCCAAGCCCATTTCCGACTTTGTGCAGCGCCATCAAGCCACCCGCCCTAGCCTATACATCAGTCGAGGTCCAGTTNGACAGCCAAGCCCATTTCCGACTTTGTGCAGCGCCATCAAGCCACCCGCCCTAGCCTATACACCAGTCGAGGTCCAGTTAGCAGCCAGTAAAGTAAGCCAAGCATACCGCTCGTGTCTCTGACCGACACACAAAACCCTGCCCGACCGTGACGTAGTCGTCAGTCACCCGACGTCACGCGCCAAGTTCTTAACTACTGTAGATTGTTTTGGCAGTGACTTTGACAAATTAATTTGTATCGCAGTTTACNATCACGCGCCAAGTTCTTAACTACTGTAGATTGTTTTGGCAGTGACTTTGACAAATTAATTTGTATCGCAGTTTACTGCATTAATTTTTTTTTAAATTGGGTTTTATAGAAATATTGAAATAGGGTAGATTTAGGCTGATAACGGTGAAGTGAGTACTTTTAGGCCCTAGTTACTTTTTCCTTTGAGCAATTTTTTATCCTATAACCACCTTTTTAAAATAAATATTGCCATGTAAGTAATAAACACAGTGTGTATATTCCACCACACTCAGAAGTTAATGTCTAAGGATAAAACAAAATATATTTATTAACTATTATTTCAAATGAGAGGGCTTTCAAAATGTTCACTTTATCGTGAATAGCTAAATACACTATAATTTTTTTGTTTTCTTAATGAAGTTTTTACTAATACATATTTTCACTTTGTTGGGTTTTTTTTTACATTATTGTAATGCTTACTGTTACGTATAACTGATCTACGCCGCTGACTTTGGCCGGCCCAATGCGAATTGGCCGAGGAGAAAAACAGGACAGTGATATGATAGCGTGCGAATAGTCACTAAGGGATGTTAGAATGACGGTTGAGCTGTAATACTACCAACATTTTGAGTTGTGAAGGCATCCCGCCGTGACAACCCTCTGGCGGCTCGCTGCTCCTCACCTTCGGCAGATAGGATTTGTTGGTTTATCTGAAGAATGCTGTGGACTACTGACCTTGTTTCGCTCAGCGTGACTCGAGTTGCTTTCAACCTTCCAGATGGTTAGGGCGACTGATATAGAAGTGTGACAGGCGTCCGAGTCGGGAGTTGTTGTTGTTGNCTTTCAACCTTCCAGATGGTTAGGGCGACTGATATAGAAGTGTGACAGGCGTCCGAGTCGGGAGTTGTTGTTGTTGATGATGAGTGGAGTGAGTTGATGAGTGAATGAGTGGCTGGAGCATCGAGTGAAGGACGACGANAGTTGTTGTTGTTGATGATGAGTGGAGTGAGTTGATGAGTGAATGAGTGGCTGGAGCATCGAGTGAAGGACGACGACCAAGAGGAGAAGTGTGCGGCGAGAGAAGTGGCCAGCGGGAGGAAAATCTACGACTGCAAACATCAGAGCAGTGAAGAGTACAACTGCAGGTTGGACTATTGGACTGTATGCATGAGTGAAAGACGTTACAAATTACGGCAACAGATAGACTGAACACGTGTTAATGATGAGTATGAGTTAATTGACTGTAACCAAACAGAGACATTAAGAANAACAGATAGACTGAACACGTGTTAATGATGAGTATGAGTTAATTGACTGTAACCAAACAGAGACATTAAGAAGGACATTAATTAGAGTTGAAGTAGACATGAAATATTGTGCTCACTTTGAAATAAAAAGAGTAATAGAGGAGACAGATAATTTAATTATGTAAATAATAGCTGTGTAAATAAATTAGAAATAAAATTTAATAATTTTTTTTATTGAGACCTCCATCTCTCACGAACTCAGATACGCCTCTCAGGCATCCATTGTAATATTACAAATGTCAGTTTTCTTTTTCTTTGGCAGTATATTTTCTTGTGTACCATATTGCATAATAGTCACACAATTAGTACTGATAATTTTTTTCCAATATTTAGATTGTGATTATTGTGTGAATCGTCGGATAGATAATTAACAGTACTTGTTTGCAATGTAACTAACATTAATTATTTTCCCGATTGACACTTCTCTGAAAGCTGTGCAGATTTCCCTTAAAATATTTTGTTAGTAAAGACCCAGTAAGGGGGATCGTACTGCCTGTCAACAAATGTAGTATCATTATGCTTGCCTCGTGGAGGCCTTGCGAGTGGCGAGGAAGAACTTTGTTATCTTCAGCAATCTTCGGACACACTTGGCTGTTGTTCCGTGCAATATCGCTTACTCCCCTTACATACCTGCCAATAAGGAGTTTGTGTCCTAGCAACCAGTATGGAGTCCTCACATCCTCCCTCTTTCGACTGTGTGGGAGGAGGAAGGTAGCCTCCACGCAGGGTTAAATGTTAGTTTGGTCGTCCTTGGCTACCTATGGTTGCAACTAGTCTCGGCCTGAACCACTTCTCTTCTCCTCTAGGCTTTGTGAAAAGGAGGCTGATGGAATTACCCTCTTCACAAACTTGTTTGTGGAGGTGCATTCGGAGTAGGGTTGGTTCTTACATTTTTCGGCTTGGCTGCAGTGTTGACAAGACTGCAACTTTCAAGCAGTAAAATTTTTTTATCTTATCAGCATTTTAAATTTATGGTGTAACTATTATGTGAAGTAATACGGTATCCCTACAACTTTTCTTAAATTAACCTTGGCAGACGTTATTGGTTCATTATTTAAAATTTTCAAGCTTTGCAAATAGTTAGTGCAGTTTTAACATAGTCACATTGGTAGTGCTCAAGGAAACAATGCCTACAGTGGAGAACAGAAAATTGTAATGCTAGAGGAAACTGCAGCTGTGCAAAAACACATGCAAGGTGCATTAATCGACATTCCAGCCGTAATGCGTGGCTCATTTGTTGTACGCATGAAGCAAGCTGTGGAGTGGAACCTGCATTCTCAGTATTGAGATGTCGGTGAAGTGGCGGCTAGATCACTGCAGGGCTTGTAAATGTTTCTGTTGTTTGGTTGTCAGGATCTTCCGTCGTTCACGCAGAACATCCTCCGGCTGATGAACGACATGCGCTGCTATCGTTTGTGCAACGCCAGCCTGCCAGCCAACAGCGTCAGGTTGTGATACGCTGGTGGACAACCGCGCTAGTCAGTGCATTCTCTGTGGTGCAAACATTGCCAGTGTTCCCTCTCTCGTGAACTACTCGAGTGTTTGTATTTTCAAAGACTGACTTTATTATTTTTGAATTTTCGCAGTTGTATATTGCTGTGTGTGTTGAGTTTTTTTTTTTCCAAACAGAGATAATTTTCATGTGTGAAGTTTTTCCGAGGTTTGTGTGAATGATCTCGAGACGCAGTGCGTTGTCGTAAGAGCGGAGAGAGTGGTTCAGCCGCTTGGTCCAGACGACCAGCGACTCTGAGTTGTGGAACAGTAGCAGTTAAGTTACTCGAATATTGTTGTTTGCTTAATTCCAAGAAATTTTATTGTATGTTTGGATCTCGTACATGATTGTTACTGTTGAATGTGTGAAGTTTTAGTAAACAATTTAGTTATGAAAGGAAGTTGAGTATTGGTACATGACCATCATTGAATATCAAAGAGTGAAAGTTTAATGTACTGTAATTATAGTGGGCGATACTCAGTTGAATGTATGAATCAGATATCTAGTCCCAGTTGTTGTAGGTTTTGTAATACCACATTGTGTCAGGAAATTTATAACTTTTATTTTTTTCTTGTAACCCAAGAAACATTTTTCATCAGTGTAATTAGTTGGTCGGGTTGCCTGACAAGGTTTTCAGGTCGTTCCAACACCACACCGTACAAACAGGATTTCCCATGTTATTTACGACTTTAGACTTTGGTAATTCATTATGTAAAATGTAAATTAAATAAATTCCTAATTTATATCTCTGCATAGGTTGTAAAGGGCCACTATAACTGTATTTTACAAGACTGAGGTTTCAAAATTGTCTTGTTATATTTTTCGTATTCTTGCGCTCCTTTACGGGATGCGAAGCACTATTACCTACACAGAATAATAAAGTGAATTATCTAGTAGGAAAGGGCACTGTGTGTCAACATAGTACGGAGGTAAGAACACTCGTGTAAAATTACATGTTTGTGACATAGTGCCCTTTACCTTTGATGCACAGATATGTAAACATGACAACATATAATTCTCCATAACAACGCTCGTTTGAGGTTTTAATAAAGAAATCACTTCAATTTATTTGACTACGGCGTTTTGGACACTTTGTATTGCTTAGGGATTCTATTCCCCGCTGTTTAACCGCACTTGGGGTTACGTAGCACTGTTATCCCAGCCAGCAGGCCGGTCGACGTCACGCAGGTGGGAGGGACGCCGGGTGTCACGGTGTTAGCTGGCCCGACGTTCCCTCCAATTGGAGCGCCTGACGGCCGTGGCTTTTGGGGGACAACGTGTTGTACCGCTTGTTATTTCCCACAAGAGTTACCTCTTGAGGTAAATGAAGCAAGATGGTCACTTGAGTCAGGTAGTACATGACGACGAGGCGGGTGTGTGTCGTTGCGGCCGCGTGTTTACTCAGGCCCGGTGTAGACTAGGTGGTGTAAGTGACTGCGGTGGTACAAGTGGTCACGAGAGCACACGAGGTGGACGTCTGGTTCACCTCAAACAAAAGTAAATTACTTATTTCCATGTATCCAGTTTAATGTGTAACCATATTTTCATGGCTAAATTGGTAGCAGGATAATTATGCTTGTTTTCACATCTTATAGGAGATACAGTAAAACCCTGTTAAGACATTTCTGAAGGCACTGGAAAAAAATCATGCATATTTACCAGGAAAACTTATTAAATGGGTTAAATTATGTGTGTGTGTGTGTGTGTGTGTGTGCGTGTGCATACATTCTTATTAAGCAGGAAACTTCTGAAAAGGCAAGCTTGTTAAAAGGGGTTCACTGCTCACTTAAATTATTTCATGCATATATGTTGCAGTGAAGGAATTAAGTATGTCGCTGGGTCAACAATGTTCAAATCACTCAAAAAAAAAAAAGGTCTAATTTTTTTTGGGGAAGGGGGGGGGAAGTTAAGTTGAGCCAAGAAGGGTACAGATAAATCAGTTGTAGTGTTAGCAGTTTTTTAGTCCTCAATTTTTCAGCATTCGTTCTTGAAATCTCTTCTTCAACCGGGCGAAGAATATCACGCAGATGGTTGAATAATAGTGTACCTGTATTTGTTTATCATGTTGAATAAATGGGAGTTAATTATCGATTACTTTGAGAATGACCACAGAAGTGATAGTAGGGTAAGAAGTCAAATGATTATTGTCTAGAAATAATAAAATGGTGTTCTCTGCCCTAACAAACTGACATTTTTGCCGATAGCGAACATTGTGTGCAGCGTTCTGTTTGTCTGTGAAGGGATTGCAAGAGAGAATGCACAAGTACTCGCATGGCGGTACTCGTAGATAGTTGCACATACACAAAAGTCAGGCGAACACACTTCCCACGCGGATGCGCGGTCGTGCAATGTTTTGCTGTCTAGGCCAGTTTCATCAGGCGGCAAGCGGTGTTTGCGACACCTGCTGCAAATCCAATGTAAAACTCTTTTGAGAAGTTTCCTGTTAAAAAGTTTTCCCACCTAATAAGTTTACATAATTTTGCACCTGGTTTATAAACTCGAAGGTATTTTGACCCTCTTAATAAATTTTCCTTGTTGAACCAACATTTTCCAGTTCCTTCGTAAGCTTCTTAAGAGAACTGTATGGAAATACACCGCACTGCTTTACCTTGAACACAGGAAGAATTAGACAATAAGACCACCCCTGCTTCTTTTTACTGCACAAATTATTTGGACATTGAAATAAATGTTTAAAGTGGCTAAATTCTTTGCATTTAATGGTACATATACAGTGTACGTACTACACTTCAAATGCATTACAACCTAAGGAAGTCACACTTTCTGTGTCAGGTCCTAAATTTTTCTGTTTATGAAGAAACACAGTCTGTTAATTTATTTTCTAAAGGAACTAAGTGTAATGAAAGGTATGTCTATTAAAAAAATTTTACCATCACTTGCTACTGCTAAAGAAAAATCAATGACAAAGAAATTTTAGCACATAATAGAAAAAAAAAACTCTCATTTTGTAAAAAGTAATAGATGGAATGGAACCATTATCTTATATTAGGGTGAATACAGAATGTAGTCTGTTTTGAGACATTGGCTGCTCACCGCCGTACAGGGCTTGTAATCACATGTCTCAGTTGCAACTTCACGTCATTTTTAAATGGCAGTCTTATTTGTGTGACTTGATTTGTTGCAGGCTCTGCACCTTGCAGGATGCATAACATTGCGGTGCTCGTGCATTATGTATGTTGTTGATAATTGTGTCTCCTCGATAGTCGTGATCGCTGACGAGTCGTACTCACTTGGCTAGGACAGCCTCGTGATGGTTGTCGAAGCCTGGTGCGATCTTGTATACAAGCCGTGCAGATCCATGTTGTTTGGAGCGTACTCTACTCGGGGATCCCTTCATCTGTAGTCTTTATGTGCACTTCTGGGTGATGCGAAACTGTAATTATAGGGTCGTGCGAATGTTCGTTACATCAAAACAATTATAGAAAATCAAATATTTCAATTCTGATTTCAGCACAAAAATTGGTTGCTAAAAATCTAGATGAAACAAAACCCTTTCAGCTCTGTGAATTATCAGTATGTACGTATAAAATGTCCATTTAGTTCAGTAATGATGAACATTTTGCATGCCTACTTGTTTGTGGTCCTTATAATACTTTTACTAAAATAAGTAATTACATAAAACTACAGTTGAAATGTTGTCAGCAGTTTTTCTTAAGTTCTTGAAAGACTTTATTGTAGTATTTATTTCTTCCTCGCGTGATCTACCCATGTTACTTATTTTCCATATGTACATAAAGGAAATATTTTAGAAGTGGTATCATCATGTTGGTGGTACTGTAAAAGTTTCATTTTATATTTTTAGGTAAATTTAGTTGCTTATGTGCCAGTACCTGAAATAATGGAAAACTTAATAAAATGTTAATGTCTGACACTTATGAAATCGTTTTCAATTTTTGTTTTTGTAAAATATTATTCATTTTCATTTCGTGAAACAAAAAATCACATTCGCATAACCTTAACAGACTATAAACTTATATGGTGGTGATGAGCCACTAGGCTGGCAATTGGCAAGGAAAGACTCGAATAACCACAGGGCGCTACTTGCGAATAGACACAAACACAAAGTTAGACCAACATGTTTTCCACGCAGGTGTACAGTTGTGAAGTTTCGCAGGCTGGACCAGCTTCTTCAGGTGGTGAGTGATGGCTAGGGACTGGGAAATTTTGCAAATTCATTTTAGGACAAGTTAGACTTCAAACACACATACATTTCTGTTATCTTGGCATTTGGATGACACCTTGATGGAAACGCCCAGGTGAACTTTGAGCCAATAACAGGCCTGTAAGAAAACAAGCACTAAATCCCGTGTCACCTGGTCCGAGGTAAAACTGGGCAGACGCTAGAGCAGCGACCAATGGACACATAGCTGAGGACAGAACTCTCGGGCAGTCCGCCCCTAACAACCCGAGGGAGCCTTGACGAGGCCCCAACGCGGTTTACATTGGTGTCTACTGTACTTGTATTTTAAAATCCGAAATTTTCCTTCTCTAGTGACGGCACACTTAAGTCTGTTAAGCAGTGGCCTAGAGGCCAGGAGGCGAACCAGGGTGAGGCAGGAAAGTAGAAATGCGGTAGATAGGTTATCTTATGTTTAGGCCAGGTGATTGTGTCAGTTTAGTGATGTATTGGTGGGCCAGTTCCTAGCTGCCCTGCCACATTTCAAACTTCCTGCTGCACCGTTGTTTGCCTCCTGGGCTCTGGGTTCATTGTTAAGTTGTGCTTTATTGCTGCAAGCATTGCCACCATGGTAGTGTTGAGCGTTGTAATGTATTTTATTTTAATGCGAAAGCATGTTGGAAAAAACTGAGATTGCAGAGGTTATCTGTTTTGTAGCGTAATGTTGGTCATGTATTACTGCTAGTGCTAGAGTATGTTATTAAACTACATTTGTAAATTTTTATTGATATTTTGTGTATTAATAAATAAATTTGTAAAAAAAAATGTTATAAATTTTTTGTCTGGTTGCGTGTGATTACATTGTCCCTACTCATTTTCTAATTTTTCTGTGCTTCAACCATTGAGAAATGATATTGAAAAATAAAAAATTGTACAGTATTTAGTTTTCTACATACCATTTAGTTTAAGAAAGATTTGGAACACTGGGTTTTTGACACATTGAGCAAAATTAGTAACTTCGGCTTATCAGCATCTTGTAGTAGAAAATAATCAGGTATTACAGTTGTGGTTGAAATCCCAGGGTGCCGGCCACGATCTTGTGCACGGCCTCGCGGTGAGCAGAAACTCTTACTAGTCATGACATTGCCACATAGCTGTTTTTGATTGATGCCGGATAACTTTAAAAAATTAAGAAGGAAAAATAAACTTTTGTTTTTCTTTTGGCCAACATGCCAAACTCCTGTACAAGGTTGACGTGTAATGCATACTGACATTATTATTAAATATGTCTTTGTTAGTAAATTATGCTGACAGAGGGGTGCTGCGAACGCGTGGAAGACGGTTGGTAAACTAAATACAAGTTCCAGTAAATTACGTTAACCTATTGCAGTTAAGTGTTCAGAACAAAGTACTAAAGTCCCCCGCAATGCGACGCACGTGCAGCTCCTAAGACCCGTGGAATCGGACTGCCGGGGGTAGCACGCGTCATCTCGCGAGGTATCTTAGTTTATTGACCTCATTACATAAACACGTAAAACATACAGACAATAGGACCCTTCAACCTTCAGGATGGACATCCCTTAGCTTGAGGAGAGTTCAGAGTTCTTTCTCAAGCACTAATTTAAATACAAAACACGATTATGTGGTGCCTTGCAGAGCACGTGGGAAATTTAGGTCTGTTAAGTTTTGGGGCACTCTATGCTATGACCGGAATGGTCAGGGTTGTAAGAAAGACTAATTATTTCCCACGTCACTAATTGGCTTGACTAGACACACAATTGCATTCGGAAAATTACATAGAACACTTCAAATACCCTAGTCTTGCTACTCTACACCTCATTAAATATGAACATGGATCACATTTATTCTGCGATTACTTCGGAATCCCCTAAGGGCGAATTTCACGAACGTTTGCCAGTGGGCGATAAATTATAAGGGTATTTACTACACATTCTAACACTTGATTCCTTTTCTAATTACACAGATCTATCTAGGGACACCACAGGCACTCGGTTGGGTCACTCGGTGAACGCGTTGTGAGTCAGGTCCGCTTTAATTGGCATTGTATACATGTGACTGTGTACACTATTCGGCAATACAATTTATTTGAGTTATCCGAAACTTGCGAGTTCTAATTTTTCTGTTGTATTTCAGGCCCTGACCCTATCCAGGAAGTCACCGTCGCTTTAAGGAGGCATCCTTAATTTATAAAGTAAAAGGTAATACTAAGGTGNCTGACCCTATCCAGGAAGTCACCGTCGCTTTAAGGAGGCATCCTTAATTTATAAAGTAAAAGGTAATACTAAGGTGTGCTAGGGAGCCTGAGTACCCCGGCTGTATATTACGTTTTCCTGTAAATTTGTACTCTATATGTGTCAGGGGATACAGCCATGTGGTCGTTCGGCCCACGATCCTGAGAACTGTTACTTCGTGTTCACCCAGTGAGCTGGCGTCCATTCCCTTCCAAATAGGAATATTATGTAATGTTCTGACTTTTCTTAACATAGTCGCCGGACGACGTCCACATTACTATCCCCGACCGCTCAGGTAACGTTAGTGTATTACACAATGATGCAAATTAAAATTGTGTATCTTATCTGGGAATAAATACTAGAACGCCCAATTATTTATTAACCGATTGCGTAAAAGTAATCTTAATTTTTTGGTCAATATCTTACTGCAGTGTGTATACTACGTACGAGATTATTGTGTAAATTGATATATATTATGATTCCTATTCTTGTATTTTACATAGTATTGATCCATTCATATAATCGGTACGTAAAGGATTCCAGCCATTAGGCAAAAACAGTAATGCCATTGTCTGGCCGCAAAGTAAACTCAAAAGACTGTCATTATGTTGCGTTTGTCATGTAGATTGAAAGCCACAAATACAAATTGTGTTTTGATTGCTGCTCCATCTAACTTTCCAATTTTGTGACCAAGGTCAGTGTGGTAAATTGCTGCTGTCTTCTTCCGCCGTGTTACCGTTATTTTGATTACTGCACTTTAATGTAATAAGATGGCTGTAAAGTATACGCCTGAGAAATTATTTCAGCACAAATTATCAAGATCGTACTGAACCACAATAAACCTTCTGCTTGGAATTAACTTCTTGGATGTCAAAAATAATGAAAACATTTCTACCTACCATCTGACGGTGATGTAAGCTGAAATGGAGGTAGAAATAATACAACATTTTTGACGTTGAGTAACTATACCACATTTAAATCCACATCTATATATGTTTATAACATGATTTGAAGATAATAAGAACTTCATTCGTTGCCCTTATAAGAGATACAGCTCATAAATCAATATTTAATGTTTTCCATTTGTCTCTAAACAACGTAAGAAATTAAAGATTTTTGATGCTATGTATTTTAGTGGCTTAACGTATAGCAGACACTCTTGTTTTTGACTGTAATAAAAATTGCAACTTTGGCCTTGCTCTCTCACAGTGACCGGCACAAACCCAGAGCAATGAGAGCTTTTCCGCGATCTTCATGTTTGTTTGTTTTAATATCAATTGCTCGTTTGTCCGCAACGAACTGCTACGGGAAAATACTGCAAGGTGACCATGAGAAGAAGTCGCTAGAGACTTTCAGGAGTGCTGCTGCGATTTTAGATCAGTATTTCATGAATAAGAATCTCTTGGTTATTTTGAACAATGCGTTTCTGCGCGATAGCTGTGAGTTTGACGGGCTAGTTTCACATGTTCATAGTCGCGCTTCCACGCCCACAATGGTCAGCGATGGTTCATTACCGGGGTACTTCAACGACAAGGACTTCAGTCATACCGACAACATTGAGACCAGTACCGGAGTCGTAGTCATCAAGGATATGAACACTGGTGCATGTTTCTTTGACGCGTCATGGGTGGAAGCCCCTTTCTGGAGTTCAAGGTCACGCTTTCTCGTCGTGCTCCTTGGCTCAGAAGGTAACTTGAAAGCGTTGTTCGACAGTTGCTGGGAGGAATACAACATATTAAACATCGCAGTGTTACTTTGGAACGGTACTCAGCCCAGCATCATTACTTACAATGTGTTCCGAGGGGATGGCTCCCTTCGCAAGTTCCCCCTGTCTTTGTCCTACAAGAACGTGTATCCAGACAAACTTGTGAACTTACATGGCCGTGCCGTAGGTGTCATGCTCGATCCTCTTCACACTCTCACCCTGTACGAGCACACCGCCTGTGGCAAAGTGTTTGTGGGTCCTGACCGTAACATTCTCCACAGCATGCTGAAATTCATGAACGCAACTTGGGAGTCAAGACAATTTGTCAACAGATACGAGGTGGACAAGAACCCGGTTCTCAAAGCTATGAGAAATTCAAGAGATGTTTATGCTAACAGCCATTTCGTTTTGACGAGGGATACGCGAAGAGTCACTTACCCGGTTGATATGGCATGCATTACCTTGACCGTACCCAAAGCTGCAAGGATTCCTCGTTATATGTATATCTTATTGCCAATGACGCCATACTGCTGGGCTTTGTACTTGTGTAGCGTAGTATTCTTGATGATGTTCAAGAAACTTNCTTATTGCCAATGACGCCATACTGCTGGGCTTTGTACTTGTGTAGCGTAGTATTCTTGATGATGTTCAAGAAACTTGTGGTAAGATGTCTCGACTGGAAACATGATTCTGAAGATACTTTCTTCGAGACGTTCAGAATCATTATCACCGGGAATTCAGTGTATCCTGTGATTGGCTTTCCCGAGGTGTTGTTTCTGGGCGCGTGCCTGCTTCTGAACATCATCATCAACAATTCATACCAGGGCTCTCTGACAAGCTACCTGACAGTGCCANCTTATTGCCAATGACGCCATACTGCTGGGCTTTGTACTTGTGTAGCGTAGTATTCTTGATGATGTTCAAGAAACTTATGGTAAGATGTCTCGACTGGAAACATGATTCTGAAGATACTTTCTTCGAGACGTTCAGAATCATTATCACCGGGAATTCAGTGTATCCTGTGATTGGCTTTCCCGAGGTGTTGTTTCTAGGCGCGTGCCTGCTTCTGAACATCATCATCAACAATTCATACCAGGGCTCTCTGACAAGCTACCTGACAGTGCCACAGTACTACCACGACTTCGACAGTATCAAGGAAGTGGTCGACAGCAGCCTGAAGGTGTCGGTCGCCTTCACGGGAGGTGAGTACGAGGNACAGTACTACCACGACTTCGACAGTATCAAGGAAGTGGTCGACAGCAGCCTGAAGGTGTCGGTCGCCTTCACGGGAGGTGAGTACGAGGAAATATACACCACTCTCGATATGAACGACGAGGTGATGGCGAAGCTCCCAGCCAAAGTCGTCTTCATAAAGGGAGAAGAAGCTGCTATGGACGTGGTGGCCAAGCACAGAAACTTGACGCGGATCATCTACAAGAGAGCGGCACTCAAAATGGCAAGCGACAGACGCTACCATGGTCCAGACGGAGGTCCGTTACTCCACGTCCTCGACGAGTGTTTCTTCAACGTGGTCATGTCCTACATAGTCGCCGACAGCTCCTCCCCGTACCTGCAGAGGTTCAGTACGCTGGTCTCTCGTCTCAAAGAGGCGGGTTTCTGGACAAAGTGGAAAAAGCAATACTTCAGTGCAAGCCACTTTGCTATCTCCAACAAGTATCATCGGCCTGTACCAATCGTCATGAAGGATTTGCAAGGCGTATTTTACATCCTCGCCTTGGGCCTTTCTCTCAGCATGACGGCTCTTGGATGTGAAATGTGTGTAAAATTCGCACGAACCACGACTACAACCAAGTTGTGAATATATATATATATATACTAAATCCAGGCATACACTGTAACGCTTAAACTAGACGGCATTACTTCTAAGTACAATAAAGTGATTATAAAGTTTAGTTTTAAAATTGTTAATAAAACATTTCATTATATTGACACGCGAAAAAAAAAAAAAAAAAAGAAGTAAAGATTTAAATAGTTTGAAAACAACAATGGAATATTTTGGGACATTGCATATTGTAGTTACGGTGTATTTACATATACATAATGGGGTGGAGTTCAGCCAAAAAAACTTTCTGAAATGATCCCTTCTGCAAAATCAAGTGGGACATATACAAGGCACTTTATACGTAAGGGAGATATGAGCCCTCGAAGACTAGAATTTCAAAATGTATTTTTTTGCAAAATATAGAAAATAAAATTAAATCAAATGAAGTTACAATTCTTTGACCATTATTTCATGTTATTGAGATCTTCTACATAAGAGGAAACTCATTAATACATCTCCTCGTATTGAAAATAACAGGACTGGCAACCCTTTTTTTGCAGGTAACTTTCTAATGCTATGGTGCTATGCTGTAAATTTCGATTGCTATGATGCTGGTTTGTTGAGCACCATGACGTAATGAACAAGAATGGTCCTCTAGTTGCAACCGCCCACGTCCCACCGGCTGTGTGTATAAAGCACACAAGTCTCGGACACAGTGATGCAGTGCCCAGGACTTAGACAATGCTACCTGCGTATGGTATGCTTGTGTGTCCACTGCAGAGGCGACGGTGGAGTATATTTCCAACGCCTACTGCAAACAGCATGTGCCGTACATCAATAAGCTTGCAGTACTGAAGTAGGCTGTATGTTGCTAGTGTGTGGTTGCCTGCAGGGAGTGTTGGTATTGCCCACGTGCCTGGAGCTGTACCACTGCCGCAGAAAGCATTGCGTGCGTTTTACACGGAGACGGTGGGTCCTGGTCAGTTGCAACCAGAGGACCAGTTTTGGTAATTAGATTACATTGATTAACAAAACAGCATCAAACGTTCTAAATTCCTGGCAGTTAAAGAGTTGCCTGCAACATGAGGGTGGCTACCTCTGTTATTAGTACCTCCCTTCGCATTGCANCAATACGAGGGGAGGTACTAATTACAGTCTGCACTTAAGTTGAACATCCCGACATCATAAAATAATGTTCGGAGTTATTGTAGTTCACTGTCTCTTCGTCTCCGATATTTTGCAAAGAACTGTTGAAAATGCCTGGTTTTGAGTGCTCGTACCTCCATTAATATTGAGTTTATGTAGTAAGTGCCGCACTATATACTAAAGGAATCACTCCGCGAAGCTCGCCGGTATAATTCCGCTGCGCCTGTGTATCACATAATTTCAGAAAAAAAAATACTCTCCGATATTAGAAGTTTTGTTGTATTTTGCAGTTCCAAAACTACTTTTCCAGTTTCTGTCACTAGAGATGCAATTGTAACTTCTTGATTTGCCTCTAAGCATTCTAGCCATTTTCCTCTGTATTTTCCCCCCATTATTTAACTGTCAATCAAAATTCATAAGCAATATTTCATAATATTTATAATAAAGCGCACTTGGTACGCGATGTTTACTTCATCACAGTGCGTGGCGAATCCTCTACTACAGTCGTACAGGCATACCTCAAACTGTGGTCGCACTATTGCTCAGGCATAGCAAGTTCTGGGTTCATGTTGTTGTTCACCCACCTGGGTTATATATACAACCAGGATAAGTTTCGAAACCCTGAAGTTCTACTTTCAATGTATTCATCCGTCTCATGGAAACAAATCTTAACCAAGTCTAAATATTAACACCAAAAAAGGACAACGTACTGAATTCGTGAACAGCCACTTTAATAATATTCTGCATAAAAATTATTTCATACTTTGCATTACCAAACACTTATTTTTGCTCTGTTTGTTTTCGTATTAATTATAAATGAAATAATATAGTTCATTAAATAAATAACTTAAAGTTCAGTTTAATCAAAACTTACATCGAAGAGCCAAATAAACTGGTACACCTGCCTAATATCGTGTAGGGCCCCCGCGAGCACGCAGAAGTGCCGCAAGACGACATTGCGTGGACTCAACTAATGTCTGAAGGTATGCAGGAGGCAATTCACACCATGAATCCTGCAGGGCGGTCAACAAATCCATAGGAGTGCAAGGTGGTGGAGATCTCTTCTGAACAGCACGTTGCAAGGCATCCCAGATATGCTCAATAATGTTCATGTCTGGTTATTTAGGTGGCCAATGGAAGTGTCTAAAGTCAGAAGAGTGTTCCTGGAGCCATGCATAATGTGCGGGGGATTTTTTCTGCAGCCCTCATCGCCTTTTCATCTGACCAACCCTCGTTGACAAGATTTCGTTTAAAATAAGTTTAATTACAAACTTACAGTGTTACAATGCTATCAAGTGGCTGAGAGCTGTGGATATGCTTTTTCTGTATCAGGCCAAACTTAATGTGCACTTCGTGAACATTACAGAAAACTGTGCATATCGAGTTATATTCGAGATCGATTTTGCCTTACAAAAATAATATCACAAGAGACAAATCCATTGGTTTGCCATCTTCTATACACAGTTCTAGTTTAATAAGGGAGGAATCCAATAACGGCTTTGAGTTGCACTTAAAAATATGTATGTAAAGAGTGGATTTGTAAAAATAAATATGAGAGGAAAATCTTTTTATTATTTCAAATACAACACTTTTCTGGATTGTTGAAAGCATAATTGTATTGTTAATAAGGAGCAAAAGTGTACATCTGCTTATTCATGTGTCCAGTTGGCTTTTAACCAGCCTTACAGACTTAAAGTCCTGTTGCTATATTCATCGTAAATCTTGGCCCAGAAGTCCATGCGCCTCTTGTCGACGTTGTACTTGAGCGTGCTGGGGACGTTGATGTCGAGGTAGGGGTAGGTGCCAGTCTGGGTGGCGGGCTTCCATTCGACAGCACCTTTGGAAGTTGGCACCCCTGTCTTGGCGAAGCTCGTCCACGCGTCCCCCAGCAGCACGGCGAGCTTGATGGCGTTGGAGCTCTGGCCCTGCATCTTGGCCTCGTAGACGAGGTACTTGTACTCGGCGCAGTGGCCCGCGCTGCCGTACGTGAACTGGTAACTGTAGACGTGACTGGCCGAGTGCCTGGCCTGGGCGTGCACGGTGTTGACCACGCCCATGGCGATCAGCAGGTCTGTCTGCAGCGCGATCCACTGCTCGCGAGTCTCGTACGAGATGTTCTTGTTGCCGAAGTACAGCTCCTTCACCTTCTGCGCCACCTCCTTCGACTCCGGGGAGCCGACCGTCAGCCCCAGGTCCAGCGGCACCACCTGTCACAAGGATGTACGCAGTTGCAAAGCATCAGTACAACGACGGAACCTTGTCTCACGCCCATGTGCCATCAAGGAAGATGCCACTGGCGCCTGTGTAGATGGTTTTATGGAAGATCTGGCCATGTGCTGGCCGTTTTCATAATTGGTCGTGTGCAATTTTCGATGGAAGGTTTCCTACAAGGTTGAAATTGTAGCCAATCGGAGAGAAGATGGTAGTGTGGTATTGAGGATAGTCATAATTATGTTTATTGTTTCGATAAACAGAAATAAGACCATTAAACAAGAATAAATAGTAAATAAAAAACCATGAAAATATTTCCGTATTTTAAAACGTCATTGTGTGAAAGTTATGGCAAAAATTCGCGTATACTTAACACGAAAGTTATCACAACGACACGATTAGACTTTGTACGTAAACAGATAACGCTGAAGTCATGAGTGAAGACTGTTCGAAATTTCTATTGCAGAGGTAACGTCACGAAAATGCACTCGCCTTTACTTGAACGGCAGCAAGTATCATGTGATAGGTTATTCCACAGAAACCTCCATACATGCTTGCATGCAGGATCGGGTAGCAGGTCTCGTATGAGCTTCCGCCCGAGCTTGTACGGAAAATGTATCGTGGCGCACTGGTTTCAGTCATTCGTTAACGAAATGCATGTGGTATGAAATAACAGACGTGATGGCCACATAGAAAGAAAATACAGTGCTACCATTATCAAAAATGAAAAATATGTAACAAAGCAAATTTTTCTATAATATTTCAAGAGCAAAATTGTATGATCGTTTATTACACGTTGCGGAGGTAGTAAATATTGTGTTTAAATATGTAACATTTTTTTTTTTAATGGCAAAGTTGTAAGGTGTTAAAACCTTGACTTGAAGTAAAGTTAATTCTACTCAGGTTAGGAACAAAACGAGTTTTCTTACGAGCGAGTTTGGCATAGGGAAAATTTCCGCCGCTAGGTGCGCAGTGTTCCAAAGGGGTCCCCTATAATTAAAATTTTAAGCTACGAGAATAATAAAAGATAATTATTTTACTTAGTTACATAGTTATTTCATATTTGATTTATGATTCTTACTATCATATTTTAAAAATATAAAATAGAGAAAACCTGGTACACATGCGACGCTAGCGCTTACCTAGTGGCGAAAAACATTAGTTGTCAAACTAAAAGAATAGAGCTTCCCAACGTGAGTGGAATGAACCTTACTTAGTTGTCCGTGGACGTGGCCGGGTGCTGACCTGCTCGAGGTTGTCGGTGATGTGCTTCCAGTCGGCGGTCTGCGTCAGCTGGGTCGCCTTGACGAAGGACGAGCCCTCCCGCGCGCCGCATCCCGTGATGTACGGCACCTTGTTGAAGAGACCGTGCTCCATGATGTAGCTCGGCTCGTGAGTCAGGAAGGGTTGATCGCCCTTCCTCGGGAACTCCAGCGACGGCACGAAGGGGTTGGCCAGCAGCCGCAGCTTCTCGTACGACGTCAGCAGCATCCCCAGGTAATGGATGAGGACTGCAGGCTGGGCGGCTCGCAGGACCTTGAGCACGTCCTCGGTGGTGTTGGCCTTCTGCCGGAGTCTGCCGACGAGGCGGCGGGCACAGACCTCGGAGTTCTTGGTGAACGCCCAGGGGTTGAGGGCGGAGCCGCTCTCCGAGATCGCTCTGTGGAACAGACCTGCGACACGCGACCACAACACAATCAGCTCTCTCGTACTATTGTACTAGTCTGGTCACGGTTACTTCTGAAGCCCTGCCGAGGTTTTACTTACATCCTCCTCACGCAACCAGAGCTTAACAGAGTCTAGAAATTACATCAAAGGGCCAACGCATTGCATTCGTGCGATCTCTGTCTAATAATATTGTAATACGAGAACTTTTTCTTTCTAGGCATTACAGAAACAACTATTTTATCCATATTAATTATAAATGAAATATTATAATTTATAGATGAACTGTAAGTAAAAGTTCAGGTTAACAGTAAATAAGGTAGGTACTTTTAACGATGACATGAGTACAAGACGCTTGTGATACATAACACATCTAGGAAGCAACCGAGCACGTCATGCATGGTGCGATTCAAAAAGTGTGAAGAAACCGCGAATAAACTGTAATATCACATCGGTAAAGTAAATGAGAGGCAGCAGTGGTGTAGTGGTCAGACTTCTCGCCTCCCGTCAAGGCGAACCTGGTTCGATTACCGGCGGGGTCACGCGGATTTACGCATGTGGGAAAATATCGTGGACGTTGCCGTTGTCCGGCGGGTTTTCTCAGGGTATCCTTGATTCTCCCGTCCTTGCATTCAGTCGCTGCTTCATATTTACAGCACTTCACCCGTGCAAAATTTCTGAGCATTTGAAAAGTTCATTTCCTGTCGAGACGAGAGTAAGTAGATAAAAATATTTATAGCCATATTAAACATNGCTGCTTCATATTTACAGCACTTCACCCGTGCAAAATTTCTGAGCATTTGAAAAGTTCATTTCCTGTCGAGACGAGAAAGTAGATAAAAATATTTATAGTCATATTAAACAAACAGCTACGCCCATTTGAATGCCACATTTTATTTCTCAGCGATTGTAGCGTATAATTATTTTTCTATTACGCTCTAATGAATATTAGTAACCAACATTACACAAATTCGTATAAAATATGGCAATGTATAATTCGAAAACTTACACACTTACATTTATCCAAAAATTGTGAATAGTGACTGAATTTGTCGACTGTCTTTAAAAGAAATGTTCCTTTGGCGCCACTGTAAGGCCTCAAGAAGACAACCCAACACTGTGGGACACGGAAGGACTGTACTCAGTTCTAACTTGCATGACAACGGGCCAACACAGCAGTCAAGGCGATGCACTGCAGCGGGACTGGCCGACGTTGACAGCTTTCCGCACAAGTATGCTAGCTCGGTTGTGTTAGCAGTGGAGTCCCACGACGTTAGCGCTGCACGTGGGTCGACACTCCACCTCTGGCGGAGGACACAGGTGGAGTGGTTGAGCTGACAACCACGTGCTCACGGAGGCCAGTGACGGAACACCACGTGTTAGTACCAGTACCTGGTAGGAGGAGATGGCAGGTCGACCGTACTTACCTCACAGCGTCTCCGATAGTAAGAAACACTATTTGTGTTCCAGCTACTGATTAAAGACACTAGTGTGTTTAAACAACCAGCCAGTCGTGCGGAATAGGGCGGATATCCAAGGGCACAGACACGTTAAAACGGACGGTTTACTTCCGTATCTCATAAATTTCATTCATCTATCTTGTAACCACTTCCCTGCTTCGTCACCGTGTTTCTTAAAGATTTCCATGCTGTTAAGAAACAAGTCACAGAAATTAATCCACACCAACTTCAGTATAACAAAAATTATCACATTTTATATTTAACTAGCTTACCCGGCCACGCGTTGCTGTGGCATAAAAGATTTTGGTTCTATTCGTTTCTGTGAAATTAATTGAAAGAAGTATATGCATATATAAGTATATATGTAAAAAAACATTGAGAACAACAAACTGAAATGTTCAAACAGACAGCTGTCAACAAAGGCGCTTCCTGACGCGAAAGCGTGGTAAAAATGAGTTTTTTTTGCAGATTTTAGTACCTTCGCAGGTAATACAGATAAAAAATAAAGGCGTACATACACTCGTGGGAACGAAAGGAAAATTTATAAAAAGACAGAATGAAAATTGGTTGATTTTTTAGGGAGTTACGCGCTTCCGAACAAACGGACACAACACACACACACCCACGGTATATGTAAGATGAAACAAAATCTGAATATTGATGTACAGGAGGTTCCAGGGAAGTTGATGTAGGTTCCCGTCCTATCCGGCTTGCCAGGTTAAGGCAAAAACTGGTGAAATTATCCGGCGCTATAACTCAGTGAGAGTGAGTTAGTGAGAGTCGACGGCCCGTGGGTCCCTGCAGTCCTCTGTCGACCTGTGGTGCTTATGGATGNCACACACACACACACACACACACACGGTATATGTAAGATGAAACAAAATCTGAATATTGATGTACAGGAGGTTCCAGGGAAGTTGATGTAGGTTCCCGTCCTATCCGGCTTGCCAGGTTAAGGCAAAAACTGGTGAAATTATCCGGCGCTATAACTCGGTGAGAGTGAGTTAGTGAGAGTCGACGGCCCGTGGGTCCCTGCAGTCCTCTGTCGACCTGTGGTGCTTATGGATGCTGAACTTACCAATAATTGCACGTACCTAGTGGTCTCACTCTTTATGCTGGTGAGGTTGTAGGCCACCTCGCATGCCTCCCTTACACGTGTCACTGCTGCAATATGGCGCAGCGTCCGAACTACTCCATACCAAGGAGTAAAGTAAATAAAACACTCGTGGTTATTCAACACGTTTACTTACTTCTTTGATACGTACGCACTTAGGCTGATATATTATATGTTTATGCATACCCGGCATTGCGGTCTGCCGATGACCATTGCCGTTCAATAAGGACCTAAACCATGAACATTATATGCAGTTACACGGTACGCGTTAAGTCCTGTTGAAGATGACAGGAAGACGGACGGTCGTCCCCTCGGCGCGAATTAAGCAAAAGGATCAGGTGACATGAAAATGCTATTGAACTGAAAGTGACTGCAGCCTACAATTAATGTGCCGAGGGGATCCGGCAGCACGGAGCGAAACTCCCGTGCTGCCGGCTGGGCCGAGTGCTGACGTCAGACTAAAGTCATGGCGTTGGCTTCCGGAAGTGATGGCCGAAGTCGACCACAAACATTATGCAAAAATAACATGGACCCTCTTTATACTAATTAATATGCAACAAAATACAATTTCATGGTGAGCAACATGTTGGTGACATCCCCGTGATTAATTAAGTTTTAATTGTGTTTGCGACTGTGATGGCACGGTAGACGTCACCGCATTAGAAACATGAAGTAATAACTGCAAGGCCTTGATAGGCAGTCTGATGAGAAGAAGATACATAATTACCCTTCTAAACATTGAACATAATTGCATACTAACATTGATTGGAATAACGGTAAATTGAAAATACATTTCAGTTTCCGGCAAGTTTCGCAAGTGTATTTCAGTTTCCGGCTTGTTTCGCCGATGGGCGAGTTCAAGTGTTTCAGCTTTCGCGAACTGGACGAGTCCATCCCTGGAAAGGGATGTGGGTAGCCATGCTTGTCTAAGGTTTTAATAAAGAAGTTAATTAAATTTATTTGGCTATGGCATTTTTGACACTTTATATTGCTTCGGGATTTTATTCGTTACTGTTTAACCTCACTTGGCATCACGTAGCACTGACATCCCAGCCAGCAGGCCGGTGACGTCACGCGGGTGGGAAGGACGCGGGGCGTCACGACGCGAGCTGCATCGACGTTCCCTCCAATTGTTGGAGCGCCTGACGGCTGTGTCTTTCGGGGGGACACCGCGTGGTACCGCTTGTTATTTCCACCCAAGAGTTACCTCTAGAGGTAAATGAAACAAAGCTGTCACTTGAGTCGCGTAGTACATGACGACGAGGTGGGTGTGTTCCGTTCTCGCCGACCCATACTGACGTGCTCGCGGCCCGGTGTCGACTAGGCGTGCAAGTGACTACGGAGGTGTAAGTGCTCACGAGGCCACACGTGGACGCGTGGTTCACGTCAATATACTCGTAGTAGGCGACACGTCGGCCTACGTGCGCATGCGCGGCGACAGGCAAACAGACTACAGGGAATATACAATATCAGATGGTTGCGACAGCCAAGTTGCTAGAAGTTTTGGAATCCATCTCGTCGACAGAACCCACAAGCAGCTTTCCTGATCAGAGACACTGTCGAGCAAGTATAGTTGGTCTCTGCCAGGTGCTGACTGACTGTTGACACGGGCTGGCCTGCGCGTGCATGCATGTTCCCGTGACTACATGCACCACCTAGCCGAGGCGAACACCCGACCACGAGCCTGATGGAATGTGCCGGCGAGAACGGAACACACCCGCCTCGCCGTCGTGTACTACGTGACGCAAGCGACCGTCTAGCTTTATTTGCTTCAAGAGGCCACTCTTGGGGGTGAATAACAAGCGGTCCAACACGGTGTCCCCCCGAAAGTCACAGCCGTCAGGCGCGCCATCCACTGGAGGGTACGTCGAGGCAGCGACGTCCAACGTAGTCTCCAGTGACGGGACGCCGACTGGCCTACTGGCCCGGGGAAGCGTGCTACGTGACCCAGGGTGCAGTGGAACAGCGGGGAAACAAACCCCAAAGTCATTCAAAGTGCTTCGAACCCCACAGCCAGTCAGTTTAATATAAATCCTTTATAAAACAGCAAGTCGAATGTGGCTACCCACACACCTTTCCAGGGATGGATTCATCCAGCCCTCCCAGGTTGGAACACTTGGACTCGTCCATCGGCGAAGCCTACCGGAAGTGTTACGGCCGTTTTAGAACACTTATTTTATCGATTTTAATTATTTATTTTATTTCATAGTATGAAAGTGAATTTGTCTTTTCCATTACAGCAGACTGCCTACCCTGGCCTCAAATTCTCCTATTACGTTTCTTTTGTGTGGTTACATACCACGTGACGTCACGTTCACGAACTTAATTAACTCTTAATTAAAGTCAGGTATGTCACCATTGTGTCTTTCTGCCCTGTAATGTCACTACGTATCATTTTGCTTGGACATAAGAGTGTTAAATGTGTTATTCATTGTATTTTGGCGCAAGCTTCGGCCACCCTTGGCGGAAACCGACGCCATGATGGCGAGCACTCGGGCCGGCCGGCATGACGAGAACTTTGCTCCACCCTCGCCACCATCACACTTAGCTCTGTCCACTTCACCGCTATAGTAACGTAAAACACCGGAACATTTGTATTCTTTACGTGCCGAGGGGTTGACTGTCCGTCAGCCGGTAGTTGAACCAGGGCTTCATGTGTAACGCGTGTTTGCAGCTTAGGTCACACATGGCCTAGGCCATTTTACTCCGCGCCGAGTACCGGGCCCGCATGAGTTCTGTGTATGGTAGCGTAAGTGCGCATGTGCGTCAAGGAAACAAGTAGACGTCCTGAGCCCATGCTAGAGTTTCATTTGTTTTAACCCCTCTGGGTACTTACGGCGCTGCTACCACTTGCAGCACGGCCAAAGTGTAAGTAAGAGCGCGTGAGGTGGCACACAACCTCACCAGTGTGATAGTGGAGACCATTACTGCTGACATCTCCATCTACAAGCACCGCAGACCTGCAGAGGACTGCGGGGACCCACGGGCCATAGACCGCATGACCCTCAACTAACTCATGTTCACTGAGTTATGGCGCCAGTTTCCCTCTTAATCTGGTATGCAAGGAGCCTCCCTTACGTTACGATGTTCATCGTGCGTGCAACGCAGCTTTGATTTCATGACTCACAGTCCTGGGTTTAATATTATCTCATTGGCATCCTCTTTGTGTGGTTATCTGCTGATAACATACTTAAAATATAACTAGCCTGTTACCACCGGATGTATCTTATAGATAACGAGCTCAATCAAACGTGTCAAGTAATGAGTGCGCTACGCAGTGAGGTCTTTCTTTATTGCAAGGAATGCGAGAAGAATGCAGGCGGACACCAACTCTCTATAAACCTATAGTGGAGGAAGGCGTTTCCTATAGTGGAGGAAGGCGTTTTACTGCTCTGATTGAGGTGGAATCTAAATAGAAGTAGTGTGGATAACGGAACACCCATCGCAGTGTGTTTCTTGTTCAATTCGCTACGCAGTTTCACTAACGCATGAATTATTATTTTTCATATTCCACAGTTTTAGATGGAAACTAGGGTTCCTAAAGGTCACTTTTAACTGACGACTCAGTGGAGAATGACACATCACACTGATTCAAATAATGAAGTCACTTTGCTAGCTGAAAATGTGCATTCATTTGGGGCAACATTGTGCTGTCCATGACAACTTTGTACGACCTGCCTTATTAAATTTCAATCGAGAACTAGAAGATTCCTTCATACAAGGTATTTCTTTATAAACTTAAATACAAACGTTAACAATGAATTGTACGTCAAAGTGGAGAATGTACAGCCTTAATTTCAAACGGAAATGTGCGATAGTGGTGCCTTAGTGGCAATAAAGTTACCCTAAATGACGGCCGTTGTTTATATTTCCATGGGGTTATAGACGATTTACGGTTACTTCCAACTTTTCTGAAGCCCTGCTACAGTTCTGCTTCCAGGATATTCATCCGCCTCATGCAAACAAAGACTAACCAAGTCTAGAAAATGACATCAAAGGGACGACGCACCACATTCGTGCGCGCTCAGCGTAACAACATATTGCATAAGAACTATTTCTTAGTATGCATTACCAACATACCTATTTTTCTCTCTGTTTTCACTCGCATTAATTACAAATGAAATATTATAATTTATAGACGGAATATAAGTAAAAGTTTATTGAATCAAACATAAGGTACTCTCATGTTAACTGAAGTATAAAATGCTTGTGATGCGTGGAATATGTAGGAATCAAACAAACACGTCATACAAGGGGTAATTTTTCAAAGGTTTGATTCAAAAAGTGCGAAGAAACTGCGAATCACTTTATTCATGCGCCACTCATGTGAAAACGTGAAGCTGCTATGCACCTAAACGTATTACTAATATTCCAGTTCAAACTGTATTATGTATACATTAAAAAAAATCGCTATTATCATATATTGTAAACTTAAACATTACACTCGCGATACAACGTCAAGACCTGGAATTATTNTGCATGCGCCAATCATGTGAAACCTAAACGTATTACTAATATTCCAGTTCAAACTGTATTATGTATACATTAAAAAAAAATCGCTATTATCATATATTGTAAACTTAAACATTACACTCGCGATACAACGTCAAGACCTGGAATTATTTTACTTAATACGCTGTCAACTTAGTTGTGATCCTGCATGCCAGCAGGTATGTAGTTGGCGGGCAGTGTGATTCTATTACCAATGGTTGATCCCAAAAGTGCACACTTTACCGAGAACAGCATACACNTTTTACTTAATACGCTGTCAACTTAGTTGTGATCCTGCATGCCAGCAGGTATGTAGTTGGCGGGCAGTGTGATTCTATTACCAATGGTTGATCCCAAAAGTGCACACTTTACCGAGAACAGCATACACAGACTGGAACGGCATTCAAACTACAAACTTCGCAAAGTGGTTTTTTAAGCAAAACCAAATAGAAAATTAACAGAGCACTTTCTACTTATATTGAAGATTAACGGAGACGTACGAGTCCTCAAAAATTGAGATTTTCAACTTTAATTTTGCAAAATATCGGAGACGAAGAGTGTCACTTGATGTTATTGAGGCTTGTAATAAAATACTACAGCCCTACTTCAACTTAAGTGCAGACTGTAATTAGTACCTCCCCTCGTATTGCAAATAACAGAGGTAGCCACCCTCATGTTGCAGGCAACTCTTTAACTGCCAGGAATTTAGAACGTTTGATGCTGTTTNAAATAACAGAGGTAGCCACCCTCATGTTGCAGGCAACTCTTTAACTGCCAGGAATTTAGAACGTTTGATGCTGTTTTGTTAATCAATGTAATCTAATTACCAAAACTGGTCCTCTGGTTGCAACTGACCAGGACCCACCGTCTCCGTGTAAAACGCACGCAATGCTTTCTGCGGCAGTGGTACAGCTCCAGGCACGTGGGCAATACCAACACTCCCTGCAGGCAACCACACACTAGCAACATACAGCCTACTTCAGTACTGCAAGCTTATTGATGTACGGCACATGCTGTTTGCAGTAGGCGTTGGAAATATACTCCACCGTCGCCTCTGCAGTGGACACACAAGCATACCATACGCAGGTAGCATTGTCTAAGTCCTGGGCACTGCATCACTGTGTCCGAGACTTGTGTGCTTTATACACACAGCCGGTGGGACGTGGGCGGTTGCAACTAGAGGACCATTCCTGTTCATTACGTCATGGTGCTCAACAAACCAGCATCATAGCAATCGAAATTTACAGCATAGCACCATAGCATTAGAAAGTTACCTGCAAAAAAAGGGTTGCCAGTCCTGTTATTTTCAATACAAGGAGAGGTATTAATGAGAGTTTGCTCTAAAGTTGATGATCCTGATAAAATAAAACGATGCTCAGAGAATTATAGTTTAATTTCACTTCGTTTCCAAAATTAAAAAAAACAACTAAAATTTAAGATTTAATATTTTCCTAAATATTCTGTTTATGTATCAAGCATGAGCCACTTAAGGCAGGCCACCTCAATAACACCGCCAATGTCAGTGGTAGAAGAATATGTTTCAGACAAAAGTTGCTTGGGTCCAAGGCACTAGTAACGTAATAGTGATAATTTCCCCGTACGTGGAAGGGTTAAGAAGATACAAAGGTCAACTTCGTTAATACAAATGGAATGTTAAATTTTATTAACACCCCTCGACAGTGCGTATCCATGTGGCGCCAAGAAGCGGATGTCCCGCTCATCCTGCACAGAGCATTACAACGGTTCTTGACAAAACTTTCGGTGGTCTTTGGGTCGGTCGGTCTGGAAGCACGAAGTGGCCTGCACGTTCTCCAGACCTAACGCCTATGGGCTTATATATCTGTGGGGAACATTAAAGCAACAGGCCTACGAAGACCCTCCGACGACGTCCGAAGGCATGAAAGGCTGTGTAACACGAGCTTGCTCTGCGATAAGTTCAAATGAAATTCGACGTGTGTTATTGTCCGCTCAGAATCGCTTTACGGTATGTATCAATTCACAAGGTCACCAATTTGAACACCTGATATCATAATAAAGTAACAAAGGAAGCGTAGTCTGAGGCTGGCGTTTGTCTCAACAAACACCGGCTACAGGACGCCTACAGTCGCTACAGGACGGCTACGGTCGCTACAGGACGGCTACGGTCGCTACAGGACGGCTACGGTCGCTACAGGACGGCTGCAGTCGCTACAGGACGCCTACAGTCGCTACAGGAAGGCGCTACGGCAGCCCATTATTCCGTGCGGTGGCGCAGTTTGCTTCGTCATCGACCTCCAGCGATCTTGAATGATTGGCAAATGTCATCGTGTCTATTACATCTTTATATGCACCTTCGAGGGGTGTTAATAAACATTATAATTCCTTTTAAAGTAACAAAGTTGACCATTGTATCTTCTTTACCCTTCCACGTACGGGGAAATTCACTATCGCGTTATTAGCACCTTGGACCCAAGCAACATTTGTCTGAAACATTCTCTTCTACCACTGACATTGGCGGTGTTGTTGAGGTGGCCTGCCCTAGATGCCTCAGCTCTAGCCTCTTGACTTTGCACGAGGACTCACCTCACGACCTCCGCTCAACTCTGCACAGTTATCAAGGACACTCTGTGTCCTCGGCGGGGCTACGTACCTGCAGACAGAGACGACAGCACGTGGTAGTGGACACTGGCTCCTCCTGCACTCGTCCCGAACAGAGTAACGCTCTTGGGGTCTCCGCCGAACTTGGCGATGTTCTTCTGGGTCCACCGCAAGGCAGCTGTCTGGTCCTTCAGCCCAGCGTTACCAGTGGCGTCTGTTCCGTTGAGACTCAGGAACCCTGCATCACCACGCCAAGTCCTCAGTATCATGCAACTATCATGAGTATCAAGTATCATGCAGTATCATGAGCTGGACCAAGCTAAGGTTTATTCCACTCGGGTTAGGAAGATTAATGCTTATAATTTGGCAACTAACATTTTTCGCCACTAGGTAAGCGCTAGTGTCGCATGTGTACAGGATTTTCTCTATTTTACAGGCTAAAAAACAAAATACTTGCAATGTTCATAAATCAAATATAAAATAACTACGTAACTAAGTAAATTTTTTTCTCTTTTTTTATTTACGTAGCTTAAAATTTAATTAAAAGTGACCTCTTTGGAACACTGCGCACCTACCGGCGGTAATTGTCACTATGCCAAATTCCCCCATAAGAAAACTCGTTTTGTTCCTAATCTGAGTAGAATTAACCTTAACCAAGTGGAATGGCTTGAGCAGCTGAGAGTGTGTAGCTGCGCGCTCAAGGTCAAGAAGCGAGAGAGCCATAAGGGCGACACTAACACGCATCCCTAGTGCCTCATCGCCCCTACGCGCGAGGCGTGCAGTGTGTCCGTGGTGATAGATCTGTCAGATCTGTAACAGTGGGACTTCATTACAAACGATGAAATTGAACAGATTTATCTATGTCCGTATTGTCGTACTTTTCTCTTACTGCTTAAGGAAACTGCAAGGCAAATCTTTAAAAATGCGAAATTTGACCATTTCCACGAATTTCTTCTCGATGAATACCCTTAATATGATAAAAGTGGATAGATACGGGCATATATAATTATATTTTACCTTCTCTGGCAAAAAGTAGTCTGTATTCAGAGAACATTCATTTGCCGAGACACGCGTATTCGCGCAGGCAAATACTTATCACAAATGTTTCAGTATATACTCCTCTTTACAGAGAGTTCTTGACTCTTGAGAGCCGGTGGGGGTGAACCGAAGTGAAAATGAAGCAGCGGAGGAATGCAAGAGCGGGGGAACCGAGAGATCCCCGAGAAAACCCACCGAACAGTGGCATAGTTCGGCACGATTACCACATGTGGAAATAAGCGAGTGACCCCACCGGTAACTCTACCTGGTTCACCTTGGTGGGAGACGAGTGCTCTAGCCACTACCCCACCGCGGCACCGAGGTACCCCGATCGTCGTATTCTGACACTGACTCACCCATAACCAGTACAACTGTCAAAGTCACATGATCAACAGCCATGAAAGTGCTTTTTTTTTACATTTGAATTTTCAATAAAACCGCCCTTTTACATGAAAAAAGTTCTTAACCAATTTGAACGTACTTTAGTTGCATTAAAACTAGGTTAAATAAATGTAAAATAATCTCAAAGCACTTGCTTACGTAGACATTTGGGTACCTTAAAACCCTGTCCACGATGTTTTTGACAGTGCTATTGGCAGAGAAGCAGGTCTCTGTTGGAACACGGGGAATGCAGCGCTATGCAGTTGTCTCGTCACAGTCAGTACACTCTCTGCACAAAGTTCATCCACTTTCTACAGATCATAGTACCAACTGTAACCTAGCCACAGCCCGCTACAAGTCTGCCCACACAACTCATAAGCCTTGCACTAACTCAAGTTAGAGGTTTATAACTAAAACTCATACAGTCTGTGTAGGTCAACTAAGCACTTTTGAAAGCCCTGCTTAGGATCTAGTTTTCTCCTCATTTTGTATCCTTCCGCCATGTCTCAAATTAGTATTGCCGTGGCCTGATAACTTTATTCACACGCCGTCTAAGCGGAACTGTGGAGGGTATGCTTTCGCTTCTGCTATCATCCGGCCAATGTTAACTAGTGTTGCTAAAATTTTAAAGTAGAATTTGGTTAGTAGCTAAATATAATTCACGTACATTACAAAGTGATTCTTCCGCAATGAGTTTATTTACTGACGAAAGGAGCAATGAAGTAAGTTTTAATATTTACAACAATACACAAAATTGACGTAATAAGTGAAAACAGTTGCAGGAAGCAGTGTGGCCATATTTTACATGTGACAAGCAGGCGGGAATTTAGAGATGGGTAAAGGAGACACCTACCCCTTCCTAAATATACAGGATTATTCAGCTAAGACGTTCACCTCAAGTATCTTCAGAACCGTTAACGGTATCGACATTTTGATGTCGAGTTCGTCAATCGCACTACAGGGCTCATGATATACCGTGTATGTCTGTTCCGAGATGTAATACTGAGATATCGATATCAACTTGGGTTTTTAAAATGGGAATGTATCCATTTTTCTCTATAGCCTAATATGTTATTAAGCGGCGACTTCAGTGATGAAAGCCCGACGAGCACTTCTTGAGATATAAGGGGTGTTCGACTGTAGCTGTGACGCGGTGGGTTGTCATCCGCTGAGAGAAGGTGCGTTGGTGCGGACTGTGAGACACACGAGATTGCTCGGTGAAATGATAGTATTCAAGCTACGCACATCAAATTAAACACGTTTCATCACTCTCTAAAAATATAATGCCTGAGGCTGCAGTAGGGGCCAATGTCCATTGGGAGGGCCTTAAAAAGTGCTCACTCTACCGTGAATAGTCTATACTTATCAACGCCTCCTTATATCTCAAAAAGCGCTCGTCGGTTTCTCAAAATAATGACGTCACTGAAGTCGCCGCTTTGTGACATATTATGCTATTGGCAGAAATGGGTATATTCCCATTTTAAAAAAAACAAAGTTGATATCGGTATCTCAGTAAGTACTTAATTACATCTCGGAACGGACACAGATATAATCATATGAGCCCTGTAGTGTAATTTACGAATCCTAAATCAAAATTTTGATAATTTCAATGGTTCGGAAGATATTTGGGGTGGACATCTTAGATGAATAAGCCCGTATAACGTAAATGGACTATGAGAAGTGCATCATTTTAGAACGATACAGAATTAATAAATGTTATGTGCTACAGTGAAAATTATTCTAAAACACCTAGTTTTGCTTTTAACGAGTCAAAGTTTTACCTCGCCTGTATACATTTAAAAAAAAATAATTAAAAAGTTAATTTTATTTTGTAATTGGTTGTGGCTTGTGGAGTATAAGGGGTGGCATCTGTCAAGGAAAGACATTCCTACCAGCACACGCAAATGTTTCTTCTTCCCTTTGTTCAGTACGTGTGTGGGTCCTCCATTCACTGTTTATACATTTGTGTCTCGATGTAAGTAACCCACATTTAATGTTGGAACTAATTATGCATTAATTTATAGAAATCGGCGGTGTTTAGCGTGAAAGCACAAGACGGCTTTTCCATTCACTGTGTACGGTAGATTACAAAGCCGCAGAAAGAAACGCGAAATCGGACAGTTAAATGTTTAAATGCACGGATAGGATTCCAACATATCCGTTTCTATGGAAGTGGGTTTATAAACACAACCGTTTCTTTTGTGGTTTACACTTCGTAGTTTAATAACATTTTAATTACGCAGTATTATTCATTTTTGGGATACGTGTTTCATTTTCTTTCGTGTTGCCAAGCTTTGTAATATTTTTATCGGGATTTGAAATTAAAAGCCGTGGTGGTTAGTTTTACCTTGATAGTTTGTTTATCGGGCATACGTTTGCAGTTTAACGTTGCAGTTTAACGTTTTTTTTGCCGTTATCAAAGTTGGAGTTTTTGTTAAGCGTCAGCATTAGATTAGCTTTTTCAGACTGTGTCGACAAGTTTTGTACGACGCAGTTTCGATAACGTGTGGAGAGCGTGCGTGGCAGCCCACGCCAGGCCCTTACCTTTGAAGAGGGGGGGTGATAGGCAGAGACAAGTACACATGTGCCTGTCGCCATTGAAGTCAGTTGCTACCGAGCAGTTGTCTAAGTCAGTCGTCTGAAGCAGTCGTCAACTAGTGCTCGCCCAGGCCGCGTCGGGCGTGGCACAAAACCCCCACACCGGAAAACTTGAACTTGCTAGATTATTTCTCCGCCGGCGTGGGAGGTCGCTGCATTTAATTTTCTTCGGGCAAGTTTTTAAGAAATGAAATAATTCGTAAACGACTGTGGCGCTGTTCTGCATATGTCTGTTTATCTGAAACCTGTTCGTATTCTGAACTTCGTATGTGAACTGTGTGACTTAACTGGTAAATAAAAGTATAGGACAAATACACCGGAACTTGACTTTATTTCATATTTAATTGGCGTCCATTTTACAGAGTCTCGTGTTACTCCGTCTTGAGCTAGTCGAGTGGTAAGATATATCTGAGTGGCAACTTAAGGCCGGCTATAACTGTGCACATGCCACGTTACAACGTATTATCCAAAAACTCCGAGATTTGTCTCTCATTCAGCTTCAGCTACACTTTCAAGGGTGGTTACACCCTTACAGAATTAACTTAGGCTATAGGGCGTATATGTATAATTTTTTCGACCTATTTTTTATGAGAAATCGCCTGCCTAAGTTTATCGGTAGAGTTAAGCTCCGCCCTGTACTTCACATTCATCCTGCACTAAGTAACATCAATTATTATAAATAATGGCGTAATTGGAATCTAAATCTGTTTTGTTGAGGTACATACCAAACAAATGAACATGTAAGCATCAATTGTCAAATGAGGAAAAGTCTTGAAGACTTACCGAAGACATTGAGACGATAGTTGGTAGACACGATGACCACTCCGTAGTTCATCAGTTGCTCCGGGTTCAAATTCCCCGAGCGACCTATGAACGCCCCGCCGTGTATGTAGAACATGACGGGCAGCAGAGAGGCGTTGCTTCTGCTTGTTGGCAGCTGCACAAACCAGCACTTATGTCGTCATCACACGGAAGGCGACTTCTTTTGGGGGTGTTAAATACTGTGCATGTCATTTCAATGTTATATTATATTTAAATGTTGACTGATATCACTAACACTATAGGTTGGGCTCGCTGCTGCTATAATTAGCAACTACGGCATCTTATACGCACGAGTACATTAAGTCCCAGGTACGCATGCACTTTCATGTTACTGTATGTTTGTTATAAACTAACAGAACGTTGTAAATAACGTTTTGCACATAGGTTACCATAATTTATTAAATGAAGAAACGCCAACAGAAACAAGCCAATGTTATAACTGCAAAGAAATCGCTAAAGAAAATTAATTATACTGAAAAATTGATTGGGAAAGTACAACTAAAGCTTGAGATAGTTCTGAAAATTTTACATAGTTCTGAAAGCTTGAGACCGTTACGTGCGTCAAGGATAGGTTTCCGTAAATGTAAAAATTTGCACAATAACTTCCAATGAATGCTGCTCATGACACGTGACAAACTTTAAAAGGTAACATAAAATAAAAACTATGTGCACGGCTATGAAGATCGCAGTTTCTTTCACATTTTGTTATTTAAGTACAGAAATTAAATAATTAGATACGTAAGAATATAGCGCTTTTCAATATTGGAGAAACGTTAACGACTCTTCATACCAAAGACATATGGATTCACGATTCAAACGTAATTTCTATTACAAATTACGCATAGTAACATTTAACGCGGTTCTTATTAGATTTTCGATTACAATTTTTACGTATAATACAAAAAATGTCGAATGAGTGCTTAAAGAAGTAAGGCTGTAAGGGAAACACGTAATTGGGAACAGTCCACATATTCAATGACGCCTCAAAGCCACTTCGTTGTATACAAACACTGCTGTGTGAGTAATGAAGACGTAAACAAGAGGTAGCGCTGCATTCCCCTCCGTCTGCTCGTGGCGCCGTCGAGTGGCAAGCAGAGCGGCATGTCATACATCGCGTCTACTCTTCCTCCTTCCTTCAACTCACTGCGGTGCCACGTAATTTTGACCCTATACGGCCGGGATTGCGATGACTTCACGTTGCACGTAACACGCATGACTCTTCACTTTCACGTGTACGTAAAATGTGGTCTTTTTGGGTCGTACATTATAATGCTTCACGTAAACATATAACATTTTCTGTGGGTACTGAATAACAATGACGGTGATAAGTATTATTGTTTTCCAGATTTAAAACTGTGAAAATTCAAGTTCGTACACGCATAATTGTGTCTTAACATTGAAGTGGCTATTACAGGTTGCGAAAGTATAATATTCGTGAATTATACAAACTTAGAAAACATCTAGAAGATCGCCGTAACCTCCAGAACGAAGCGTCTCTGGGAGATATAGCATGGTTTTCGTGTATACGTGAATAAATCGTATGTTTTGATCTGCTGAGAAAATTAAATTGTGTTATATGAAGTAATCCTACTAAAAATTGCAAACTTAATGGTAAACATTGAGCCTTTCATGCAAACAGTTTTACACCTCTGAGAAACGCAATTAATAAACTGTGGCAGCATAAAGCTCCGTAAATATTGTTACAGGCGGCCGCTCTGAGCGTGCGAGCCACGGATGATTTATTGACGCGCACGCGCTATCAGTTGCAACCGGAGACGCAGCGGCTTTTTACAAAGGAATGTTTACAAAGCGTACTTGTTATACCTATCAAGGCGCGCACTGCTCCCGGCCTTGGATACCGGGTGTCTTCGAGACATATGGAGAATGCTCTGGATTATTGACCTCGTTGCTCTCAGCTAGACTCAGGATGCGGCGAACCTTCCAGGTCAAGGCCAGTGGCTATATAGGGTGCGTCGGGCCTCCGAGCCGGCAGTTGTTAAATGGATGAGTGAATGGAGTTTTAGCGATAGACGAGCGAAACGAGTGGCGAGAGAAGTGGCCAGCGGAAGGAAAATATGCGACTGCGAGTATCAAGCAGTGAAGAGTGCGGCTGGCAGGCTGGACTATTGGACTGGATGCGTGAGTGAAATACAGTACAAAGGAAGGCAACAGACAGACTGGACGTGTGTTAGTGATGAGTATGAGTTAATAGACTATTACCAAAGAGAGACATTGAGAAGTACGTTAATTAGGGTTGAAATAGACATTAAATGTTGTGCTCACTGAGAAATAAAGAGTAATAGTGGAGATAGATAATTTAATGCCGTAAGTAATAGCTGTGAGCATAAATTAGAAATCAAACTTAATTATTTTATTTGTATTAAGGCCTCCATCCCTCACGAGCTCAGATACGCCCCACAGTAATCCTTGTAACAATATTATGAATTTAAAAATAATCCTGGCCTATCTTTTATTACTCTTCCGTTAACATTTTCGGAATAATAGGACTAAGAGAGAGTTCCCACAGCGTGATAACATTTTCATGGAATCTCTTGGTATCTTCTGACAGTGAATTCAATTAAAATATATCTTCCTTTTAAAACTAGGTGTATTGCTTATTAGCATAGGTATGAAAATTTTAATTTCGCTCATTTACAGTCGAAGTAGGTCTTACTCGTATTTAAAAAAAAAAAAAAAATGTAATCGCTTGTTGTGGCCATGGCAACTACTGGTCTGTAACCAAGCCTGAGGTACCATCAGACAAAAGGATGATAATGATGGAATGCAGCAGAATATATAACATCATGGTAATGGAAGTTTTACAAAAAAACCCTGTTTACTTCAATTTCATCCCTCAGCTGATTACCCCTATAAAGAAAACCCGTCCTCTTATTGAATGAACCAATACAGAGACTGGATCATATGCTAAACACAGAGTGGACAGGGTGATGGTTGTATGTACCTTGGGCGTGTAGACGTTCAGGTACAAGCAGTCCTCGGACCCGCCCCTGATTTGGACGCACATTGACCCGTACTTGGTCGCATTTCTCTCTCCGGACCACGACTCGGGTTCTTGCGGGTCCTGGACCAACAACAGTCACACTTTCTCTCACATTTCTGCTGTCCGAATGAAACCATGCATTGGCTAAAAATAAAAAGTACATTTGTCAATGTTTTACAAGCATATTAGCCACTATTAAAAGGCTTCACTTTTGGCATTATGGGTTATATTGAACAACTTAAACAAAACTCTGATTTGAGGGAGCGAATTCAGCAAAGTCTTAATTTAACTATCACTAAGATGTGGTGATTATCAAATTGCATAGAATGTTTTAGCACTTGCTGTAACCAGCATAGGAACGATACAGTTAGAGCTCCGAACACATTAAGATCTGTTCTTTTTCTCCAAATATTGAATCACCCATCAAACATACACGCGGAACCTGACTAGTACAAAATACCCAGCACACGTGTAGGGCACAGTATCACAATCCGTCTTCTTCCGCTGTCACTGAACATCGCGAGTCCTTGTTCCTGCTGTCTCTGCGACTACTCACCGCAAACCGAAGTTCTCCCACAGGAGGCTTGGCATAGGGAATGCCCAGGAACTTGTAGTACTTGGTGCCATCGGCCGTAGAGTCGTTCGTCCCTCGCAGAGTGCCTTGGGATGTCTTCACTACCGGTGATGCATCGTACAACTGTGGAGCAAGAGCGAGCGCGTTGACGCGAGTCATGACTGCTGACACTTACTTGTCATAAACATGGAGGATGCTGCAAGATAGGACTGAAGTGCGAGCATGTGCCTCGGCATGAGCAAAGGAAGGAGAGAGCCGACATATTATTTAAATACGCAGGCCATGTTCATTAGAATCTTTACTGTGATGCCAATTGTAAAATAACGAAATGAAGGACTACAAGAGTAAGCACGTTTTTATGGCATTAATTGTTTGCTGGCATATAAACTAGACGTTTAATATTTACGTAAAATACTTCTGTGTATCAACCCATTTTGTAAAGATTTTTGGGATATTTTAGTAACGTCCAATAAATATTTCGCACGTCCAGCGCCTCAGGATGTTTGTGTAAACTCCACGGGAATATTATTATTTTGGTGTAAAATAAAAGTATCAGATATTTCAGAATAGACTAAAGGATAATAGCAACTGAACCACAGTTTACATGTCCACATTACCTCTACCCTCTACCATACCAGAGTCCTTAAAGTCATACAGCATAAATATATATATATATATATATATATATATATATATATATATATATATNGCGAGCGGGGACATGTTTGCAGCAACCTGCTTGAAAACCCCTTCACTCCGCAAGATTTGCGACACTTGGAACGGCCCTTATAACTTCAACTACTAAGTTCTAGACAGATAGTGGGAATTCGTTTCCAGAAGCAACTAGATTCCCTTACATATCAAAACTGTGGAAGAACGGATAATGCTCCGGAGGATGTAGAAAGTCCGCCGAGCTCCCGAATGTACTTCCGATGGATTGACAGCAAAGTCTTCAGCAGTATGCAGCTCGTACTTGAGTGATCAGCGATTCACGACTGCGATACAACTTCGAGGGTGCTTCCAAATGAACAGTGAATACTGCTGTTCGCCCGAAGGACTGTTTGAATGCGTTGATTCTCGAGCGTTGTTCAGGGATATACTAACTCATTTTTTGTAACTGTTTACTTTTGATATCTCTGTATTATATTGAGATATTGGTTTGGAGCCAGTTTGCATATCAACCTTGCCTGAATTTGATGTGAAAACCACTTTTAGTGAGACTCAAAAGAATGCAAGTCACCTACATATTGACTAGGTGTATAGCAGAGCACGATTGCGCCATGTTATGGGTCTCTGAAGATATAGAGGGAGCTTTAATGGGGATACTGGAGCCCGAGTGAACACCTGAGAGAGCTTGTCAACGTTTCTTTGGAGGCAATTTCTAATCGACCAGTTCACTCAGCCCACCTCGTGTTCCCTACCTGGAGCCACATGCAGCACATCAGGATAATGTCACATAGGCGTGCGCACAGGATGAGCAAGGTGGACCATGCCCCCTCATAATGTAGGCATTAAATAATGTAATTTCACCCATTCATTTGTCATTGACCGAGTACTGCTGCCATAAACAAGTTAAATGAACCTTTGGACAAGGATACTACGTGAGAGAGTTCGTGCCCATTTGAAATTACTTTTGTATAGCACAACATTAAAAATCAATGACAATAATTATGGTAACTATATATTTTAGTCTATGTTACATGAAATTTAGTGGTATCGCCTGATCAAAAATGTAGGCACGCCTGTGAAATGTCATTTCTCTGAACACAGCGGCTAACGCGTCTCTGGCCGTAAGCCAGCACTTCTGCATGATCAAAACTTAGTCATTGCTTAGCACAGAACCGCAGTGGTTAGACTATTTGCCTCCCACCAATGCGAACCGGGTTCGATTCCCGTCGGGGTCGCTCCCAAATTTTTGCGTGTGGGAATCATGCCGGACGATACCGCTGGTCGACGGGTTTTCTCGGGGAACTCTCGTTTCTCCTGCCCTTACATTCCGGCGCTGCTCCAACATAGTTTCACCCTCATCGGCTCTCAAGACGTCGGTGTTAAGAGCCTCCCTTCTCTTTGGCATCCTCCTCGGCTGTTCTCCATCACCATCGGCAACATGGCCAAACACCGTCCGAAACAGGGAAATACAAGACAGCTTTCTCACAACTCCCTGAAAATTGCAGCCAGTTGGGCACCGACGGAGACACAGACTGTCCCTTGAGCACCAGCCTTGTCCAAGCCAGCTAACCACCCCTAGTGCCATCAGTGGGCATCTGGCAGCCCACGCCACCCCACAGGTAAGCACCTGGGCGAACATGGGCTGCCACAGTCACACGTCACCTGCAGGCCATACAATCCAAGGGCAGACAGCAACACCCTGTTCACCAGTCCTTCATGTGCTGTCACGCAACATACACCACGCTTGGTTCGGAGTCTGTGCAGCGACAAATATTGTCAGGTCAACGAGTCTTCTTAATTCTATCCTCTGCCGATAAACAAGTCGCGAAGACTCACCTCCTGCCCGCTGACGCTTGCCGCCGCGGCGACGAGTCTGAAGAGGAGAAGCGACCAAGAAGTCATCCTGTCTGGGAGTGGTTATCTGTCCACGTTCTGCCACTTTTATACCTCTCTGCGACCCTTGAAGGTCGCTGAGCTGATAAAGCCTGCACCAACCAACACTTGAGAAGACTTGAGAACCTTATGTACGGTTCGCAGTTAATTGATTGTGTCTCGTAACTTGTGACGTGCTTCTTGAATTCGTAACTTGAGAGACAGATATGATAAATATTATCTCTTGATTAGTATAGCAAGACGCCAGTTTGATTTTATTTTTAAACCATTGAGTCGGTCCCGCTGGAGTTTAAGGAGAAGTTTTGGGCCAAGCAGAATAACAGCAGGCAGTATACAAAACCAATAAAAATAAGCACGTGAAAGATGATAAGCCTCACTGTGTTGACTTGAGCATCATGTTCAGTCCAATAAAGGTTTCACAACATTTCTGCCTGTAAAGTAAAGTCAAGGTGCTTGAGTTGTAGGCAAATGGTCTAGGTTTCAGTTCCCAAGAATTTTCGGTTGTGTATTTTTTTTTTCCCAGAGCACAAATGGGTGCAGTGTTTTCTTTTCATCCTCATAATGCACAAGGCAAGGATAGGCCATCACAGGTTCCTCCTGCCTTGTTTGCCTTTGGTGTCCAAACCGCACTTGAGGTGCTCATTATCTACCAAGGGTCTAAGATTACAGCATTGTACTGACATAGTGTAGTGGCGTGATCTTGGAGTACACAGAAGATGTCGCGTTGTCCTGCCTTGCTGAAGAGAAACGTCGTACATCATGATTAGATAGGAATTCTGATCGAACAGTGCGACAACACGGAGGCACTTTATGGTCGAGCTGCCGTGGCTTCGTTTAGGCTTCTGGCCGCTTCTCCTGAAGACATCTGTGCAAGATTTGGGAAGAAGATAATGCATACTGGTAAAGAGACAGTTAAGCATAGGGGCCAGATCGTAAAGTCCATAAGTTCCATAACAACTAAAGCGAAAACTGCAACATGTGTAGGAAATAATACTTTAGAGATACACTGCGTAATTGCAAATTCCTGAATATTGGTAATTATTGTGTTTTATGTCGTTTTTTTAAACATTCCTTTATCCAGTGTCTGTTCCAAATGGAAGTCAGCCTTTATGGATAGTAGGACAGGCGAGAAAGGGAAGAAGAAGCAGGGATACTTGCATTTTATATTCCTTTATCCAGTGTCTGTTCCAAATGGAAGTCAGCCTTTATGGATAGTATGACAGGCGAGAAAGGGAAGAAGAAGCAGGGATACTTGCATTTTATATTCCTTTATCCAGTGTCTGTTCCAAATGAAAGTCAGCCTTTATGGATAGTAGGACAGGCGAGAAAGGGAAGAAGAAGCAGGGATACTTGCATTTTATATTCCTTTATCCAGTGTCTGTTCCAAATGGAAGTCAGCCTTTATGGATAGTATGACAGGCGAGAAAGGGAAGAAGAAGCAGGGATACTTGCATTTTATATTCCTTTATCCAGTGTCTGTTCCAAATGAAAGTCAGCCTTTATGGATAGTAGGACAGGCGAGAAAGGGAAGAAGAAGCAGGGATACTTGCATTTTATGACCTTCTTTGAAATTAGCAGAGGATGACTCGAAGTAACGAAGTGAAAAATTAAATCTTTATAATATATAAATGATAAATATATAGTTCCTGAAAAAATGACTGTTCAGGGGCGTGTAAAAGATGGTTTGCACCTAACCAAAATGTACCTGAAACAGGCCTCAATCAGAACTAAAACAGACCACAAACATACTTCAGACTTGCCTCAAATAAACTTCAGAGAGACTCTTGTAGACCATGATCGACCTCAGCACACCTCAAACATTCTTCACAGATACTTCAAACAGAACTCACTCGACTTAATAGTACTTCAAGAAGACAAATACTTCGAACTGGGTCATAGCCTTCCTTGTGAAATTGTGCCTTGAATGTTAAATCATCTTCACAATCGCACTGTGATAAAAAGTTTCTCAGAAAAGAATGAGGTAATGTCACAAGAAATAAAACACATAAATATGTAAATATACATTTATTTTTAACTTATTTGATACAATCGGACTTTAAATATATCAGTTGCTTGCAGTTCCTGGGTAATATTGTATTCGATATAACCTCTGTCCTTCAGTTCACCGATGATTAAAGATGTTTGTAAATGGGCGAGAAATTCCCTGATCTTTGCAAAACAAACGAATATCTGAGCCCATCAACAAGATCATTAGGGTCTTCGGAAAACATGTAGCCAGTGTTCTTATCGTCTTCCACCTTTTATCTCTACAGACTTGTTGGAGATATGTGTGAGTGCATTGGAAAAATCTCAATTGTCCATGTTAGAATACTCATCAACACCGTCTTTTATTTGATCATTATCACCTGGTTCTTCAACATAAACATCGCTGGGTTTCATTCCATTTGCTCGAAGTTCCATTGTCGATATTATTCTTCACAGCTACTAGTTATACAATATTATTTTCAAGTTCTTCCAATCGACATGGCAATATAGCAAAAGCATATATCGCGATATCCAATTGTATCACATGCTATGTGCCACTTGCATCTTCTGTAGTCCCCTCGGCTTCTATATAAATGACATAAAGTTTTACAGCAGGGGATCATGACAACACACGTAATTTCTCGGCATATGAAAGGACTCTGCCATTGCAGATATTGATTGGCGTATTCAAGTTATCGCTTGGAACGAATTGCCTAGAACAGTTATCGCAGCTAAATATCACAGGCAAGAGATTCTTGACATATTCGCTCTGCTCCTGTCAGCAGGCTATGTAGCCAAGGGCCAGTGAATTGTAAATATTTGTACCCACGATTAATTTTCGGTACAAGGAGGGAAAGCTCTTCCAAATTGACGTGGACTTCTCAACATCTGAACAACTAAGCCACTGATACCTATCATCTCATTCTCCCCCTCCTTTCTCTCTCTATCTCTCTCTCTCTCTCTCTATATATATATATATATATATATATATATATATATACACACACACACACACATATATATATACATAGCAACAGATAGCCCCCGAAGCATGATACAGGCGATATACGTCCTTCCTTTTTATCAGGTTTCTGTTTTTTTTTAATATTTATCTTTTATAATTTTTACCTCAAGCAGAGAAAAAACAAGCGTCAGGAAGCGGTGAACAGCCCGTAAATAAGTGTTGTGTATAAAGGAGAACCCCAACAAAATTTGTTTTAAAAATTTTATATAATTCAATAATGCTACAAAAACCAAGTCATCACACACAACTTTAAATTGTTAAAAAAATCTTAAGCATTTGTTTTAACAATCATCCCAAAACTCCTTAAAAAAATTTAAACACACAAAATAATGATACATGTATTTCTCCCTCCTTATGTCACCCTTCCCCCAGAGCTATTTCAAACAGTGGAAAATCTCCCATAATATCTGTACCCAAAGCCAGGTTCTCTCTGTCTTCTGTAAGCCCTGAAAATGTCTTTTTATACTAAATTCCTGGATTCGTATCCACCTTGGTGCGGCGTCGCACATTTAAACTGCAAGCAAAGTCGTTTAAAGCAGATACTGCGCACTTGTGTTTTAAAAAATTACATTGCAACTAAATGATCAGCAGGACTCGCGAGTTAAAACATTGTGTTAATACAGCAGATGTCCTCAAAACCTACAGCATGTATACTCATGAGCAGTTAAATTTAAGAAATCTGCCTACTAGCATGTAGCACAACGCTTCGCCCTGATGATGACGGTGATGCGGCATGGAATATAGGCCTACTCCACAAGACACTGGACACAGGAAGCAGTCGGGAGCCGTGCTGTTCCATGACCGACGCACAGCATTCCGCAATGCATGGGGATCGGTTGGAGCAGGATTCTCGGCGTGCAAGTCCCTCTTGACAGCATCCCAGATGTGTTCGAAAAGATCGAGTTGAAGCAAGCAAAGTCAAGTCCATGGAGTGTTCATATAAACATTCGTTCACAATTCGGGTGTGGTGGGCCGGTGCATTGTCTTGCTGTGAGTACAGGTCTCTTGCAGGATGCTGTAGGCACAAAAATGGGTGCCAATTATCTGCCAGCATGTCCCTGTATCGTTCGCCGGTGAGGGACGATGGCACAAGTACCAGTAGACCCATTTCATCACCCGTAAGCAGTCCTTATACGAGAACACCACCGCCACCGGCCTCAACTATGTCCTGCTAACACGAGGGATCCATCGCTTCATGAGCTTGATGACGCACTCGTGCCCCGCCATCGGCGTGTACCAGTGTGTACCTCTACTCACCCATCCAGAGGACCTCTTCCCGTGCATGTAGGATTCAGCCCACGCTCGTCGTCGAGTCCTGCGACGTGCGGTGAGCAGAGGTCCCATAGGTAGCCAACGGCGTCTGTACTTCATAGCGAGGAGATGGTTCTGGATGGTATGCCTGCTCACAAGTTGTTATGGTTCAGCGTTGAATTGGCAAATTATCTTATGTACTGTGGCCTGTCTATCCGCTATTACCAACCGAGTTAGTCGATGGGGCGGCTGTGGTTTCTACCTGAATCCATGAACTCACAGTACACTCTTGACACGGTGGCCCGTGGGGATCCCAGTCGGAGTTGGAGTCTGGCTCCAATGATCTGGCCATGTCACATGCGCTGAGCTTTCTTCTCAGTTATGTGCTCGATTGTTACTCGATGGTCAGTATAAGATCTGACGACATCCCAGGCATGCGGAGTTAGGCACTAATCTATTCGATGGGGCGACCACAGTGCCATTTATACTATGTGGTAGGTGTCTTTAATTCAACTGCTAATGAGTGTAAAAACCATTCCCCAAACTTGTAATGATTTCCTAAAAAATTGTATGCTTCTTACAATTTGTTTCGCTGTATGCTGTGTTCTTTTGTTGTACTACATGTCGCATATTCACACCTCGTTCCGATATTCGTAGAACAGCTTCCCATTATTTTACTTTTACTCGGCGAGGGTGAACACGCTTCCTTTGAAAGTAAAAGATAACGTCAGCAGATGATAGCAACCCTCCGTCAACATAAAGTACGAAATTTCCCTCGTAGGAATAATATTTTCTTTCCGTAGTAGAGAAAAAGGTTTCATATTTATAATATTAGAAATAATAACTCAGATACAAAATCATGATAACTGTCAGAATATTCATATTTACATCACAAATCTACTATAAAATACTTTTAATTGTGTTACTACTACAGTACAAAAAATTATCGAAGTATTTCTCCTTAAAACTTAAAATTCAGATAAACAGATATTTTTTGCAAAGTGTGCCAGCACATCGCTAGAGTGAAGAACTAACTTCCGGAACAACAAATCCCGAGGGAGCCAGAGCAATAGTGCAGCGCACCATAATAACCAATATATGTTTGTTGTAGTTGTTGCAGGAGACCCAGAGTCGCGACCAGCTTCACGCCAAACTGCGCTCGCAGTGGAGCTGGGCCCGAGGATTGTCTCCTCCTCAACGTATTCACTGCGCAGGTACTACCGCCATCACATTTATACATTATGACATTAGTTTCGTTTTCCCTCCCCCTCGGGGCCGCGGTGGCTGAGCGGTTAGCCTGCTCGCCTCCTACCAATGCGAACCGGGCTCAATCCCGGGCCGGGTCACTCCCGGCATGTAGGAATCGTGCCGGTTTTCTCGAGTATCTCCCATTTAGCCCGCCCTGTCATTCCGGCGCTGCTCCATACTCACCTCAATCACCCTCATCGGCTCTGAAGACCGCCGCCCAAATATCTTCACTCACTCCCCGCCCCCCTCAACAAACAATTTCCCCTCTTCCATCAGTGATAGCCACAGAGCAGCAGTTCGTGTAATATGTCACCAGCAAGCTGCAAGCTGTTGCACACTCTCTGCACAAAAGTGTTTACTAAACACTCCGTATTTTGTTTTCCATCGATAACGACTAGTTACCTTACGCCAAGGAGTCCCCCCCCCTCCCCCGGGTACACCCAAACCCAACCATTATATTTACTTTCACCTTCGTCTCTGGTATTCTCATACCCAAAGCTTTCTTATGCTTGCCCCATACAGGCCGTAGCCCATCCAAACCAAATTTATTGTACTCACACTTATTTATAAAAAAAGAAATCACCTTTTCTCAAAACTCTTGCAGTTTACGTAAACTTGAGCCAATTCCAGTCGTAGCTTTATTTTATTTTGGCTAATGAAGGGCTTCTTTATTTGCAAGATCCTGGACGTTCGTCACTGCTCGGGCCTTAGGAGGTCCTGCAAACTGCTTACTGTCCACAATGCCATCAGTATGTATGGTCTATTCGCAGTTTCTTCACACGTTTTGACTCAAACATTTGAAAAACCACCCTATGTATGAAGTGCTTGGCTGTTGCCTGAATATTCCACATATCACAAGCGTTTTATACTTTTGTTCACATTAAACTACTGTATTATTTGATTAAATTTAAATTTTATTTATATTTTACCTATAAAGTACAATATTTCATTTATAATTGATATGAATAAAACAGGGTGAAAATGGGCGTGTTGGCAATACCTAGTAAGAAATAGTTCTTATGCAAAATTGGGTGATTGTTCCGTATTGCGTACTCTTATGGTAAAACCATAGGAAACCTGCGAGTGCACTATCGAGTATCCNGCTCTGTTTGCATGAGGCGGAGGAATATTCCGGAAGTAGAACTTCAGCAGGGCTTCAGAAAAGTTGTAATTAACCGTTAATTGACTATACGAGTAATTGCTCATATGGAAAAGGCTGTGCATAAATCTTCAATGCAACAAAATAAGTTATACACAATATAAAGTACTTTAAATAGCATACATTAATGACTTTGACTAACTAGTATGTTACACAGACAATATTAATGTCGACAGTGGCAAATTTGCTTAATAATAATTAGAAAACAGCTGCATTAATAACCTAGTACAAACTTCAGTGAATAAGACATGAGCAGCATAATGGATTAAATATTGTACTGGCATTAGGAATACAACTGATAATACTCAAAACTGGAAAATAATTACAGTAACGTGTTAGTACAGTCAAGGATTCAATATTCCACTGACATTAGAAATATAAACAGTTGCGCTACACATGTTTCAAAGTAAACCAAGTGGAACATGGTGAATAGGACTTGAGGTCGACGAGTGTCATATTTATTGACAACAGGAACTTTACAATGCATACAAATATAAATTGTAATTTACCCAGTATCAGCATAAACATGAATAAATAGGAAATGGGAGGCATTATGGACTCATTTATACACTTGCCGTAAACTTACACGAGGAAAATGTTGCATACTGGTACATACTTGCACCCGTGTAAACTAGACTAGTAAACACATAGGTGAACAAGAAACGAGCTAGTGCAAACATTAATCCACTGAAAGTAGCTGAAAGTGGCAACTAATGTATACATATGTACACACTTCCATACATAAACTGACATTGGAAAAACATAAACCTAAGTGAATACGATATGACATTAGTATGTCAAACAAGTATAGTCTGTTCACAGTAAAGTGAGCACTTTTGAGGCTCTAGTTACTTTTTCCTATTTACCATTTTTTTGTCCATCCACCATTTTGGTAAAATAAATTTAGCCATGTAAGTAATAAAGATACTGTATTTATTTCACCGGACTCAAAAGTTGACGTCTAATGCTACAATAAAATATTTTTATTGAATATTGTTCCACATAAGAGGGCTTCAAAAAGTGTTCACTTTACCGTGAACAGCCCATAACGAAACATATCGTACATTATTTGATTGTACAGATTGCATTATATCGCTTTCCTTTATTTATTCAATGTGACGTCTCTCAGCCAAGGGAAATGTGGCGAACCTGACTTAATATAGCGTCTGTGACGTAAGCTTGCTGAGGCAACAGTCGGTCTTAGATCGATCTGGCCAATACGAGACTCTGTACCTCAGGGTGCATCGATCGCCTGACCTCATTCCCTTGGACTGAACGTCTGACGGAACTGAAATGATTACCGGTTGGAAGCCACACTGCAGCACTTAGCACGAGATGAATTATCGGAGACGGCCAACGCAGAGAGAGAAAGACAAGAGAGGGAGAGAGAGAGGGAGAGGGAGAGAGAGAGAGATCGGAAAGCGACCGGGTAGTACGGCTCAGAAATGAAAATCCATTTCTAGATACTGGTGTATAATGCCGTAGTCAGTATGCACACACACGCACGCACACGCACACAATATCTTATGATTGCGTGAGCTGAAGCGACTTCAGTTCTGAGCCCCGCTGGCAGGCGACGCTGAAGTTGACTTGAGTGGAGAGACTTGGGCGGGCCTTAACAACGAGGTCTTGAGATCCAATGAGGGTGAAATGAGGCAAGAATGAAGCAGTGCCGTAATGCAAGAGCGGAGGGAAACAGAATATCCCCGAGAAAACCCGCCGACGAGCGGCATCACCCGGCACGATTCCCACTTGCGAAAATGCGGGAGTGGCCCGGCCGGGGATTGAACCAGGTTCGCCTTGGTGGGAGGCGAGCAGGTTAACCGCTAAGCCACCGCGGACAGCAAAGCGTAATAGACTAAGCTAACTAACCTGTGACAGCTGCGGGCCGAGATGCCTTGCAAGGGGTCAGAAGTTATGTTTAACATTTAAGTGAAAAGAAAGAACTGTTGCAGCTAAGCGGTGGACAAAGCGATAAAGAACCCAGGCGACGTAGCGCGACTTAAGCTTGGTTCACAATTGAAATGATAACAGTAACCACGGAACATAGGCCATATGCACACAACTTGCCCGCAATGTATTTGCACCTGTTGCACATAGCAGGTCGTGTGCAAAAGAGTTCCTGACATGGCGCGCAAAGGAAATGGTTGCAATTATTTCATTTATTAAGCAGGCGTATGGGGCAACAACCAATCAGAGCGGAGTATACGACTTTCAAACAAGTTGTTTATTTAAAATGGAAGAACAGTTATGCTGAACAAACGAAGAAATATCGCATGATATAAATTTCGAGAAAAGAACATGTGGTAGTTTACTAGCTGTAAGTTTTAACGTTTATCCACATATTTACGATCGCAAAAGCAAATATTTTAAAGAAAAAAATGTAAAATATTTTGTATCGATGTCCAGTTTCAACAAAATATTACAATCTGTTCAGAAATCCGTAATTTACGAACACTGCCAACTGACGTCACACTCGTCGCCAAATTTCATTGGCTAAAATAATACATAAGTTTTCAATTATGAATCAGTATCGCTGAGTGTTTCTGGTCGTGTGAATGTTATACTGTTATGTCATATNTAGTTTACTAGCTGTAAGTTTTAACGTTTATCCACATATTTACGATCGCAAAAGCAAATATTTTAAAGAAAAAAATTTAAAATATTTTGTATTGATGTCCAGTTTCAACAAAATATTACAATCTGTTCAGAAATCCGTAATTTACGAACACTGCCAACTGACGTCACACTCGTCGCCAAATTTCATTGGCTAAAATAGTACATAAGTTTTCAATTATGAATCAGTATCGCTGAGTGTTTCTGGTCGTGTGAATGTTATACTGTTATGTCATATGCTCTGTGTGTATGATTTTTGGTTGTGAACCAGCCGTTACCTCGAGAACCGCGCGACCAGAACTGGCATGGCGTCGTTGATTCGCTGAGATCAGCCTTAGTTCCCGCCAAGCACCATGTTTGCATAATGTATCCTTGCTTCACTAAAAAAAAAAAAAGTACATGAAACACTTTACAAGATTGTAAGACACATTTTTTCCCTTCTTTGTCAGGTGGCTTCTTGCCGTTCTGAATTTACGTGAAATATTTGGTTAATTAGTTATTGTGCAATGTGGCTTGTTACACTTCACCCGGCTTAGTTTATGTTGGGTAAGGTAACTGCCTCAGTTCCAGGTGGATTAATTAATTTGTATGCAATTTTGAAAGTACCGGCGGTGTGACGTCATGGGTCGGAGACTATTACTTTGAAGTCTGTTCACGTGGTACCACTGGTAAAATTAACTATCACAAAACAGGTTGCCACTTTAGGGAGAATCACTTTGATTAATGTAATTAATTGCATCCTACTTGACCTGCGACAGTCGACTTGGAGTGGCCAGTAGTGAAAGAGGGACGGACAGTGTCAAATGTTATAAGACAATAATTACGTTTTGTTATTGTCGTATCTTATGAACACCTTGTGTTATACGTAATAATAAGTATTTCCAGAAAAGTACAGTATGTGTAAGTAACAAACGAGTTGTTAAGTTTTTATATGTTTTAGGCTAGGGACTAAGGTAAGTTTATGTTAACCAAACTGAGGTTGTTTATAAAGACAGAGCAAGGATTTAATTGAGTTATTCTAAATTCCAATAAATATAAGGTATTGGCGAGGAAGGTCGTAATCAGTTACCACACATGGCTAACCTGAGTGATACCGTCGACGTAGGCTGTGTTGTGTCGGACAGCGAAGGGCGGCACGCCAAGCTGCATCTTGAGGGCTTCTTCACGGCGTGGGCTCACAGACAGACCCCGTACAAAGTGTTGTCAAGTGTTATATACAATAGTTTCTGGTGGCGTTATTGTCCCGAATACCGCGCCGCCGGGAGGGGGGATACACTGGCGCTTCGGCACCATGTTCTCAAAACTATAACGTGTTTTCGATTCTTCGCCTGGCGTGGATACCGACGTGTCGCTGTAGTCTGCTGGGCTTGTCCGCATTTGCTGAATCGTAACAGTGTGTATGGATAATGCGCAAATATTACGAGTGTACAAGCATGTACAGAAACAGAAATACGCGTGTGTTTTATAGTATCCAATTCTCAGGTGGGTTTTGTGCACGGGCCTGCCCCAAGTACTCCATTCTCTCCGGAGTGTCACATGAGTATCGCCAGTGCGTCAACCAGGGGAGAGAGAGAGAGAGAGAGAGAGGGAGGGGGGGG